>JAZDUA010000360.1:1200000-1603829 GCA_038098605.1 Gryllus longicercus
ACGCTCTGTGGTAACAGGCTACAATAATGTTAGTGTACTTACGAGCCTGTCGTTTAAGAGATGGAGAAAAGTTCAAGATGATTCTTTAATATAAAATTACACTATGATAATTTCACTAATACAACGCAGGAAGCCCTGTGAATTCGAACGGGGCCTAAACAGTACATTACATTCAAATACCCTAATAATCGACTACAAGATAGGAACTGATATGTCACTGTTTTCAATATTTACTACAGAATTCCATATTTTAATTGCCAATGAAATTAAACTAATAATTTATGCTTATAATTTGCAAATAAATCTTGTAAAGTTCTTGAAAAGTGATTCGGAACTTTTAATTTTATATTTAAAACACAGAAATCAAACTGGAAGAATGCGTAAGAAATTCTGAAAAAAAGTTTATTAATTGTGAATCGTGAGAAATATACGTAAAATTCTCAGTACAGATATTGCACGTTTAAACCTAGAGTGATGAACATGAATTACTGTTCTTTTTAACCAGCCACGTCCTACCGGCTCTTATACAGTACGCCAGGAAAGACTCTTCGCACTGAGTCGAGTCAGGGCCTCTAATTAAAAATTTCATTTATGTTGGTAGCAACCAGATCACTGGATAACAAGTGAAGGGAACACTTCCAGCAGCTGTTATGGTTGTGGTTTAGAAGCATTTTTCATTTTCAAGCTGCAGCTCGTGCTACCAACTTAACGTTTGTTGCAAGCACCCTCACCAGCCAGAGGGACCTGCTTTTCCACTCACCGCATTCCGCCCACGCCATCGGTCAGTTCGTCCTTTGCCACGGGACGAAACAGAAAAAGTCCACTCAAATGGTAGAAAATAAGGAAAAGTTTTGATGTGGTTTTGAAATTTGGTTCCTATATGTTTTTTTTGGGGGGGGGTCGCTGAATACGAATATCAGCTTTGCCAACAAAAATGTTGCTCAGGAACACATTTTTAATGAAAAAATATATAAAGATCTCAACTTTTTTTTCAGATTCAAAAAATCAAAAAAATCAACGTCCATCCATGTTTTCGTGCATAATGGTCCTATTATGAATTGAACGAAAATAAAAGTATCTACATTTAATACGCCATTCCTCTCCAATTAATGGTTATGCAGTGAGAGCAGTGCGAAAATGGGTGAAATAAAAAAAACACAAAAAACGAAAATTATTCCACTTTATCTCAAGTTAACTTTAAAAGTATCCATTTGTTGTGAATATTCTATTGTTATAAAGTTATACTGTCGTTTCATAAAGGACCATTATTTACGAAAAATGATAAAAGGTTTAATTTTTTTCAAAAAGTTTCCCGGCAAAATTTTGGATGGCGGGGTGCCCTCTATGCCTGCTATTTTCCTCGCACCGCATCGTCACTCCTCTGCGGCTCCTGATTGGTCAGAGAGCGAGTTTATTACAAGACGACCACATTGTTTTCTTAATATTCATTATTTTTTCTCATCATTTCGAAACAATTGATTTTCTTGATTTCGGTATTGAGAAATCGGATGTAACATTTTTTGAGTTTCTCTTGAGCTCTTGAGACCTGGCGTACATCACCATGTTCATTATATTTGCAATGTTGTCAAATCTTTATTGAACGTCCATAAGAATTTTAATTGTTGAAGACAAAAATCTTATTATTTATCATTGATTTTTCTTTTATCTTTTATTTATTTATTATATATTATTTTTATCTTTCAAGAAACCAATCTTGCTAGATAACAGTTTTTCCACATTCCCAAAAAATCAGGTCTGAAGGGTTTAAAGAATCCATTTATATACTTCGATTTAAATGCGCTTCAAAGTATTAGCGCTTTAAAGTCACAAGCTTGAGAGAGAGAGAGAGAGAGAGAGCGACTCTGTCATCCTATTGAGAGCTCGAATACAAAAATTTAAGTCGTAACGAAGCTCCCAATTGTATCTCAATGTCCCTCTCTCCTTCCAGTTTGTAACCTTGAAGAGACACTACATTTAAATCGGAGTTTAATTCGACGTAGGCTCGCTTGCCACGCAGATAGAGTTTTTGGAAGGGGTGGGGAAAGCTCTCGCAATTTAGTGGAGAAAGTGTGGAAGAGAAGTTGGACGTAATTGCTGACCTATTGATCATACTATGAAAAGTAATGACTTAAAAAAGCGTATTGAAAAAATATCGGGAATTGGAAATTTATGAAAGTGAAATATTATGATATCACGCCGATCATTCTTATATCTCGAATGTGTTATTTTGTTCTCTCAAATTATTTTGTTCATTTATTAATTAGAACAGTGTTAATTGGAAAAATAATGAAAACAAATTGATTACTCATAATAAAAAATTAATTATATTTTCATTTCACTAATTTATGAAACGAGTAGAATATAAATATCCCAAAATAAATAAAATATCAGAATGAAAAGAGTATTGATTGAATTTTAGTGAAATCTATGAAATACATAACTTTTCTCGTCATAATCAAACATACTATTAATGGGCGCCCATTGGAAACAAAAAGCTCTACAAAGTTGCAATGAGCATCATTATGTGGCTACGTACATAAATTATTTGATATTTTTTTACTTACGCATTCGATACGCAAATATTAGAGAAAACACTAATGTCAAAACTAACGATAAGAAAAAAATTCAATGAAAAAATGTTATATTTCTCAAAAAAATGTATTTAGTACATAAACTCAACAAAAATTATTTATTTTAATTGATATCGCTCTTGAAAAAGTAATAATTTTTTCTGATTCTAAATAATGCAAGAAATGTTTGCACACAGTTGGAATTCGATATAAGTAAAACGTATTTTTATGAATTTTCACGAAAATCAAGTAACTAATGATCAATAATTCTAATATCAATTCTAAGAAACGAATTTTCCAGTAATTGCTGCTCTCAATCGTGACACTACCGTAATTGTTGAAGCTATCGGTGCTGGTTAATTTTTAACATATTCATATTTAAATATAATCATAACATATATTAAATTAAAAAATACGGTCTGTTGAGAATTGCATGTAGAGCATAAGGAACAATTTATGCACCTGTATAATCTGGAATCTTCAACACTAATGAATCAGCTTGAAACAAATATGAATCTTATCCTCTCAAGAAGAAACTCTAATGTTCAAGAAAAAAGGTTATCGGCGGCGACTGTGTAACGGTTAGCATATCGGACTGTTGTACCCAAGTTCGCGGGATCAAACCCTGTCGAAGCCGCGGATTTTTAAGGGCGAAAAAGTCCTTTACACGCCTTCCATCGGAGGGGAAGTAAAGCCGGCTGTCCCATGTTAGTAGACGGAAGAGCGGGCCGGATGGCCCGAGTCTCGCTACGTAAAATAAGGCAAATTCAATTCAAAAAGATGGAAGATTAAACATCGAGGAAAATGAATCAATGCCAAATTTAAGTGCTGCGTGACCCCGAAGTACAAAATCGTGAAGAGTTACTTGAAAAAAAACTAACTTATTTTATATAAATTATTTTTTAAAAATAAATTTTAGTTTTAATTGCAAACATTTTGGTACAGCAGACTATTTGATTTATAATTTCTTTACAATTATCAATATTTTATTTATTTTTTTCCGTGCTCCGAGAACGTATATGAATGGAATTCTAAGTAACTGCGTCTTTTGTCTGAAACGGTAAAAAAGATAAGAGTATGTGAAATGTGGAGAAAAACCATCCCATTTTCCTGAAGGGCCAAGGCTCGTCGACAAGCAAGCACATCCTACTAACTGAACGTGACAGCCATCGGGCATTTGAAACAAGGCCTAATCTAGACACTGGAGCCCCAAGAACAAAGTCATTCTGGGGGTCTCTCAAAAAAAATTTTATCAAATATTTATAAAACAAATTTTTAATTAAAATGTACAGTTGTTAGTAAAGTAGCCTATTTTATTAACTATTATTTTTCAGTTACACATTTTATAATTATTTTATGCCCTTTTTCAGTCCGGAGGGTCTCGCACAGTTGCGGCCTTTCAGCTCCTTATTTTACATGTAGGTAAGTCGCGTCTTAACAGAACGGTCTATTTAGCCATCCCAGAAAGAGAGGAGAGAGCTTGTGTGAAATGTGGAGAAAATCCGTGCTATTTCCCGAAGGGCTCCGATTTCGGCCGAGAGAGCGCCTCTGCCGGGAGGGACGGTCGCTCGGGAGGGCGGCCGAGGGCGGCGTTAATCACAGCGGGCGATTGAGGGGGCAGCGGGGGGGGGGCGAGGGCGTTCGCCCGCAATCGCCGCTCATCCGCCCATTGATCGAGGCCGGCTGACGGACGGCCAGGCCTCACCACACCAGGTGGGCGGGGGCGGGGGCGGGGGCGGGCGCAACAATGCGCTCTAATGCGATCTCACGGCGCTCGCGCACGCGCGGGGCGGCCGCCCTCGCCCACGCATCGCAGGGGGCGCACGGCCTGCGACACGCCTCCTCCTCCCCCCGGCGCGCCTACGTCAAGGACAACGCCAGCGCTCCTTGCACGCTTAGACAAACACCGAAGAAACGACGAAAACAAGTATTACGTTAAATAGCAGAGCAGTGACTAATAGGTTATTATTATTATTATCATTACTATTATTATCATTATTATTATTATCATTATTATTATTATTATTATTATTATTATTATTATTATTATTATTATTATTATCATTATCATTATTATCATTATTATTATTATTATTATTATTATTATTAATTTTCTAGACGCGTAGAAACTGAATAAAAATATCCAGCGTCTCGCATTATGAAAGATGTTTATGGTTTCGTTAGATTTCCAGATACTTGGGATTAATACAAAATGATGAAACATGTTTACGTGTCTATATGAACTGATTTTACACAACTATAAGGTTATGTTATTCAGCCGATTCTCATACTTCGCGAACTGATTGAATTTACTTACTCAGTGAGACACTGGTTACGGAACTGCTGACGTCGAGTGACAGCAGTGCTATGAGTTGGTATTGAGTGAGTGCTACGAATGAATATGATGCTCGTATGATTGATATTGAGTTCGCTGCGTGTCATTAAAAACTTGCTATTCACGACTTATGTTATGATGTGCATTCTTTGTGCATTCTTTGTATTAAATAACTGTTTTCCTGTGTATAATCGTAGACTATACAATGATATTGTAGTATTACATCAGATTCCTGTTAAAATATTTAGTTTATTTTTGTGTTATAAAAGAGTATTTTCTGGTTTTGTTCAGGAACATTTGACTTATGTTTGTAATTTCTGTTATTACTACTAGTATTGTTATTATGGGCCATTTATTATTTTTTGTGGATTATTTGGTTTATTTCTGAAGTCATAAAAATATTTAATCCTTATATTTTTATGTAATATTGTTCCCTGCTTTCTATTGATGACTTATCATTAATTAATTATTCACAAACAAACATATTATTTGTTCATTAGCACATACTGTAATACCTTTTATACGACATGTGTTCATCTCTCCATTCTCACCATTTGACATATACTACCCTATTTTACGCGACATCATGGCAACCTGCTCAAAGTGCAGTGTACTTCCCCCGCCGTCGGTGAATGTCGCTTACGAAGGAGAAGGGGAGAAACTTACATGTTCCTGCTGCGGCTTTTCAGCCTGGGTTGGCAGAAGGGGAGGGGATCTAACGCAAGTGTCGCCCGTTTTGTTGGCATTCACCAGGAAGTGATAGCACTCTGAAACACTTACATGCAAACTCACTGATGTTAAACATGACAAACAAATTTCTAGCCTTCCGACATTGAGTCGTTGATTATTCAATCACTGGTAAACTCAATTACTAACGAAACTGTCAACTGAATTTACTATCGCAACTACCAATGCTCGTGAAACAATCTACTAATCGAGTAGTATAGCTCAGAATAGAACGAATGAATATAATTAAAATATTGGCAATAAATTTGCATCTTACTGTTACAATTAGATTATAGTCGAATTCTGTTTCTGAGCAATCTCTCACTGGAGGACCACACAAGCATCGTGTTATCGTTGCGTATTTAATAGCTGATTTTCCAGGACTTGATAAATTACACATCTTCCGTTTAATGTAGGAGAAACGCAATTTTTAGATACAATACTTGTGAGCTTGATGTAGGAGGATCTTACAAAAATATTGACACGAAAAAAAGGAACTGGACATAGTGATATATTGGAAGCAAGCTCTTCAATAGTCTAGTATTGATGATTTCCACGAAATCTCGAAGTGAGAAAATCAATTGTAATTAGATGGTCTCTTTTGTACTCAACAAAGGGAATATAATTTTTTTGACTGCCAAAAACGCAGGATAGTGAACGCTGATATGACATGTAAATGAAGATAGTAAGAAAATTATATTTTTTCTTTTTACGAGATTTAATTAACTCTTTATCTGTCCATATTCCACGTTGCCATCACATTACAAATGATTTAGCTGGGGGAACAATGCGACCCCCATAAATATAAGTTATATTCACTAAACAATGAATAGAATTTGAAAATTATGGTAGTACGTCTTATGAAAATTCATGGTATATCGATAATCGGTTAACAAAAAATCGAGGTAGCGAACTTTCTGAAAGGATAATGATTGTACCCTGTACCTGTTCAGGGATGACATCCTGTGCCACTTTCAATAGCACGTCTTACGCCTACAACAGCCCAAAAGCTCTGTTAATTCGGTGTTCCTCGGAGCTTACGTTGTCGCGAAGGTGCGCCACGAAGGTACCTCGCGACGAGCGCGCGCAGTTGACGAAGGGCTGAGCTGCCGCCGCCGCCTTCCGCCAGGCGGCGCTTCCTTCCACTTGAAGGGTTCGGGGTTGGGGGGCCGGGGCGGGCCCTTCAAAGCGCACGCGCCCCGCCGCGCACGATGCGTCGCCCGCGCCGCCCCCGCCGCCCTCGCAGCAGAAGGCTTCCTCCCGAGCGCGCTTCTCTCCGCCCCCGCCAGGTCTCATAAGGCGGCTTCGCCCTAAGAGCTGCAGCCCCGCCCCCGCCCACGCCCCCGCCCACGCCCACCTCACAGCGCCGCGTGCGCCCGATGCGAGGGCCAAAGGCTTCTGATGCTTCACAGATGCGGATTCTGCACATGTTTGCATGCTTGAGAGATTCGCTTTCTTGACAGATTCGAATGCTTGATAGATTCGGATGCTTGACAGATTCGGATGCTTAACAGATTCGGATGCTAGACAGATTCGGATGTTTGAGAGCTTTGCATGCTTGACAGATTCGGATATTTGAAAGCTTAGAATGCTTGACTCATTCGTAAGCTTGACAGATTCGGATGCTCAACAGACTCGAATGCTTGACAAATTCAGATGCTTCACAGATCAAGATGCATCACAGGTAGAAGTGCTTGGCACATTCCGATGCTCGACAGATTTGGATGCATGAAAAATTCGGGTTTGACAGATCCAGATGTTTGACACTTTCAGATGCTAGGCAACTTTGGATGTTTGTTAAATCAGCCTGCTTGACAAATTAATATGCTTAACAGGTTCACATGCTTCACAAATTCATATGCACGATAGATATGATTGCTTCTCAGTTTCGAATACTTCACAGATTAGTATGCTTTATGGATGTTAATGCTGGAAAGGCATATATGCTTCACAAATTCTGATGACTGACGAATTTGTTGGCTTGACAGTTTCAAAATATTGTTAGAATTAGATGCTTCTTGTACTCTGAGCCTTGACAAATTTAGATACCAGATTTATTTCGTGTTGGAAATAAAGACAAACGAATAGTGGACCAAAAGAATTTCTATCGCACTCCTCTACCCTCTAAATTTCCAGATTTTGTTTCTTTCCGCGAGGTCGTCTCTCTTTCACTAGCCGTCCAAGAATTCAAAGAAAGACCGTTAGGCTGAATTTTAAACGTGTAGTGCATTTGTTAGAATATTCATTGTTTTGATTACTTGAACTATGAGTACTACACCGGAGATATGAATTAATGAAGAGCATGAATAATAATGATAATGATAATGATGGAGGAATATTAAATGTGACGAAAAAGAAAAGAGAAGACCCTGAGGAAACCTAAAATATATCAGAGTAATCAAGGTGTGAACTGGTAACACCACAGTCTAACATAACAGTCGCAATACTCTAACGTGAGGAAAGTGCATGCATTTGACAGCAGGAGCTTTACTAGCCCCCCAAGCGGTGAGCCCAGACATTGAATGGCGCACAACGGGTAAAGCGTAATATTTACTTGGAAACTTGTATAGAAATTACCAGGGTGAAATTAATACATTGAGACATGTTGCTTTTTCATATTGAATAATTTGATCAACAAAAGAATAATTTTATAAGTATTTTACAGAACAATAGAGGCCTCCCCAAGTGTCTGAATGTTCAGAAGTTAAGTATATTTCGTATACTTTAAGACACTTCATTATTTTGAAATATGACAACAAATAGTCTCAGTCCAACAAATATTTTTTTAAATTACTATTTTGTTCCCTGCACAACATTGAACTGATAAATCTGGCGCGCCCATCAAAGGCTGCACCAATGATTCCCCACACTTCGTTTCCTGTGCTTAATCTTCAAAATGAATTTCAACTTATAAACGTATCGCACTTGATCTTTTGGACACCTGAAGAAAGACAAGTCGCAGCATTTCTTCGTGTTGTTGCTACAAGTTATTGCACTGCAAGTCTTTCCATACGCCCAAGGCATTTTCGTAGTGAGTTCATAATCAAAATCGCACCCGTAAGACCACACAAGTCCAGTTATTGGTTGCTTGCTGGTCACTTGAAGCGCCAATGTTGCAGCGGAGGAAGATGGAGTGTCACGACGGTTATGTTAGACTGGTAACACCTAGAGGTGGAAAACGCAATGTCGCCACATGTGATTCCATCGCCGGTATGTCCATGGAGCGCACGATAGCTGTCGCACCGTCAGAGACTTTCAGCTTCGCCTCCACCTCCGCTCCACTTCTGCCTCGACCTCCGACTTTGGTTCCAACTCCACCTTCAACTCCTACTCCGTCGCTTTTCTCACCCTGTCTCTCCGGTGAGAAAATTCCCCTTCTGTCACGCAGTTTTGGAAGAATTTTGCATGTTGTACAATCGGTCAGACTTTTTCCCGGCAAGACATCATTGAAATGATTTCCGATATTGAAAAACTTGAAAATTGAAGTTGTACAATTTAATTTTAAGATAATCATAATTAAAAAATAGGTGCCAAAAATGCTTCAGGTAAAAAAACAAAAAAATCATATCACTGACTAAAAGTTGGCACTGAAAATTTAAATATCATTCTCTTAATTTTTCGTCTTCGAATACTCATTAGTTCCGAATATTTTCATTGTTCGAGATAGGTTTTATTGCAGTTAAATACAATTTAAACTCTAAAGTCTGTATCTGTTTTGAAATAGAAATATATTGTTATAGAATTATTATTGTAAGTGATTGAGCTGTAAATGTTTGAATGTTAAGCGTAAAGAAGGAAAAATAATGTTTATACAATAATAAATTTGAAATGATTTGTTGAAAATGAGTTTTAAATGATTCGTTTGAAAGATTCTGAGAAAGGATTATGGTGACCAAATCACATTCGAGTTTTCGAATTTGACTATTTTACGATTAGAGGATTTGAATATTACATTTCTACATTAAGTTGTTATTCAAGGACAGAACACTTTAGAAGATTTACTACTCACGAACCTAGCGGATTGCCTTTATAACATGCGTGGAAACATCAAAGTTCATTCCTTCTCCGTTTGACTGTTTAAACCGAAACCATGGAATCCTATTTACGATCCATAACAAAGTCCCTCTGACATTTAATTTCACAAAACTTACTTGTCTTGTTTCGATTTGTTTTCTTTCCATTTTCTTCGTCACCATGCCATTTTTCACATCTTTTTATTATCTTAACTGTATGTGACAGGTTTGGCATGGACCTCTTTTCTTTCAAACTCTTTGGAACACACTCTTAAGGGGACTGGTAAGACAAACAATTACAAAATATCGATTTTCACTTTTTAGTGAATTATTAATCTTTAATATTTCCTCTTCTCAATTATGTATTCATTTTTACTCTACGTTGTTTCGAAGTATTTTTTTTAATTACATAATATGGTGAGCGTCGCAGTTGCCTATGTGAATTTATTTCTGTTTTCTACTTTCCAATGAGAGAAATAGGGAAACTAGGAGAGGAAATTAGGAAAGTGAAACGGAGAAATAAGCCAGACACACTATGACATCAGTTAAAAAGAATCTAAAAGAGTAAATGTCGAATGATTATGAAAATCCGTCATATGGACTTGGAATGTACTGGAAATACATTGCAAACTTTAAAACTTAATTCCCATTAGTTTTTTTTTGATATAGTACAAAGAACATTATTTCCTAAACTATTAGAGATACTGAATTCAAACTTTTAGGCATTCTTCACCAAGTCCAACTACCATTTTTATTATAGCCTAATAATTACATTTTGTTATTTAAAAAAATATTTAAATAATAATAATAATAATAATAATAATAATAATAATAATAATAAAATGTGGTTGTAAATATTATACTCATTTAAAAATTAATGTCTGACACATTTTTTAATCCTTCCATCACACATTTAAAATATAGCCAAGAAATTACAGTAAAAAATCAATCCTATAGTGTGGAAGAAAATGTTCCTTGAATTTAGTATTGTAAGTATAGGACTATCCGGGTCCCCTTAAAGTTCTTTTCTGTTCGTTTTAACAATACGATACTAGACAATACTGTTCTATGTCCTAACCAGGACATAGAACAAACCCATACTTGCGAGAAAGTCTTTCATTAATTGAAATTTTGGCACAACGTTGCGTAAAACGTGATTACAATCACGTGACCAGTAGCGTGCGATGTGTACTAGCGAAGCATTGCCGGATTCACTAGTTCATTATGTTCAGTACGTGAACATAAGGAAAGGGTTTGCTCCACGTGATCAGGACCACGCCCACTGTGCACTTCGCGAGAGCAGCAGCACAATATGAAGCGCGGGCGGCGCGACTACAAAGTGCCGCCTCTCTTCCCCTCCCCCTTCCCTTCCCCCCCCCCCCCCGCATCGAGGACAATGCGGAGGAGGCGGCGGAAGAGGCGGCAGCGGCAGGCTGCGACGCAGAGCCCGCCTCCCGAGTGGCAGCGTTAGCTCGACTGCGAAGCAGGAGCAGCCTTCTTTGGAAGGGGGTGATGTGGGGTGGGGGAGAAATTTAGGTTTCATAATAATAACTAGGAGAAACCTACCAAAATTTGACGCTAGCTGAGAAAACATACACACAAATGTCTGTTTTGTCAATTCAAAAATTTTAAATATTTTCTTTCTCTTTAATGTTCAGTTGATTTTATTAATTATCTCTTTATTCTTTACTATGTTTTCATAATAAATTCCATCACAACGTTATTTTATTCATATATTAATTTATTATGCGGAATCAATATCATTCAATTGTTTTGAATTGAAAATTATTACCAACATTCCAATCCATGTTGCTTTTGGCTCAAATATAATTAACCGATTTTTCGGGATAAATTGAATGGTTTCAATATATTTGTTTAGATTAAACAAAGCATTCAGTTCTGTAAGCTTTAACTGTTCTTGAAACAACGCATCAGAAGCCCTATCTGTAATAAAATACACTCGGGACAAATTAATCCGTAAGCGAATCGCACTCTGTGATGGTTCACACCGATAGTAGGCGAAAGGTTTGTAGTAACACTTCACATGGACTCACATACCTGGTATTTAATAAACAAGAGACCTCATCATAAATCGGGGTATTCGTTTTCTGATGTAATGTGCATGCTTTCTCAGTCATGGCCGTTGTAAACATAACTATAACATCACATCTATAGACTTGTTTGCACCATATGACAAAACTTCGATCGACAGCAACTCGCAGGACAAAAGATGAACAAATTGCGGCAGATAAGCACTCTTAATTTTACGATTTTATTAAAAGTACGGTTTTTTATATGGTACAAATAGCAAAATAATAACAAATCTGAGGCCCATTACTTAAAAGCACAAATCATGCAATTTGAGTAGTAGAAAGCTCAAATTACTTCCTAAAAGTAAACTCAGGTTGTGTTAAATGTGAAGATTATAATAATAGAATACGTTTTGTGGAACATGAAGGTGACTTCTTCGTTGGTCGATTACTCGGATTCCTAATTTCCGTCATTACCCTGATAACGTTCAGACCAAAGTAGCGCACGCTTGAAATCTTCCCTTCTCCATTATGTTTCCGCTTCCATACTTATGGTCGAGCGTGCACAATCGCGCATGGACATTTGGCCAAACCCCAGTTTATCAAGCAAACTCTGTCTCAGAATTTGTTTTATTTTTCTTTTGGATGGAATACTAAAGTGAATGTATATGTAAAGGTCAACTCAACATTTGTTATGATTTTTAAGTCGTACAAGTTCTAAGTTTTCAAATGGTCTCTCGACATGTGTGGTAGTTTATGACGTGTGTGTGCGCGGTCTGTATGCACGTGTGTCATGGATGAGGTGGTACAAGAAGTGGAAGATAGAGTGTGACCAGTTAGTTTGTTAATATACTGTTCTGGTATTTACTTGGTACTGATCAAAGAAACTACGAAATACTACCGATAAGACCCGCGGAACATTCTCCTCATACAGTGGTTAAAATATTTCTTTTTAGAGTTAGTTCCGAAAATCATCACAGTCGAATCACAAACCCTATAACCACGCGGTCACAGACGCTGCAACAACTGATGTCACTGATTCTTCTCATCCAGAGTTAGAAAGAAGTTTCAGGGACATGAAAATAGACGATGTGTGTGTGTGTGTGTGTGAGAGAGAGAGAGAGAGAGAGAGAGAGAGAGAGAGGGGGGAGGGAGAGATGGAAGGAGAGAAAGAAGAAACCAGGAAAGAAGAGGAAAATAGAAAGAAAAAGTCAGAGAGAAAGAGAAAAAGAGAGAGGACGAGAAAGGGAAAGAGAGAAATAGAAAGGTAGATAACAGAGAAGAGAGAGGAGATAGATGGATTGAGGGGGAAGAAGATAATGAGAGAAGAGAGTCGGGATGAGGAAGAGAGAAATAAAAAATTGTCCTGATAACAATAGCCAAGGGTTATATATGGATCTTGATATATTTGTCGTCTACCTGTGAATATTAATAACGCCCAATTTTACACTTCGTAGAGTATTTGTTCTTTATTCGGGACGCCGCGAGCTGGGCGAGGAGTGGCCGCGGCTCAGTCTGTGTGGCTGCAGGGGGAGGGGGAGGCGGGGAGAGGGCGGTTCTCCCGGCGGCAGGGCGTGGAGCGAAGGGGCGGGGCAAGGTGTTCGCTTCTCTCGCTTGGAGGCGGTCGATACGGCGCGCATCGCAGCCAGCGGAAGCGAATGGCTCGCGCCTTCCTGCCAGCGCCCGACCGTTCGACCGGTCTCGGAACTTTCTGGACAAAGAGCAGTCAGGCAAAAACGGTTCGCATTGGTTGTAGCAACAGCAGTTGCCAGTGAAGTATCTTTGACCGAGGTGTCCAAGGGTACGACTCCTGACGGAGGCAGATTTTCAACACTGGCTATACCAAGTCGAATCTCTGGACGACATTTATAGCAGTCTGCTGCTTTGATTGGTAGCTTTTCGTGATTGCTCCAATCAACTCAAGGCGAATGCAGGAACCCAACCTTACTAAATGAGCCGCGTAACGCACACGACATTTCCTTTCATATCTTTCACACTCTGCTCCCCTTACACACGCATACTCTTATATTACACTACACACGTGTCAGAAGACCAATCAAAAGCTTCTACATTGTGCCGACTGGAGAAGGGCCCCACTGGCGGAGATACCTAGAGGAGAACCCCGCAAGTCGACGTGTGCGTCGGCACCGGATCTCGCCTGCGGGAAAGAAACCCTCCTCCTCCTCCGAGAATATGAAAAAAAGTACCAGCGAGACTATTGATCAGCCCGGGAACACGTTCAATTTTCGTTTTTGACGCATGGTACATTCTGGTTTGATATCAGTCATGTGGGACCAACGTTGTGCAATGCCGATCGACGCCGTCTGTACTTCATGGTCGAGATTCTTAGTGCATGTGAACACCTAGAATCGTTATGGATTTCAATTTACACTAAGAGGTGAAGTGAAAAATTTTGAATTTATTAGAAGCAGTTGACGCGTCCGGAAACAGAAAGTAATGTATCAGTAAATCAAGTTTACATTTATTGGGAGTGAAATCAGGATCAATTCATGAGCAAGAAAACCGAGCTAGGAATTGATGGGAGCAAAAATAAAAACGGATTTTACGAAATGACTTAAAGTGACGTGTACGCTCGAGCATAACTTTGTATTTTGTTTTCAAGAAATTGTAAATACTAAAGAATTACGTGTTTTTCTTCTGTGCTACTAAAAACAACGAAATAAGTTACATTATGATTCTCAAGGCTGCAATGACATCAGTCATGCAGCTTCTACGAATTATCTTCTACGAATCTTCTACGAATTATATGAACCTGTTTTACAAAAAAACATTTACGATACTTTCAAGCACGTCTAAAAATTTATAATTATATGAGATATATAATTATATGAACCTGTTTTACAAAAAAACATTTACGATACTTTCAAGCACGTCTAAAAATTTGTCGTTTTGCTGGAAAATGTTTTAACCCCACTCGTTTATTTCAAATTACGTTCAACATCATATATGAGGTTACTCTTGCGAAGTAAAGATATTTTATTTATATCATGTTATAATTTATTTGTTGATTGAAAAGATACACTTGCTGAAGGGCGTTTTAATAGTGAAAAGAGAAACAGAGACAGAAAGAGAGATTGAAAGACAGAAAATAGATAAAGAAATTAACAGAAACATTTCGCACTCTCTTAATATTTTCACCGTGCAGACAAGAGAACAAGACATTAAATTCCACGTCAATGATATGTACGAAAAACTTCACGGAATCAGATGGCGTTAACGGAAATAGATATTGTAAAATACACCTGTTGGTGATCATTTGTTACGTTTATACTATCTAAAATCTGTATGTCTATAAAACAGAAACAATTTAATCAGTAGTATAGAGAAATCTTTCATTAACTATAAACTACCAAATTACAAAACACACATTCCTTTGTTGTGAAGTGGCGAATAATCGCTTGTTTAAACCGCAAAATATGTTTAAGTCAATTAGGCATTGATCCGACGTTTTTCATATACATATAGTTTCACATTGCTTGCCGCGAAAAGTCTGATAGAACTGACAGCATCTGTACTTCCCCCTGGCAGGATTTGTAAAATTGGCGTGAGCGGTACTACCTACGCCTACCGGCTACCGGCTACCAACATTCGCGCGGAGTCGAAGGATTTTTTGACAGACGCAGAAACATTTGAACAAGGCTGACGTGTCGCGCGTGGAAATATCCCTCCCCCTTTCCGTTGTCATTTTAACTGCCTGCGTCGCGGCAGCTCGACACGCTCTGATGTTTGAAACAGGACTTCGTGTTATTTTCAAAGGGAAACGCTGGAAAATCAATAACTGAGTAGAAAATTGAAGGTTTAACCACTTTTTGGAGTATTCGTCCATTTTTGCTGTTTATTCGTGAATGGAAAAATATCTGTGTTCTTTCCTTTCAAAGGAAATAAAGTCGTTTGTGCCATGTCGTGAATTCGTGCCATGAAACGGAGCCTCCATCTCCCAAATCCTATAAATCTCTGCTAAATTATAAATTCATTATTCGTCCTAGCAATACCACTGTTCGCTTCTAGATGGTTTTGTAACGAAAAACATATCCTCTATAACCGTAACTGCGAAAGAAGACTAATCTAATTCGAAGTAGAAATAGAGATTGCTAAACGACTTCAGCTGCAAATATGCCAAAGAAACGAACATATTTGGATGTCTGAAGTGATTTTTTCACTATTTGCATTTATTTTTAACTTTATTTTGAATGTTGTGACAATATTATATAATTCAGAACTTGACATAAGTGCAACTCTGAGTGTTTTAAATTGCAGTCATCTATCCATCTATTCCATCGTATTAATACATAACTGACTCTTCAATGGAACGATGCAATGCGAAACATTAAACATAGCAACCTGTACAAAACAATACCGAACTTTTGCTTTCTTGTTATAAGTTTGATATATGGTAGAAATAACAGTTCCAGAATCAGAACAGTCCACAAAGAACTAGCCTATAAATTCCTTAAACGCTGAAACCCACAACCGCTACATTGAGCTTGTAGTACAAGTCTATCTGAGTGCCATATTTTATATGATTGAAGGAATTACATAAAGAGGAGACTAGTTTGCCTACAGGAACAAGGATTCAAAACAATTCAAGTTTTTAAACAAAGTAATTATAATTTGCAAAAGGATTAAAGCATTATATTTTGCAAAAACTTTGCTGTCATGTGTATGCCTTAACTTGTATTATAAGTCTGTATGACCAGAACGTTAATTCGACTAAAAATAAAATAGAATTTAAAAAAATGTGTCGCTGATGAGAGATATTTCACTTTAGCTGAGTACATATAATTATGAGACGTACGAGTTTTTAAAAAGTGTAAGAAATTTCTAAAGTGAAATATGAAATGAAAGATATAAGTGATACAATTTGCGATATAAATAATAATATAATGCGATATCTGAGTTTACACATCATGGCAACAGTCTGTTTTTGTCAAGGCCTCTGCGATGGATGTTTGTCCCGTTATTTTCAACAACTTTTGGGAAATATTAATTTTTTAAATTTAATTCCCTTCATGGTTCTATTTGACTATTGACTATTATTTTACGATAATTCTGATGATGGAAAAAAATTTGCCTTTTAAAACGTCTTTATTTTCTGAATTAATAAAAGAATGTTAACTATCATACGTGCAATATCTGATGCTTACATTTTTTAGTCAAAAAATAAACAAAATGATTTACAAAAACCACAAAATTACTGCAATAAAAAATTAGTGATGTTATAATAATTTAATACTTAAGTCACACAGTTTCTGAACGTTTTAACAAACGGCATAAAATGATATTTTAAGAACTGTTCTGAATTTACATTTTGATGAATTAGTTTCCAAAAACAAGATGTTAATTTATCTTCTGCAAACTCTTTAATCTTCTCGTTTATACATCCTCGATATTAATACCACTTTCTAACACTGAAACGCACCGCGAAAACGTGAACAAGCCCAAGCGCAGATTTCCCAAGTTCTGCAGTATTTCATCGCAAAAGCTCCCGCTAGGTCGCGGAACACTAAAATATTAAAGAGAATGCGTGACATTGTACTGTAATGAAGAAAAAGTTTTCTATTCCCAAGAGGGAGAATGTGAAAAATGAACATTGGAAATGTAATATTAAGAAGATTGGAAGGAGCCCAAATGTAGTCCTAGAGAGGAGTTAATAAACTTTTTGATGGATATAATGGAATGGAATGGTGAGGGGTAATCAATTGAAAGAATAAATGTAAATGAGACTTCACAGAACTAAAGTAATAACATGCGATATTCGATGGAAAATGATTCTTTTCTCTAACAGAAGAAAGTAGGCTAATAAATTCAAAACGTTTCACATCCTCTCGAAGTGTAAATTTAAAACCAAGGTAATTCTTAGTGTATACATGTACTAAAAATCTCTGACATGAAATGCAGAGTGTATAAATACAGTAAATGTAGCTTCACTTTGCGCACGTTTTGTTAAACTCTCCTTTTGCTTGTAATTGTAGGAGTAGAGGTAAGGGCGAGTTACTATTTTGTTAGCAATGCAGAAAAATCATACTTGCAATTCGTTTACAGATTCAAATAAGTTTTCTATAAGACGGAAACAAAAATCTCTATTTTCTTCAAATATTGCTAATCTCGCGATTTTTAAAATTTATTTTTATATATTTATTTTTAACTTTTACTCATCTTTAATTATTTATAGTTAAAATTACGGGAAGGGATTCTGGAATTCAACAAACCATGCGCAGATAATCTTCTCCCCCATACGTCACTTACATTTTTTACTGTTTTTATGACTGAAGTGACAGTTCTAACTAGAATGTATTGTGCTTCAAAACGGAAATTTCACACTAATGTTATTCATGTATCTACGAGCATTGATTATATAAGCCAGAAATTCTCACGAATAAATCACAGCATCTCAAAAGACGCATGGTAATGCATTAGCGTGGACGTTTTGTGAATATACATTTCTGAAAAAGTTTCCTACAAGTCACGAGACTATTTTAAATGAACATAAAAAACTTGTGGTGTTGCAATATAACACATTAAATTTGTATACTATAAGTTTTAAAAGAAATGATATAACTTTACCATTACCAATACTAGGAGAAAGTCTATTCTGTTTTTGGAAGACTTGTTTTGATATAAAGAAATTGCAAAAGTAGTATTTACGTCAATTTTTCGTGAAGATATTTTTTGTTGTAATCCTATGTTACGTATGTAAGAAAGTAAAACATAATAGCACTTACTGCAAATATAATGTTAACAGATGTTCCCAAATAACTATAATTTTAAAATGTAATGAATTGAATTAAATAAAATTCGATATAAGTCACAATTTCACCAAAATATAGTAAACACAAAAGTACATTGGCGAACCTCATGCATTGTATTCATTTAATAACTACCGACCTATTAACAGGTGTTGCCGACTTGTCTGAAGATTGCTCTAATGTACTCTTGTGCTCATCAGTATTATCCAGAGCCAACACAACTGCCCTTTGATCTATCTGAAGACCTCGTGCTAAGCTCATTACTCGGACGACGCTAAAATCCGCTGGAGGCACTACGTAAACTCCCTGATCAAGTATAGCGTTGTGCACCGGCAAAAAGTTAAACCAATTAAACTTAAGGCAGAAAATTGACAAAAACTAGACACACGCAGTATACTGTAAACTATTCAAATTTACAAGATAATTACTACCTACTTTATTTGATAAGACCTTTTTATTAATTACAATGAGACTTTGATAGCTCGATTTTCATTAATTTTCCATCGTCTGTCCTAAGGACATCGTTTGCTCAGTCAAACATTGATAAGTCAAAATATAAGATAAGCATTGGATTTTCTATTGCATTTCTAATCACAGATGTCAAAATTACATTGTTCTACATTTTTACTTTCTTGCTATCGCTTACGCAGTACTAAGAAAGTTATGTATTGCTGCGCAAAAACACATTTTCGCCCGAGAAAATCTTCATACAGGGCCCTGGTAAAGAAAAAGTTAATAAATCCAGTTGCTGAATTTATAAAATGACATCGTTTACCACGTGGTGTAACTAGAATTTATGATTTGTGGGTCCTTGATATCGTAAAATCCAATGACGGCAAAACAACTGATACTCGTCTGTGAACAACGCTAGCGGCTATACCGTAATGCCGATTTTCTTCAAAATTTACTGTCTCAATCGATTCGACTGTTGTTGCGTCCCCTTGAATTTGAAATCTATATTTTGGGGGGTACTTTACATGAGGCTTCTGGGACATTTTCAAGCATGGCTCCATCGTTTTTTATTAAATTTTGATGGATAGAGTGAATGACATTTAAGAGAATGGTGCAGGTCTCATATTCGTTGGAAACTCATCAGAGTTTTTCAAAAATTAGAAAAATTTAGAACTTTGTCGGCTCCTCCATATGACTACACTTTTGAAGGTAGATATTTTCCTCTTAATTAATGTCTTCCTTAAAGACAGATTTTGAAATTAGGTTATGTATAATGAATCAAACATTGAGTACTTTTCGCGTAATTTTGCGTAAAAAATTACGGGCGTACGTGCTGTTTTAGCACCACTAGTTTCTACTCATTGTACTGGATAGACGATGGAACTGGTGTACCGAACCTGCAGCCCAGGATAATGCAAAATTACAAAAAGGTACATATTTCTCGGTAGTAGTATTATTCTATTAGATTTTTGTCATTAGAATGGTATCATTACACATTTATTAGGTATTGTTCATTTCTAATATGTTGATTTTTCATTATTCACTTCTTGATGCCTTCCTGGGAAATTATATCTGGAATGATAACAGGTCTGCAGTAATAATCTATTCATAAATATAGTGTTTGAGAATTATTTCTTTATTCTTCAGGTTGGAGCTGGATTTTACTGTCTACGCGATAAGGAGTCTTCAGGATACAACATAGTAAGTTCCAGTACAATAATAACGCTACATTAAGAGCATTTAAATGAGAAAATAGTAAAAAGGGAATATTCAAATGCTTTAATAATTCGAATTTTCAATCAAATCAAGTTTTGAAAATTTGAGATTCGATAACTTCAGATTAGTAAATTAGAATAAGTGCATTTTCTGTTCATCATATTGCAAACTTGTAATTTTGAAATATTTTGAATATCCTTACCCTTTTCTAAGCTCATTCGTAATATACATTTACAGTGTCCCAGAAATTTCTTTTGTGCATAACAAAATACTAGTTTTCAAATATGTACATGGATATATATATATATATATATATATATATATATATATATATATATATATATATATATATATACTCGTATAATTCGCTGTTATATTTAAACTTAAAGTGACATTAGCTCTACAGATGAAAATATAACAAGCCAATAAATTCAAAGGACGGTACTTGAAATGAAAGACATCAAATCCTAACGTTTTGACGTCCCTACCCATTCCTTGTCGAAGGACCTATTTGGGGTAACACGGAAGGGTATTGTGTGTAGACGTATTAGTCAATGCAAAGCAATATAGGTGTTGTGGTGCGTTATCGTTGGCATCTTTCATGAAATAATTGTAAAGGTTGTCATTGCCAACAAAAGTATTTAATGTAATAGCAGCTTTCGATGGCTTAGCCATCATCATCAGTTGTCTGATACAAGTAGAAAACAAAACATTAGTACGTGAATATAACAAGATTATGATAAAGGTTACAAATAATTTACAAATTTTTTCGAAATAAATTTAACATTCAAGAAACAGGAAGAAAGAAAAAAGTGGGGGGGGTTAAGTCATTAATGCTAAAGAAAAGCGAATGAAATAGAAATAGGAAATGTAAAAAAATTTACTGTTTAAAAAAAATTTACATTTCCTATTTCTATTTCATTCGCTTTTCTTTAGCATTAATGACTTAACCCCCCCCCACTTTTTTCTTTCTTCCTGTTTCTTGAATGTTAAATTTATTTCCAAAAAATTTGTAAATTATTTGTAACCTTTGTCATAATCTTGTTATATTCACGTACTAATGTTTTGTTTTCTGCTTGTATCAGACAACTGATGATGGCTAAGCCATCGAAAGCTGCTATTACATTAAATACTTTTGTTGGCAATGACAACCTTTACAATTATTTAATGCAAAGCAAAACAAAGAAAAACATTTCGGGCTCTTGGGAAGATGTAAGATTACACAGCCCCATTGATAGCTTTCATATTTCAGCAATGGTTGCTATGTGGCTGAGAAACGGCCCTATCGAGTGCAACCTTCGACTCCTCAAGGGTTTCAACCAGTCTGGAAGTACATTCGTGAGCGCTCTCGCCTCCTTTCTATCAATAACGCTCCTCGATATGCTCTCTCGCTACCTTCTCACCCAGTGTCGTCATCTTCGCCACATCTCCTACGCCATCGTCTCCTTCGCTATCATTCCCATTGAAGTTTTCTCCGGCATTTTATGCTTCACCGTCGTGTGCCTCACTATCGTTCTTTCCCATCGTTTGCTTCGCCATCGTCTACTCCGACAGTCTCCTTTGCCATCATACCCTTCTTCAACACATGCCTTGCCTCTTCTCCTTTACTATTGTACCTATATACCTTATATTTGCCACTGTGTCCTTCGCTAACCCCTCCTTCGCCATCGTATCTTATGGCTTCGTTCGTTGGTTGCTTGTTAGTGATTCCGGGCGCGTCAACTACTAAGGTCATTAGTTCCGTAAGCCTAGTGCTTGTGTTCCCTCGGGTGGTGATGGTGATCTTCCCCCGCTGGATGATGATACCTGGCGCCAACCTACCGTCGGATAGCGTGCTTTCCCCAATCAGGTATCTCTCACCAGTGTGACACCGATCCAGCCGGGACGAGGTCTAAGCTCCTGAAGTCTCCCAGCATGTGTAGTACATGATCGTGTAAGAGTCTGTAAGGGGTGAGGATAGGAGAAAGAAGACGAAGGAAAGATCGCCTACGGTCCGCGGCCCATTCGTTATGCTACTACTCCGGTATTCGCCTGGTCTTGATCGTAGAAACTACGGAAAACTACCGATCAGAGCAGCCGATCTCTATAATTCTCCTCCAGACAGCGACTGAATTCGACCTAGCTGACAAGCTAGTAGGAAATCCTACCACTGTCGGGACTCGAATCTAGGTCCTCCCGGTCAGAGGCACTGGAGTGGCATGAGTTGACGCACTGAGCCACCTCTCGCGGTTTCTGGCTTCGTGTCCTTCCGCGTCGTCTATTATACCTTCGTCTCTTTCGCCATCGCCGCTTATGCCTTCATCTCCATTGTCAGCGCCACCCCCTCCCGCCATCCCTCGACCGCCAAACCTTTCCCCACCCACTTCCCGCTCCGCTCCGCTGCACTCCGCCCTGGCACCTTGAGTGTGCAAGTGGTGCCGACGAGGGCTGTCGTATCCGCTGCCTTTTCCGCGGCCTCCGCTTGGCTGCACCGGCGGCGCCCCGGGCGGGCGGCGGTTCGGAGCGGCGGAGGCGAGAGCGCGCCACCTGCCGGCGCCTGAGGGCGACGCGACGGCTGACAGACGGCGAGGGCGGGCGCACTGTCTCCCCTCGCGCCTCACTTGGCGGCGCCTCGGGCCGGCTCGTCGCCGACGGCGCCTCCGCCCTCACTCCGCACGCCGCCTGCCTTATCGCGGGCCGTGCACCTGGTGGCCCCTCCCTTCCGCAGGATCCCTCTCAGTTCTCGTCTTGAACCACTTCCTCAACTTCCCTCCTCGTGTATCTATTCCTTCACTTCAGTTAATACTTCGAGCACGTTAATAAATTAATAATTAACAAATAACACGTTATTCTTGAGGGTGGTTAATATACACCGTCTATTTTACTTCCAATGTTTTATTCTCAAGTTCAATCAAATCTATCTTCCACACTTCCACTCTGCTTCCAAGTCATTCTATAACTTCTTACAAGTCGTCGTGCTTTCTGATTTGAATATTTTCCTTTTACTCATAATCTCTATCAGTAATGCTCCTAATTTTTTACTTATCCTTCTCTCCTAGGTATTTCTCTTGAATGTCCTCTGCTTGTGTTTATTCTCACCACTTTTATTTTAGATATGAATCTTGCCCTCGCACAATTCTCTCTCCTTTAATTGTGCTTTATTCTTCTTATTCCCTAATTACTTCTGTGTTTAAATAAATTGGACTACTCTTAACAATTTGATTTTTTATTTCTTTTTCAATAGGTTTCACTCCCTTTGCTTCTCTTATTGCCTTCTCCATCCTCTTACATGATTATCTCAAATTATCTCCTGACTTTGAATAACTCGCTTTCCCTTCCTTCTCCAATTCCCCGTGAGGTAAATGAAATAACCTCGCCCGTCTTGTCCACTTCCTTTCCCCATCCGTTGCCCATTACATTCTACTCCCCCCCTCCCCATATGTCCGAGTAGCAGCCACGCGTCTGCAGTGCCAAAGAGTGGGACCAACATATCAAATCTCGAATAAGATCGGAATCCACTTAGAATGGGGGCGGCTGGTTTCTTTCTACTCACGCCATGGCTTGCCTGTGCCCCGCCACTCCCCGCTCCGCTCCAACCCGCTCCGTCTCACTCTGCTTCATCTCACCCCTGCAACGCCTTTCCCGGCCCCGCCTTTGCTCCGCCTCGCTTTCCACTAGCCTTGCCCCTCTCCTCGCCCCGCTTCGTCTCTTCCCCGCTGCGCCTCGCTCCTGATCCCTCCCGATGTACCCCGCTCCTGATTTGCTCCACTCTCACTTTGCCTCGCTCCCTCCGCCTCTCCCCGGCTCACCCTGACCCCGTACCGCTCTCGCTCCGCCTCGCCCCTCTTGCTCCTCCCTCCTCGACCACGAGCAGGCGGCGGAGCCGCTGTTTATGCAGGCAGAGGACGGCAGCCAGGTGCGCTCCCGAAAATTCAAGTTCTCTCCTTTTTCCTCTGGGCCGGCGGAAACGTTCTGAAAATCCTGCCACTTCCAAACTGACCGTGTAGCGGAAAGCGAGTGTGTGGGAAAATCACCTTAAAGCGTGGTATAATGTTTCTCACGTCCGTGCTAAAAAGTTGTTTTATCACTTACTGCAATTGGAAGCAGCAAATCATCCCATATCTCACAGGAATTTGCTCGCGAGTGTTGTTTCTCATGCTAGTCAATGCTATTCTTTCCACAGACGTGGTTCTTCGAGCACGCTCGCCCGTGGGTGTGCCCTTAAACGCCTGTGTGTGATTCTCTCCTCCGAGAAATGTCGGTCTCGCATAACTATATCCGAACTCTCTAATTGGGAAAAACTAAGATCCCGTTGAAATGGAAACTTGCCGAATGTATTTGATACCTGCCAAAAATAGTTGTTCTGTATACCACAATCATGCCAAGGCCATTGTGAGATTCCCCTCTCCGAAATCCTCACCTCAGTCGGGATGGATTCCGCGCCCTGGGGGTTGAGATCCGGAGAACTAACCAATCGCCTTCAAGGGCGTACTAGGCCATTCCAATGAAACAACACGCGTGACTTCATGTTCATATGGCACAGCAGAGAAGGTCTGAGTTCTGAGATTACTGAATTGGCTCAAACCTCAGAATTTCTGTTTCAAAGTTCATTATAACAATTGCGGTGTTGACAATAATAATAATAATAATAATAATAATAATAATAGTAATACTTGTAGATATTGCTGTGCCAAGAAGACACAGAAATGTCTTAAATACAAGAAATTGGAAATCGAGATTAGCCAAATGTGGAGCGTAAAAGCATAGGTTGTCTCGAGAGTTATCAGAGCACTGTTATCAAATTTTAGAGGTATAAAATTCTTATTTGATAGTTATCAAATGTTGTTCTGCAAAATTTGAGTAATAACTTGGCTAATCTCCCAGGTCACACAAAGTTCTGGGAAGTGCAAAATATTGGTTTATTGCTCACGGCCCACATATTGTGCAAAGTATTGTAGAGGCACCGGCAGTACCTAGATCTACACCTTAAAAAACTGGTTGCTACCCGGAGTAGATTTTATATTCAACCGACTCATAAAGTTTTTAGTAGTGATTTACAGGAATAATTATAATTATAATAATGTACACTAAGTTGATTTGCCGATCTTTTATAATCATCCCCCATCTTCCTGATGCCTTTCATCTCCCATCATTAATCACTAGTTCAGAACCGACGAAGTAAAGCCAAAATTTATTTTCCAACATATACTGATAAGTTAGTTTGTAGTAGTTTGCAGTATAGTCATACTTTTAGAAATCTTATTCAAATAATAAATAACAACTCGAGATACCATCCCGTGTTTTGGGTTGTAAAACAGGCAACTTTCGCTTTCGAGCTCCTTCACACGGAGCCACTGGTCGGAGCCCCCGAGAAGCGGCAGAGCGCTTCATACACAGCCACCGTCACACCGCAGTGGACTTCGGCAGCGGACAAAAGCAGGCTGCAGGAAAAATCCGGTTCAGTGGCACGTTTCGTGAGAACTCTGACATTTAGATCTGCGTCTGCTAGCGGTAGCGCGAACGCGCTTCTGTGCTGCTGGTGGCGTGCGTCCGTCACCGAGCGCCACTGCAGCACGATTCGTCCGCTCGTCCTCCATTCGTCCTCCATTTAAACCAATCATTTGCCCGCAGACGCGCCATTCAGAAGCCGCGTGAAGGCGCCGTTAGTGAAGAAGGTCAGGGTACCGCTGTATAAAAACGGATAAGATCTAGAAACAATCACAAGAAAAACACAACGAATCCTTAAAAAATTACTACGCAAAACTCAGAATATCTCAAACGGTATTATTTATTTATTTAACATTCCGACGTTAAACGTGTAACAATTAGAAGTTAATTACTCACATACCTATTGAACACTAATTCATAGTATTGACTTTTCTTTCCCTTGTACTACTTTTATCTAAATAGTACTCTTTCATTTTTATCCTCACCATCTGTAGTGATCCGTGCTAATTTCAACGAATTTCTTTGCAGATTTATATAACATTTTATTATTAATACTAGTGGACCCGGCATTGCTTCGCTATTGCAGTGTATGACACATCACACATTACTAGGCAAGTGAGTACAAATCCTAAAAGCTGAGAGACTTCCTTGCGAGTATGGGTTTGTTTTATATTCAGGTTTGGACATGGTTGTCAATTATTCTATTGTTGAAGCGTTGTCCCTTTGGGCATGCATTCGCTACGACACTATCTTGAAAAATTTTTTTTTTACTTGTCCGAGATTCAAATAAAAATTCCGGCCGATATTTTATAATCGCAGGCGCAGAAATCTTGTACGCAGCGAAAACGCACATGCCTGTGCGGCGGGTTGCGTGGAGTTCAGGAGCTCTTGAGTCGTCATAAACGAATTAATCATAATCAACAAGACCCACACATGTCCTATTTATTTCGACCACCCTTTAAATATTCTCATTACTTATAATAAAATTGTGTGAACATTTCAGCAAAATTGATCAAGTAGTTATTGTAGATTATTATTATTATTATTATTATTATTATTATTATTATTATTATTATTATTATTATTTGCGTATCGGCCATTTATGGCTACGCACCACGTTATCACCCAAGACCCCAGAGTGATAAACGTGGGTAACTATTGGGATCAGCTGTTTACAACTGTATCCTTTGACTTATCAAGCAATCGTCTTAACGAGGCTGTTACGCCTTGAATATAATAATGAGGTGAAATATGAATAATGAGGTGATAGGATGATAATGAGGGGTGAAGGGACAATCACATATACGGTCATGCCTAAGCAGGACTCGAACCTGCAGCCTGCTCAGCGAAGACGACGACAGCTGTCGCAAACGCCTGCGCCACGGGGCTGGCATTATCATAATCGTCACCATTATTATTATTATTATTATTATTATTATTTCAATACCTAGGTCAATGATTACAAATTGTAAGTGAAGTAAATGCTTAAAGAGATGGCGGGAATGATGTGATATTAATGATGAAACCTAATGAAATGATGGGGAAACGCGAAAACCTCCAGAAAACCTGCTGGAAACTCGCTTTGCTCCCCGCAAATTCCCAATGGGTAGGCCGAGCCGAGCCTCAAGACGTGAAAATCTCCCGCGGTTGTCGTTGCGCTACAAGTCATTCCCGGAGTTATCCAGCAGCGGGTTTTGGGCTCCTTATTTGCACGGGCGCCTTGTCTTCTTGCTGAGGCTCCTAAGGGAGGGCGTCAGCGCTCGCTCCATCTCTCGCCTCCCCGTCGCCTCCTCCCCCAACCGCCGCCGCACCCCCTAGCGGTGCCACTGCGTGTCGCCCGGTCGCGCCATGTTTGCGGATGTGACGTCAGCCCGCGGCGCCGCACCGCGCCGAAACCTTCCCCATCGGGCGAAGCGCCCCTGGATTCCGAGCCGGAAGCTCGTGAGCCGGAGGGTGAGGGGAGGAGGTGGAGTAGGTGTTGCTCTTGAGGTAATTGCTAAACTTACCTCCTCAGACAGATGGTCCAAACGGGCAAATCACACTTTCCGTTTCATTCTTTGTAATTGTGTGGACTCTTTTTACCATGAAGAATTAATGACCACATTTAAAATTATTAATTAATTAATTATTGTTTTATTCATTGAATAGTGATTCCTGGCACGTCAACAGTTATGGTCATTAGATCCGTAAGTGTAGTGCATGTTTCATTACGGTAGGTGGTGTTTATTTTTCCTCACGGATGGCGATATCCGGTACAGATTTACGTTACGGCTTATGCAGCTTTCCCCAACCAGGTGTCCCCCACAAGTAGGGCACCACCCCAGCCGGTGTGTGCTAGTGAAGTGCATATTAGTATGTGTAAGGGGTTAGGATAGGACAAGAAAAAGGAAGGAAAGATCACGCGTGGTCTATAGCCCGTTTGTTAAGGTACTGCTCCGGCATTCGCCAGATGTTGATCAGAGAAACCACGAAACATAAGCGATCAGAGAAGCCGCTCGATAGAATTATTCTTGAGACAGCAGCTGAATCCGAGGAGTTCGAACCTTAGGGTCCTCCGATCACAGGCATCAACAGACTCTATGTGGGTGATTGGAGTTGTTTTTGTAATAAACATATATTTCTAATTGGTAAGTAAATCACAAAAATTCAGTCTAATTTGACCGAAATTGGCTTTGTCATTGTTTTACCGTCAAAAGTTACCAAAACAAAATATATGTTCTTTAGAGTTATGATCATATCCGGATAAAATTGACTGAAGTTATATTGTTCAACGTACCACAAGAGCCTAAAATGTATTTTTTATTTATTTTTAATTTATACTTTCAACATAAGGAATGTTTATCAAAACCACTATACTCATGCATTTGCATGTGTAGGACAAGGATTGGGGGACAGTAAACCAATAAGACAGGCTTTGACATGTTTTGCCCGGGTGCCGTGCGCGGTATCAGTGCCATTTGCCCACTGTGCAGAAGCGTCGCACGGCGAGGGGTGGGAAGAAGAGTAGAGGGTGGGGGTGGATGGTGAAGGGGCTGGAAGCATTGCACGCGACTGGCGTTCGAAGATGCAGTGGCAAATGTTGCCGCGAGGGAATGGAGTGAAAGCAGCTCCTCTCAACCACGAACTCGCAGGCGTGCTTTCCAAGATTTGGTCTCCTCTTTCGGTTCGATTACGTGTTTGCCCATCAATTCGAACTTTCCAGTCGTTTAATATTTACATCGTATTCGAAAGAATTTATCTAAAATATTTGTACGTATAGATTGAATAATTATATAATTAATGCATAATATATATATATATATATATATATATATATATATATATATATATTGAAACCCAGAATATGTGTTTCATTACACTAATTAAATCATTAGTGTAAGAAACCAATTGCTATTTTGAACTGCGTGGTGCGCGCGCTGAGCGCGGCGCGCCGGGGCCGGCGAGCAACCGCTGCCACCGCCGACGGTGCCTCCGCCGCCGGGAGGCTAGCGTGTGAATTTCGGTTGGAACTGGGCACCGCGCACGTGCAAAAGTTCGTTACGAGAATCGCGGGAGAGACGCTAGCAGAGCGGCGACGAGTGCGGACGTGCGGCGAGAGTTCTCCGCCGGTGTATGGACGCATATAACATTGCGACGTATTTTATGTGCTATTAGGAACCGCAAAGTATTTGACGTGTAAATAGAACATTAGAAGTATCAGTATAATGAAAGATTAGTGTTGGTGGAATGATTGATGTTGTTCTTATTAGTTGGCGCGGTGGAAACATTCTTGAAATTGCGCGGTACAAAACTGTGACCAGTATACAGAGTAGGCGCGGGTTGTGTAATTGAACCCACTGACGGACAGTGATTCGAGGAAGGTGCGAAGCCGAGGTGTCAAGATTCTGATCGGGGAAGAATTGCTGGAGCATCGGCCGTGGGCGACTGCCACGCCATCCGGCGCTGACGGCCCGCAGCAGTAGCAGAGGTCGACAATCCTGTCGGCGCGAGCGGTCCTACGAGCATCATAGGTATTCGATCGGGGCCCCGCAGGTATGAGAAATGCATTTCACTCTTAATCTTGGTACCAAGGCAGAGTGTAAAAATGTTGTTTGATTATGTAAATAACAAATCTGATTTAAAATAAATCTTGTTTATAATTGTATTTCAATTTATGATTAACCACCCCAACGTTGCACCAACTTATCCAGGGACCCATTCACGTAAAAGATACCCTCTCTTAGTGTTATATTGCAGTGAAGATACCCGGCACCACCAGGTATGTCACAGCTGGCGCCCGAACAAGTGGAAAACGTATAGTTAAGAAATGTGGCCTTAGGAAAGTTGGTGAAATGTTGGAAAATAATGTGTATGTAATTGATGTATAGTAATGCAGGGTATAGATGAGAAGCAGGCAGTGCAAAGTGTATTATTATAGAAAAAAAAAAATAACAATACATGTGTTAGCAAAAACATGCACAAGTCAAGTAAGCATAATGAAATGTTGATAATTACAAAAATGTTGTTGCGTAATTAATTGCGGGCTGACATAGGCAATTATTTGTGAGCATCCAATATATAGTTAATATTGTAGTTACTGAGGTTATGAAGGCTATACACGTACATGTTACAAATAATATAATGTAATAGAATTCCAAGTTTTGTAAGACATATTAATAATATTTGAACTGCTTGGCAATTTTTTATAACATGGAAATCAAAGAAATGGGGAAGTAGTAATAATTCTTATGAGAATATAAAGGTGGTTAATAGTGTTGTACAAATTATGCACAAAATTGTTTTTTGCTGGGAACATTCACTCAGTAGTGCATTATCTATTGGTGATGGTAAAGTGTGGGGAATTTATTAGAAAAGATACCAGGTTGGGAAATATATACCAGCAGTGTGAATGTTTGTTGTGAATATCTATATGATATTATTGAGGAAAATTCAGGGAGGAGATATGACATGCAAATGTGAATGATGATTATGTACATAATATAGCAATAAGTGCGTTGAAAAGCAATTTCAATTAATAAGGGATTTATTATAATTTGAAAGCATTTTTGTGTAATAGTATTAATGAGTCTATTAGCAGTGTATATGTGTTTCAATGGTAATAATATTATGTATTGTAAGGATTATGTTTATACATTGGTAGGTGAGTGGAAATTTATATGGCTATTGAATTAGTGTTATTGTGTTTTGGTGGTGAGTGAGGGTTGTCCGTCATTAGTTAGCAATTGAAATAGGTGTGAATTAATCCATTCACGAAGGATACAGTGTTGGGGCGGATATAGTTAATTCATAGGATAACTGTGGTATCGTTGGTAGGTGAGGCAAGTGGAAAATTTGTGCGGTATTTTCGTGAAGTGAGAATCGATCGGACAGTTCAAAGCAACAGAATGGAGGCGCAAAATGTAGTGCTGGACCGGGAAGAGAAGGCGGATGAAGTAGGGGAGATAAATGTAGGAATCGACAATAGCATGTCATCGGAAAGCAGGGATAGTGGTATCGGAAGTCGGTTGGATGATACGTCAGGGGACAGCTTCAATAAAGATGTACAAGTTACATCAACACCGATGATTCAGGCAGCAGGAAATTCAAACCGGGGGGGTGGAGAAGATATCTATTTAAATGGAATGCAGATGATGATGAAGATGTTAGAAGAACAGAATAGGAAGTTATTAGATGAATTGAATGGGAAAATGGATGAACAGAGCAGGAAAACAGAAGAGCAGATTAAGGAGTCGGCAGAAGATCAGAAGAAGTCGGCCGAAGAACGGGATAGGAAGATATTGGCAGAACTGAATAGGAAAGTAGAAGATCAGAAAAAGTTGGCCGAAGAACAGAATAGGAAGATATTGGAAGAATTGAATGGAAAATTTGAAGAGCAGAGTAGGAAATTAGACGAACAGAAATTATTTACAGAGGAACAGATTAGGAAGCTGGCAGAAGAACAGAATAGGAAATTAGATGCAATAGGGGGGCGAATAGGACGCGCCGAAGAACAAATTGAGTTAACGAAGAATGAGATGACGAAAATCGCGGAGCGGGTAGAAAGTCACGAGCAATGGACCGCCGAAGAATTAGGGAAACAGAAAAAGGAGTTAGAATCCCAAGTAATCAATCTGGGGGGAGAATTAGAAAATAAGCTATATCAGCAATTAGATGATAGAACCGCTAAGCAGGACGAAAAAATTGGAAGGATACAATTGGTAGTCAAGGAAGAAATGCTGGAGAATAAGAGGGAATGTGAGGAGAAGGTGGTGTCATTACGAACAGAAATTGAACAAATAAAAGAATGCAAGGCATCCCCAATTACAGCAAGCGGGACGGTACCATTTACCCCTCCAAGATCACTAAAATTTTCAGGAGACGGGAAAGAAAATCCATGTATATTTATGAAGGCAGCAGAACGACATCTAGATGTTATCAATACTTCGGAAAGGTGTAAAATACTATTATTATATTTAATGTTAGAAGGCAACGCAAGGATATGGGCCGATACATTTGATAAGTTTCCCGAATCAGTAAAGGCATTTAAAGATCGATTCCTTGAGCGGTATTGGAATGAGGAAATTCAAATTAATTTTAAAATCAGCTTAATGAATAATCATTACAACCAGTCAATGGGAAGTTTGCGGGAATACGCAACAAGGCGTATTATGGAATACAAAACGCTATCCCCACCGATGAGCGATCAGGAAATAATATGTGTACTGACAAGACAGTTCCCAGTTACGGTGCAGAATCTTTTACGTAGTGTGCAGCACAACGACCTGGAAAGATTCCAGAATGTGTTAGGAGGGTACGACTTGACATTTGCAGGCGTACCAAAGAACAGAAATGAAGGGAATGTTAATATGGTTAGATCGGAACGTAACCAGGGGCAAGGGAATGATAGGAGCAACGATTACCAGAGAAACCAACGCGGAAGAGGGGGAGACGGATGGAGACCAGAGCCAGGGAACCAGAGACCGGACTGGAACAGATCTAATTCAAACCGTACGGAGACGCGAGGCGGGGGCGGGAATGCACCCGACCGATTAGCACAGCCTAGCACAAGTAGTGATCAAGGACACTATTTAAACTAATAGAGTCCGCGGTGATAGGTGGCCCCATTGCGGACGCGGAAATCGATGACGTAAACGCGGTCTCCATAAACGCTATGCAGCCGGTAACCTACGATACCCAACCGTGGCGGAGATGTAAGAACTCAGCGGTCAGAATCAGGAAATGTCCCACGATATCGATAGAATGTGAAGGTATAATTAAAGAAGCTTTAGTGGATACAGGGTGCACGACTACAGTAGTATCAGAAGAAATGTATGAGGAGTTAAAAGCAACAGGAAAAGAAGTAATGTGTTTGCCTATGAATAGGGCGTATGTGATTGGGGCAACTCAGAAGAAGTCAAGCCCCATCACAAAACAAATCATGTTTCAGGCCAGGATTGGCAACCAAGTATATGAGATGGTGGCCCTGGTAGTCAAAAAATTATTGTATTCGGTAATCATAGGGATGGATTTTCTGGTCGATCACAGAGTAAATATAGATCTAGAACGGCAGGTGGTAGAACTGGGGAGCCAGGCGGTAGGATTTGACTTGGGGATGGACGAAGAGTACGAAGCGTGTACGGGCGTAATGGCAAAAGATTCATTAGAAGAACAGCTGAGGCAGCAAACGGAGAAGCAGATTGAGAAGTTTGCGGAAGAACAGAGCAAAGAATTAGGTAAACAGAAAAGATCCGAGGAGGAACAGAGTAGGAAGGCGGAGGAACGGAATAGAAAACTAATAGAAGAACAGAACGGGAAGGTGGTTGAAGAACAGATTAAGAAGCCGGCAGAAGAAATGGGAAGAATCACAGAAGAACGGAATAGGAAGCTCATCGAAATATGCGAAAAACCGTATGGGAAAGCGGAGGAACTGGATAGGAAAGATGAGGTGCTAAAATTTCAATCATGCCATCAAGTAGATGCTAGGGTAGCGGTAACAGATAGAAACGAGGGGATGACGAACCAAATCCATGAGGAAGTCAAGACAGCGGAGGGCAAAACGGTGGAGGTCCAAATCGAGACCGAGGAGGATGTTTATAAAGTGAAAGTGAAAACGGAAGAATTGAAGTTAATAATGGAAGAAGAAATGGAAATGAAAATAGAAGAAATGGAGCATATAGTAGAAGAAGAAACCGTGGAAAATATACAAGGGTGCGAAGAGAAAAGAGTACAAGAAGAGTTTAAACAGGAAGAAGACGAGAAAACGTCGCCAAGTGTCAAGTATGGGGTGACACAAATTATGCCTCCAAAGTCGATGAAATCTCTGGGAGATGGGGCGGAAAACCCTAAGGTAGTTCTGCGAGCAGAAGAACGGCACCTAGCATCAAACAACATATTGGAAGGATACAAGATCCAGTTATCACACCTAATTTTAGAAGAGAACGCCAGGACATGGGCAGAGAATTTTGGTATATTTCCGAAATTTTTGAAGGAATTTGAAAACAAGATTTCTGTACGAAAGTGGAATGAAGAAACCCAAATAAACATCAAGAGCGACCAGAGGAATAGCCATTACAACTACATCACGGGAAGTCGTAGTGAATACAGAACGAAGAGCGTTATGGAGCCAAACACATTATTTGCTCCTATAAAATATCAAGGAATCATCTGCATGTCAACGCGACAGTATCCTGTCACCGTGCAAAGCCTACTGAGCAGAGCAGATCATACCGATTTAGGAAAGGGTTTGAAGATATTGGAGGGGTACAACTTCATGTTTGCAGACGCCCCAAAGTATGGGAATGAAGGAGATGTAGGCAGGTCGAGAATGGAGCGAAGTCAGGGGCGAGGGAAGAGTGATGGTATGGTCAACCATTGGTACAAACGTAGAAGAGGTCGTAGCTGGAAATGGGATGATACCTATCAAGATGTGTTCAACACGCTGGAAGCTATGTCCTACAACTGTGAGTTAGGAAATCACTGTCAGCAAAATGGGGATGAACTGTCGCACAAGAGACAAGACATAGTAGGACATTACAAGCTTCAAATCGGAAACCTGGTTCAACATGGATGGAAAATAGTGAAGTGTAAATAAGTGTAATATTAGGGTTAATAATAAGTAATCACATGTTAATTCGATTTTAGGTTATAAGTGTATATAGGGCGTCGAGCAATATGCAAGAGAGTGCAATCATCGGCAGTGACGATGTTACTAGTGTGAATTTTTTCCAGAAGCGAAAAAAATTCAAAAAAAGAAAGGGGGGGTGATGAAACCCAGAATATGTGTTTCATTACACTAATTAAATCATTAGTGTAAGAAACCAATTGCTATTTTGAACTGCGTGGTGCGCGCGCTGAGCGCGGCGCGCCGGGGCCGGCGAGCAACCGCTGCCACCGCCGACGGTGCCTCCGCCGCCGGGAGGCTAGCGTGTGAATTTCGGTTGGAACTGGGCACCGCGCACGTGCAAAAGTTCGTTACGAGAATCGCGGGAGAGACGCTAGCAGAGCGGCGACGAGTGCGGACGTGCGGCGAGAGTTCTCCGCCGGTGTATGGACGCATATAACATTGCGACGTATTTTATGTGCTATTAGGAACCGCAAAGTATTTGACGTGTAAATAGAACATTAGAAGTATCAGTATAATGAAAGATTAGTGTTGGTGGAATGATTGATGTTGTTCTTATTAGTTGGCGCGGTGGAAACATTCTTGAAATTGCGCGGTACAAAACTGTGACCAGTATACAGAGTAGGCGCGGGTTGTGTAATTGAACCCACTGACGGACAGTGATTCGAGGAAGGTGCGAAGCCGAGGTGTCAAGATTCTGATCGGGGAAGAATTGCTGGAGCATCGGCCGTGGGCGACTGCCACGCCATCCGGCGCTGACGGCCCGCAGCAGTAGCAGAGGTCGACAATCCTGTCGGCGCGAGCGGTCCTACGAGCATCATAGGTATTCGATCGGGGCCCCGCAGGTATGAGAAATGCATTTCACTCTTAATCTTGGTACCAAGGCAGAGTGTAAAAATGTTGTTTGATTATGTAAATAACAAATCTGATTTAAAATAAATCTTGTTTATAATTGTATTTCAATTTATGATTAACCACCCCAACGTTGCACCAACTTATCCAGGGACCCATTCACGTAAAAGATACCCTCTCTTAGTGTTATATTGCAGTGAAGATACCCGGCACCACCAGGTATGTCACAATATATATATATATATATATATATATATATATATATATATATATATATATATATATACATATATATATATATATATATATATATATATATATATATACATATAAAATATTAAATAATGTTTACAGTGGTGTTTGTGTGGCATCTGAATCGTTTTGACATTTGTGTTATTAGATGTTTTATGGATCTTATTGTGTCGTCGCTAACGAAGAGTCTATTTTTCTGCAGAGAAGCATGTCACTCCATTTCGGGATTTGTGAACATCTGAAGTTAGGTACCGATTTTTTCTTCCCTTCATGTCCACTGTGAAGGATTTGACTACCACGGTCCTCCACTTTTCAATTAAGTTTATAGTAAGGATTTCATTAATGTTAAAATATATTTGAGAATATGAAAATTAAGTATGAACTGTTACATACAATAAGTAGTAGTTTACGGTGCAAAAATTCACAAGGAGTTCAACGTATTTTAAATCTCAAGGAGGTGGTGAAAAAGTAAAAAAATGATTAAAATTATGAAAAAATCTCTTTTAGCTTTTAACAACGCCTTGATGCTATACTTCCACCTGTTATCTACATATCAAAGATACATTTTGTCATATTTGTAATATATGGGTTTAGTCATCTCAGGTAAATCAACACGCGTTTCTTCATAATATTTGAAAATACCCTTTTGGCCTTTAAAACATACATTGTCCTAGAAACTGTTGTTTGTAATTTTACAATTGTTCGGGCGCGGTTCCGGGGTGCACAAGATGTAGAACAGTAATATGTATCCTAATTTCATCTATTCAGACATTTGCGTATCGTCGATTGTATCTGAAAATATATTTTTTTTTCGTCAACAGTCAGAACTATCCTCAGCGCTTCTCCACACATTCAACACAATCTTCAGAAAGTAAGAACTAAATAAGGAGAATTCGTCAAGAAACGGCTGTCACGAAACGAAGCGTTTATCAACAAAATGACAGACATATCAAACGTTCATCTAATTGAGAAAAAACGGTGCGGTTGTTTTCCCATAAAAATTAGTCATATTGTGTATTCCTATTCCTTCATTAATTGATGTTTCCGACCTCAACTGCTATGGTTATTAGTCCTGTTTGTGTAGTACAGCGAGGAACTGGCGTTCTTGCGCACTAGATAGTGAGATACAGCACTGACGTGCACGTCGGTTTCCGAGGAATTTTCCCTACTGGTGTCTCCTCCTGGGGAGCAAAGCCTCAGCCCGGTCAAGCAGTAAGCTCACAAATGTTTCTTAGTTTAGTGTGTGTAAGAAAGAGAAAAGTATACGACAAGGAAGAAAAAGGAATGATCGGTAGATGTTCGTGGCCCGTTTGTTCGGGTACCACTCCGGAATTCGCCTGGTTTGATCGGAGAAACCTAGGAAAACTACCGATCAGAGAAGGCGACCGTTGGTATTCTCCTCCAGGAAGCGTCTGAACTCGACCTAGCTGTCTTGTGTCAACTTCTAGGGACTCGAACCCTGGGACCACTTGGTCAGAGTCGCCGCAAAGGCTGCGGTAACTGAGCGAAAGTCGACCTCTCTGTGTGATCCGAATGCAACGTGTCATATTTCAATTAAAGCGAATGGCTTACTTCACCTGGCCACTTTACAATCTGCCTTTGCGGTCGCGGTGCGCGCAGCGAACGGTCCATAGACGCAGGGAGAGGAGGAGGGGCCGGGGGGACGTATCACTGGACGTCACCTGAGCTGCGGTGCGAGCGAGCGATGCGGACGGGTAGATGGAGTTGAGAAAGAAAGTGTGTCAGGCAAGAACGCAGAACGAAAGCGGTTGGGGAGAGGAAGGGAAGAAGGTTCGGGCTAAAAAAGAAGGCACGGGAAAGAAGAGATGGGCTAGGACGGAGAGGGCGTTAATGGGCAGCCGAGGCTCGTTGGCGAGAGCGTATTGGAGGGACTGGCGTGGGACTGGGGTGAGGATGGAGACAGGTAAGTCGATGCTGTGGGCGGCGGCTGAGTCGTAGAGAGGAGAAGGTGCGCCTGAGACGGCCGGCGGGATCGAAGGGGAAAACATGGGCAGGGACGGGGACTCTGCAGGGCGGATCGAGGATGAGCGTGGGAAGCAAAGGAGTTAGGAGTGTCAGGGCCAACGTGGGAGTGGAATTGGGAGGGGAGGGAAGGTTTGAATTAAAGGTCACGTGGCGGGAGGAGACGAGCTTGGGAACGATGGTGGCGGAGACATGAGAAGGGCTAAGGATGGGGGGGGAGGAGCTGGTGGGACAGGGAGTGACGACGGTGGCAAAGGGGATGACGGGGGTGCGACTACAGCGACCTGCCGCTTGTGGAGTTAGCGGAGACGGTGCGGGCCAAAGCGAGGACGATGGGGGCGGGAACGGAACGGGGTCGGGAACGGTACGGGCGGGATCGAAGGAGAGAGGATTGCAGGAACGATGAGAGGGAATGGAAGGCCTGGTTTCGATTGAGTGTAGAGACGGGGAAGAGGATGGGTGTGGATGACCGGGTGAGAGCCAGCAGCGTGAACGCGGTCGGTGAGTGTGCGATCGGGGTCGGGGAAGAGGGGGTGGGGCGACGGAAGCGAGGACGGGGTGGTGAGTCGGAGAGGAGCCAAGGGATGGAGGTGGGGCAGAGAGAGGAAGGGATGGGACCGGATTGGCGGGGTGGTGGGCAGGTGGCAGGGACAGAGCGACGGAAGTGAAGACGGAGTGAAGAGTCGGAGAGGGGAGGGGTGAGAACGGGGGATGGGAGTGAGGACGGGATGGAGGCTTGGAGGAGGTAAGGACGGGGTGGAGAGTCAGAGAGGCGAGGGGGCGGCGGCGCCTGAGGACGCGTCCCGCGGGGCCTAGCGACATGCGGCGCGCCGTGAGGGGCGGGGGTGGGGCGGAGGCGCCCCAGGGGCTTACATATTCATGTCAGGGAGCGGCCTGTGCACACGACGCAGTCCAGGGCCAGGTTGGCGTGGCCAAAGCGCTCGGGCCCGCGGGAGGCGCTACGCACTGCGTTGAGAATTTCCCAGAGGCGTTCAACGCATTGTTACCCGTTTCCTTTCCATCACTTTATTTACTTGGCACAAATGTATGCTTATAAACTGTATTGGAAGTGTATTTATGAAACACTTATTCTATTTTAACATGCTCTATCTACCTGTGCTCTCTTCTCTGTTGCAATTAAATATACTGATATTATTATTATTATTATTATTATTATTATTATTATTATTATTTACTTTTCTTTTATCATAAGGACAAATACACAGCTTATATATGACCAAAGCGAATTTATCAACGTCTTTTTGTTAGCAATTCACATCTATCCTACCCCCAACATATTTGGATAGATAGATATGAATTACCCTTACAATTTTTCCTGTATCCCATTCGTATGGTTTCCAGGCAGGTAACTTTGAAGTAACAGCGCATCAAATCTTCATTCATGGTCCTTGCCCATTGTAAGCGCTTCTTTGATTGTGCTGTAGCAAAGGGCTTGTCCCTTTTTCTGCCAGCTTGTCAGCTGGAGTACCGGCTAAACGTCAACTTCTGGGGTAGCTGTGAGGTGTTGGGAGCTACTCTCACTTCTATATTCAGCAATAGCGTCTTGAGAGACCGTCGCTTGCTGATCCAACAACCGGCGATTAGCGGTCTGTTCTCTTTCATGCCCAGCGCCAAGTGCAGGCGTGCCCTGGCCCTCCCCAGGCAGCGACTCTTTTTCCGAGGCCTTACGACTTCCTAGACGTCTCTCCATCATTGGTTTTCTATTCGATGTGTCCTTCGGCTAGCATTTTATCCCTGATGACAGGGACCCTTGGTATCCACCCTCACCCGGGTCAGGAGAGAGCTGGGAGTAGGTTTAAGGAAAGAAGAAAGTACATAATTATTTAGGATAGGTAACAGGGACCTTGGAACTACTCAGTCCATCCGGTGGCTTCTAGAGGTAGAGGGAAGAATTGTATGACACGAAATGAATAATTCAGGTAAGGAGTTAGTCGCCTCTTACGACAGGGGGCATTACCCATGGTGCTATTCTACTAAAACCTCCGGACACCACATGGGGTTTATTATTATTATTATTATTATTATTATTATTATTGGACTACTATTCGCATTCTGTAATTCTAAATAGAATTTCATGTATACGAATCTTTGCTCTTATTTCTAAAGTTCATTGGACGCAGAAACAGACACAGACATTGATGTTATTTTTATTGTAGGGAAATCATAAGTTATTTGCTCCCAGTCAGCGGCACACACCGTTACATTAAGTCCCATGCACGCCTAAATTTGATGAGTGGGTGTGGAACTACATTGTGCTTGAAGTGGAAATTCTGGATGTCAGAAAGAGGGATAGAGATGAATGCGAGAACCTAAAATGTTACGTCACATAATAAGCATCGGGAGGAAAACAAGCATGCTTTTATGGGAGAAAGGATCCGCCTGACGGTGATCCCCATGAGCAGGGGTGGAGAGTTGCTGCTGCTCTCGCTGAGAATGGTGTAGGCGACCTGTTCCGTTTTTTGGTATTTTTGGTCTCCTTTTTTTGAATTGATTGATTGTGATTCCGGGCGAGTCAACAGCTAGAGTCATTAGTGGCGTAAGTGTAGTGCATGTTTTCTTCCTCTCTAGTGGTGGCTGTGATCTTTCCCCGCGATCCGGAGCCGACCTGCCTGTCAGCTAGCGGGGTTTTCCTCAACCACGTATCTCGCTCAAGCGGAGCACTGCTCCAGCCGGGACAAGCTCTCAGCTTTCGGCATGTCTAGTAGTATAGTTCTTGTTAGTGTAAGTAATGTTAATGGATTCGTAACTTCATTAACATTTGCGCCACGCCGTAAGCCCACGATCAGGCACGAGCTTTTCACGCAAGGGTGCGCCACGTGCTCTACGCCACACGTCGCGCCTCCTCGCACACACGCTTCGCAACATGTGGGCCGCCGGCAGCCTTCAAGAGGTCGACCGGATTGGAAATGCCTTTCAATGCTTCCTTATTTAAGAGGCGAGTGGCGTCTTTCGCCTGATTTTTAATATCTGAGTGGACGGAGTGTTATACGGACACGCCTCTCGTTATTTTACAGAGTGTACTTCAAGTAATTCGCGTTGTGGTGAATTATTCCAATGCATTGCGCATTGACTTACGCAATGGTTTCTATCATGTAAGAGTGAGTGTGTGTCAAAAGCAAAACAAGAAAAGAAACTTAAATACAATTCTACAAAATAATGGCGGAACCTGCACTTCTCGATGGCTAAGAATCATGGGTTATTCGTAACGTAAATATGTCAAGAGCTCAGGCAGCTGAGATGAGCTTCCTGAGATCTGTTAAAGTCTGCACTAAATTGGATAGAATAAGAAATACTAACATACAAAGTAAACTAAATATCTTCTCACTAACCACTCGAATAGAAGAATATAAAACAAAATGGAAGGAACACCTAGAAAGAATGACCGATGGAAGATTCCCAAGAGAAGCAATGAAATATAGGCCACGAGGAAGAAGAGATCAGGTCGCCCAAGAAGAAGATGCACTGAGGGATGGAACAGGAATCATCCTAATCCTTGAAAGAAGAAGAAGGAGAAGAAGAAGAAGAAGAAGAAGAAGAAGACCATTAAGTGTCAATATCAGACTTCGGTGTAATTTGTGCAACTTCAAAACATGTGTTATTGGTGCTGTCTATGGGCTGTGCGACGCCTTACCCTCTCCCTATTTATGCAGACCGGTGCGGGCGACCGTCACCCAGCGATGCGACTCCACATCGTTCGTATATTACGGCGACGTATTGCTGCTAAACGATGATCCAAAACAGTTACGTCAAGTCATTGCAGCTCTACAAAGTGCAAATTTTGAAATGTATGCGCCCAAGAAGGCCCTTGAGCCTGCCAAGAATTTAAAATACCTCGGAGTTTTGCTCAAACTCACCGCCGACCCTGCATACTTTCGAGCTGTGCCGTAGTTTTGCAATCCGAGATTTGTGCGGTGGTATGCGAGTATGGCTCACTATTGCTACGACTGCTATTCCCCTGGCTACTATTGGTATTCCCCTGGCCAGAATCATTCGCTCATCACCACAATGGGCAACTTCATGGATACGATGACTACACCAATGCTCATGCGGCGTTGCTGCACCATCGCTGCCTCTCCTACAACACTTTTCCATCGCTACATGGAGAGGCAGGGAAGAAAGATGAGAAAGAACAGAAGAAGAAAAACCAGGATAGCTGACGGAAGCCAGAGAAAGCAGATAGAGAAGCAAGAGGGGCGAAGCGAAGGAGTCGATGGGGCGAGATGAAGAGGGGTGAAAGAAAGCAGCTTGTCGCGCAGTGGAGTGGAGCGCGTTGAGGAGAGGCGCGGCCCTGCCAGGGGTCGCGTGTGACAAGGACTGGGGGGAGAGCGTGGCGGCGGAGAGGGCTCTCCGCTGCAAAGGACGGCGCTTTTCTGCGGAGCGCACTGGGCCCAATCGCCAGAAACGCCCTGCTCGGACAAGAGAGCAACCACAGTGAGATGCAGTATTGTGGGATCTATTTTTATTTTCTCGCTACGGAGTACAGAGTTGTAGTTGCAAAATTTAGAAACAAAAATCCTCTAACACGTGTTGTAGGCAGAGCCCATGTTCTGTAGCCCCTTAAAATCAAAATCTAAATAGTCCGAAAAACCGAATGACGGCAAAAGATCTGTCTTTCCGTCTATTTGTCTCTTAGTCTGTGAACTGTGAGTCAATCGATCTAGCCGATGCTGTGGTCTCTTGAATTTAAAACCGATATTTTAATTTCGGGGGTACTTTACACGAAGCCTCTTGAACTTTCTTTGGAACCAAACGTTAAAAAAAACTTGCTCCATCGTTTTTGATTAATTTTGTTGTTGGATAGTGTGAAGGACGTTTATGAGAAAATGCAGGTCTTATTTTCGCTGAAAACACTTTTTTCGAAAATTGCTTGAATCCTAACTTTTTTCTGTGTCTGAGTTCAACCACAATTATGAACCTAGAGATTTTTGCTAAAAAACATCTAATTTTCCTGAAATATTTTTCCTTACAGATAGATTTTGAAATACGTTTATGAATACGTTTTCGAAACTTTGAGTACTTTTCACGTACGTTTGCGTGAAAACGTGCTGCTGTAGCACCACTTGTTACTTATTTGTTGTCTACTACATTTGAATAATTTTATCATTGATTTATTGATTACTTTGTTTCCAGGCAAATTAAATGTAATGGTCAATGCTTCCGTAGTACATTTTATATCCTTCAAGATGGCGGTGTATATTGCCTGCTGAAACTTGAGATTCGGCGCCGACCGGCGCCAACATATCGGCTTGCGTGAATTTCCTACTCCAGGGGCGGGAGAGGGACGAGGCGCGAGCGAGGTGGGAGCGGAGCATAAGTGGAAGTGGGACGGGAGCGGGGCGTGAGGGATGCGTGAGCGAGGCGTGGACGAGGCGTGAGCGAGGCGTGAGCGAGACGTGAGCGGGGCGTGAGGGATGCGTGAGCGAGGCGTGGACGAGGCGTGAGCGAGGCGTGAAGAGGCGTAAAAGGGGTGGGAGCGTGCCGGGAGCGGGGCGTGAGCGAGCCGCGAGTCAGGGCGGGGCGGGGCGGAAGATGGGCGAGGCGCGAGCGAGACGGGAGCGGAGCATGAGTGGAAGTGGGACGGGAGCGGGGAGTGAGGGAGGCGTGAGGGGGGCTTGAGCGGGGCGGAGTGGGAGCGGGGCGAGAGTGAGGCTAGATTGGGGCGGGAAGGAGATGGGATTGCGTACAAGCGAGGCGGGCGTGGCGGGGCGGGGCGGGGCGGGACGGGGCGGAGCCGGACCGAGGCCTGGTCGCCGCACTGCCGGCGGCGCGCGCTGCTGAATATTCATGCGCGCCGCAAGTGACTGGGGCAACCGCCGCGTGATAGCCGTGCGATCCGGTCCGGGGCAACAAAGCGGGCGATTGGTCGCTGCGACCGGTCCGCGCGACGGGCGACTGCGCGGTTCGTTTGCGCGCGCGCGTTGCCTGCGAAATGCCGCTGCGGCGCAGCCCGTGGGCGACGGCCGCCCGCGTGGGCCGCGCTACCGGGCTAACCTTTCCTTTGTGTGTGTATGGGGGGAGGCGCCAGTTGCTCTTGAATGAATTACGCGCCACAAATAAGTTTTCCTGGAATCTGTGTTTTTTTATGAGGCGTGAAAATTTGTAAAGGAAACCTGACGATGTTCTTAACCGAGACGTACAATTTATCCTAAGGAAGATACCTCATTTATTTAATGCATTCCGAACTATGAGAGTAACTTAAATCAATAATGATAATGAACCAATGAAGTCTATAATATTCATTTTGTTTTGGTTATGAATATGATAAAATATCCCTATATAGTATTTACGAAACTGTGAATGCCCGAACGTGCGTCTGTTACAGTTAGACCACTTCCCGCGCGCCAGTTGAGGTACATTTGTATGAAATGTCATTCGAAGCGCCTCATTATCTTGGTGGAAATTGATTATTTGTTTGCGGATCCGCCAAGAAAATTCTAAGACATTTCTAAAAATGGATTTTCATATGTTTTACCTCTGCGACCATGTTGGGTATATGGGGAATTAAACTAACTGGGTAGATCAATTAGGCATCGTTAATTAAACCCTAGTACCCAATAATTTTCACTCCAAGACACCATAATGTTCTTCTACGAGTATGGCATCACTGATGCTACATCTACGTGCAACATTGAATCACGCGATAGAACTGTCATTTTGTGCTGCTGCTGCTTTGAAGTAATTCATAAGCGAAGTGTTTCATCCATATTGTAGCGGTACAGAATTATTAAGATAAATTAAATTGAGTAAAGTAGACCTAAGAATTTTTTTACTGAAGAAACACATACGGCGTCACGCGCGCAGCCCCCCTTCTAGCAACAGCCACGATCCCCTGACCCATTTCGAATGTTTATGACACCCCACCCAGCGGCCGAAGAAAGGGTAAATTGTAAAGCGTCCAGCGGCAGCCACATCTGGAATATTTTCGAAACGCCTGCCATCGTGATCGGGGAAACCCAAAGCAATAATTCTGTACCCGGGAGGCCCCTTCACAGACGTGGCCTATTTTCGAGACGGTACAGACGGACACTATGTGAAGAACAACAAACCACACAGAGAGTGGAAAATTCCCATACTCCACCGGAGCTTATTGGCCAAATTTAGTGCACAACGCCATCACCTTTAGCCAATAGCAACGCGATCGTTGTAGGGAGCAAGAACATATGAGGAGAAAGGGTGGGGATAAAAGTTAACTTCGTGCATTTATGAGAAACAAAAATTTCAGTGGGCTGAGAACAGTGGGTTGAGAGACTTCTCTGGGGTGGGAGCTAGTCGCGGGGAGAGGCGAGTGCGCCTCTGAAGGCACTTGGTTGAAATTTTACTTGGTTGAGAAACTTCTCTGGGGTGGGAGCCAGTCGCGGGGAGAGGAGAGTGCGCCTATGAACGCACTTAGTTGAAATCACTGGGGTGATAGACTGGAATTCTCAGTGAGAATTTTAGAGGAAGTGCAAAAGCACTTCAAAAGTAAATTGGCGAATCTTTTACAATTGCGTATTCGCTATAGGATTTCGCAACTTCTGAATTTGTATTTGAGAGGATTCGCATAGTGCAGAGGGAGACATTGTTGTGTGCTCCGCACCTGCGATCGGGGGCGATATCTCCGGCTATCTACAAGCTCTGCCGAAGCAGCCTCCAGACGTCCTTTCGCTGACGTCACTGACCACCGCCAGCCGCCGCCAGACGCCGTCCCGGCCGCCCACAAGCTTCGCCGCGCCCGCCCGGGCACATTGAACTTCTGCCTCGGGAACTCTCAGGCAATGTAACTGGGGGCAATAAACCTTTTTTGAAGTATTGTCAAAGCGGTGCCGCGCCAAGGCACAAGAAAAGTCCTCAAGGACGACTCTGTAATTCTAACTATAAAATAATTTTGTACTCTTCTCTAGTTGTAAGCTTTCCTTTTAATTTTAGTCTTTATTTTTTCTTTATTCAATCTTTCCTTTCCTTTTTCATTAATGTAACTTCCCTCGTACTGCTTTGTCCAGGAATAAACGTTGTCTTTTACCAGTAATCAAATTGTTTATTTTGAATGCCCATGAATTTAATTAACAATTCCTTCCATCAACTAATTTTTAAATGAGCAAAGGAAATTGTTACAATTGGCTATATTTTTTAAACGAGTAAAGGGAATAGGGCCGACTGAGCTATAACCGGGCCGCTAACCGCGCATTTCCCTTCGTCGGGAGATGAGTGGAGGTGTTACAATATTAGCATATTTCTAATAGTAAATTGGAAAAACCTACGTACAGTATTACTCTGTAACTTATGAAATTTCAAGAACTTCAAGTGAACGAGGAGAAAAAAACAGAACTCTAAGTAATGGTAGAGAATGAAAATACTCCTGTATTCGACATTTCACATTTTTGTTCTTAAGCGTGCCGAATACCGATTTTCCAATCAATGTGACTAACAACTTATTCTTATTAAACTTAACTAAGACTTTCTACACATAATACAAAACAGTCACCTTTTAATGTTTATGTAAATTCTCCTACAAAATGATTTATTGAACAATTGCAAAAGTAGAAGTGAACACAAAAGAGACTGACATAGTAGAGTTTTAAACTCTTAAAAATCAAGGAACAAAAATATGGAAGTTTTAAAGAAATTCGAGTTAGAATCAAATGTGAATTTAGAAGATTTTTGTCATATAATTTTCTAACCTAATTGAAAATGATCTTATATAAGAGTTAGAGATCACCTTGCAGGTGAATTTTTGTGTGTGTTATTGTTCATATTAGTAGGAAGAGCGTAAAACATGTACTGTACTTAATTCAAACTATTCGCCACATTCATATCAGCAAGTATATTTTTACGTCATTTACAATTTAGAAATTTGAATATTACCAGTTCCTATCCCTTACAGAGGCAGTAACATAAAAGGCAATAACATTGGGTGTTGGTATTTTTGGACGGAAATATAACATTATCAGTAACTACACTTCATTAGGATGTCCAGTGTGAAATACTGTAAAATTTATTTGAACGAAGATATGCATGATATTTAGTAAATTTTAAACAAATGAAAATACTTTTAAAACTGTTTATAGTGTTGGCGATGCCACATTCGATTAGTTTAAAGTAATTTATTACTTCAGAGTTAAATTTACTAATAATTGCACATATTTTAATGTTTTGAGTGGTAGATAAAATGCAAAGAGCTATACTTAAAACACGCATATAACAAAAATTATTTTATTCATGAACTCGTGTTATTGCTACAGACTATTAGGCTTATCGGTTTATAAGCTTTTCAGTAGTGTTTGAAATCTTGAACGTGCTTTTCAAAGCGACATTTTATATTCCTAGAACATTTAACATATTGTTTGCCCAAATTATCAGACGACTGTTTCAGTAAAGGTTGCACCATTTCGTTGGCAGCTGTTTTTTGTCAAGGAAAAATGTCAACACTGTGCGTAATACTTCATAATTAATAATTTGTGAGCCTGAATGTTTGGTTTAAAGTAGTTAATGGAGTGAACTGAATTTAGTTAAAGGCGAAAACAAAAATGTGTGACAGGAACAAAACTTCTACGAGTAAACTTTACATGATCAAAACGAGTGACTTCGTATAATGTAACTGAATTACTGTTTGGTTACAAATTGTGTAAGATAATAATGTCACCTCGAAATTAAAAGTTCTGTAACAAAAACACTAATTTAAAAGACGAGGAATCCAAATATTCAAACAGCGCACTAAGAAAATTTAAACTGAAATAAAGCAAAAATAAAATTTTATTTCATATTACTTCTCTTTTCAGTGTTCGTTTACTAGTCGTTGCCAGGGAACTGACACTGACACATTGAAGCTTTCCTTACCGTAATGGGTCTCCATACCGACTTACGTTCTAGATATGTGAATCACAATGAGAATTGTAAAAACCACTTAAACAAATTAAATAGTATGATATACATTTCAATCATTTATTTTTCAAGACAAACGTGCACATTTATTTTATTTACAGTTGCAACAGTTATTTTATTTATATTTTTTGTACAATATTCTTTCCTTCATTATTAATGATTCATACATTTGTACATTTTTGGATACATTTTTGTAAATATTGACTGAATTAAGCAAACAGCAACCGGAACTCGACTCTGACATTTTAAACAGTAGAGTGAACATTGCTACCTACATCACGCAGTCTGATTATGATTCCAGTAGCTTTCTGCTCTGAATGCGGCTCCCCGTTTCAGTTGATACGTTCATTATTAATGAGTAATGTTCTCTGCATTTTCGTGAAAAAGACCACATAATACGAAATAAAAAACACACGTTGGGGAAATGTTTATTTCACTTTTGACGTCGTGAGTTGAAACTCATATTATAGTAATGCAAATCCGGCTCTTACAACCTTATAAGCATTACTCACTTCTCAAGAGATTTTCACAAAATTGATTCTAAAATGGTTCATTTTTTAATTGCTTCTTAGTGACTTAGAATATTTTTGTTTAATTGCTTCTGTAATGATAAATGCATAAGCACAGTTAAAAAATTCGTTTGCACTGTCAATTTCTTCTTCTGGTGGAGTTCAAAGAAAAGTACCTACTCACAACCGATGCAAGATTTGAAGATGCTGGTCCTGCGGAGATCACTTCCAAGCTTCGCTGGCTTTAGGACGAAGAGAGAGTCATTTGAGGCGCCGCGGAGGAAACTTGTGGATCGCCGGCGGCGGCGGTGTGTAGCGGGGGAGGTGAGCCGCAGGGGGGGGGGAGTGTGGCGCGTTGCGTCGCTCGCCGATGACGTCAACGGTCGCTGCTGACGCGCGCGGCCGCGACCGCCCACCGCCGCCCACCGCCGCCCAGCAACGCCCACCGCGCGCGCCCCGCCCGCTCCTCCCCGCTCATCTCCCCACCGAAAAAGGGCTCGCTCCCCAGCGACTCTCGCCCCGCCCCCGTCCTCCACACTTGCCATCGCCTCCCACTCCCACTACCCACTGATTGCCGCCTCTCCCACCTCCTGGTCTCAATTCCACTCACCATTAGCTCTCACACCGCCTACCTCCTACTCGCTTGTCATCACCTCCGCCTCGCACTATCCATTGACTTCCAACTCTCCCACCTCCTGATCGCACTCCCACTGCCCATTAACTCTCGCTCCAGCCACCACCTACTCGCTTGCCATCGCCTCTACTTCTCATTGACGCCTACCTCATCCCGACTTTCCGCCTCTTCCACCACACTGCATACAGTCACTCTACCCATCATCTCCCAGTCCCACTGGTACTGTCCATTCTCACCCTACCCTCATCCTTCTCGCTTGTCATTACCCCACTCTTCACCTCCCCATCTCACTCCCCCTATTCATTCCTTTCCTCCTCTCCCACCTCCTCACTTGCCATCATCCCACCCTCCATCTCTCCCTTTCACTCACACTGCCCATTAACTCTCGTCCTACCCATCTCCTCCTCGCTTGTCATTACCCAGCTCATCGCATCGTCCGTCTCACTTCCATATTCTACCCCACCCATCTTTTCTCCATTCATCCATCTTTTCACCAGTTGATCAATACTTGTGTCTCCCCGCTCACTGCATCCTCATGACCTTGGCATCCGTAATTCTAAGCGCCACGAAGTCTCCACGGCCCCAGCCTCACACGCACCATTTCACTTCCCTTACTAATACTCCTTCGTTCACATTCAATCTGCAGTTTAAACACCAGCACAAAGAGCACGAAACAGAAAAAAACGAACAAGTATATTTAGATAGTGGTAAAGGTGGTAATATGAGTCATGAATTTACAATAATGTAATATGAGTAACGCTAGTATCTGTTCATACATCGCCAACACTATCAGGAACGATTTTAATTGTTAGTTTAGTAACTTCTTTCCCCATCATAGCTCCGTGAATCAGTTGTGAATAAGAGCTGATGTGTAACAGAGGTGTTCGTAATTTCTCGGTTCTAAAAACTTTGGAAGGTAAGTCTTTGGCTTTTAATTACTATTTGAGTTCTGTTAGACCAATTCTAATTCCTAACAAGTGAAATACAAAACATTTTAAACCTGGTTTTAATGACCGCAAAATGTAATTTCGAACGCAACGAGACCGATTTTCGTTTGCAGACTTTTAATATAATGATTGCTGTAATATGAGCCCCGAACAATGGTGGGTATATGAGCCTCAAACTTTAAAGAGCTAATATTACATTCACTACAACTTGTGTCCGCACTATTAAGATGCCACAAAAGATTCTAGGCACAAGACAAAAAGGATAAACTGGAATACTGAAAACGTGGTTAACGCAACACAGGTAAGAGCACGGGAAGGGGTTTCAAAACGTCCTACATAACGTTTTTCATTCCAAGACCTACTCTTCAAAGGCTTGTTCATGTTGACAAGCCTTCGGAAGAAGCAGTTTTAACCAAATTAGGAAGAAAACCTATATTGAGGATGATCTGAAAATAGAGTATTTACTTATGGTGGAAAGTAAATTCTAAGGTGTCACCAGGAAAGATTTTGCAGGAAAGCGTACCAACTTTGTGAAAGAAAGTCCTATTCACAGAAGATGCAAAAACCGGTAGGGATTGGTTCTACCATTTTATGAATCACTACAAGCATGTTCTGGATTCAAAGGCACCCTTATCACATCATCGTCTTACGAAGAGATTCTTATGGCGATTGGAGAAAGAAACATGCTTGCAGATACAAAAAACGTAAAAATGAAAAGGCGAAATGAGCAAAAGAGACTGGTAAGAAAACGAAAACCGCATATGAGCAAGGTGTTAAACGGAAACGTCATGAAGTTGAGTAATCAAAGGAATCAGACTATTCTATCAATTCTAAAGTCTCTGTTTTGGAATCACTAGTAGGGGTTGAAAGTACCTGCGATGACCAAACTTCTTGTTTGGTTCGTGGTAAACTATTTTCAGCCGACCACCGCGGTGGTGACCGATGCACGATGCACCGTGGAGAACTGTGGGTCCGTTGTAAAGTATGAAATGTGGGCGTGCAGAGGCCGAAAAGGACATTAAAGTTTGTGATGTTTCTGAATGAATTTTTTTTTATTTTCCAAGTTTTTTGGAATAAAATAGTATTTACACATACAAATATGTAATTACTTTCTCAGGTATTAATGTATTCTCATGTAATAACCCATGTATTAATATCTTAAGGGGACTCATAATACCAGCCCGTAACCTTTTTTCTTATATATGACTTTTTCTGAAGTATTGATTTTTAACCCACTTTCTGAGCACTTAAGAAAGTATTTTTTGTAGTTACCATTAATGTTGAAGTTGAAGTTATCGTATGTGTTTTTAAAAAAGGCATATAATTTTTTAATCGAAATAAAAATGGGGCTCATATTACCACCTTTTCCTCTACTACGACAAAACTTTTGAGACGACAGCCGGTGTCGTGTGAAACATTGAAACTTGGCTTGTATATGACATTGCAACTCATTTGATTGGTATTATTAACTTTAACATCTTCAATTACACTAGTCGACAGTTTTTTAAATGATTAACTCCAGCTGTTTCTTATGTCCTTTGCTACGCTAGAGCCAAAAACAACCACAAAAATTTCCCATCAGGCTCAGTTTTTGTGTAATCATACATATACAAAAACTACATATATTTCGCAGATAGCACCGTGCCGTTTGTGTCGAAAAGCTATTTACTTGCAGGATTATTATAACACGGAGGTCACCAATAATATATAATATTGTTGATTCCACTCAAGACATGAAATAGTTGCCTGAATGTCCAAATCAGTTGAGCAACTTGGGGCATTGCGAGGTGAATTGCAGTGACCTACGAAAACATGTCGTGTCATGGTCTTCGAGCTGTGAGGACGTATTTCTTAAGCGCTCCGAGGGTCACCGCAGGTAGTTGTCAGTGAGCGGCGCAGCAGGTAGTTTTGTTCAGCAGTACGATCGTAAGTGAAGAGCGCCGCACACATCGCCAGTGTCTGCTTGGTATAAGCTAAGTATAACCACAATATTCGCTAATTTTATAATATATTGTTAATACTTTTAGTTTTTTCCTAAAAGTAATTTTCATAAAAATAAGTTCGTTTTACCTCTAATTTTTGAACATCATGGCCACACGCAACGCTAAAGCGAATGACGCTGTCTCTGCTTCGCTTATTGAAAGCATCCTGACATCGGATGTTTTCATAAGCAAAATTGCCCAGGTTGTTTCGGAAGCAGTGGAAAAGAAATTGGAGGTGTTAGTTTCTCGTTACGAAGAGAAACTATTAGAGAAAACTAAGGAGATCGATGATCTCAAACTTCAACTGGAGGAGCGGACTGACGAGCTTGAGCAGTACCAGCGGCGAAACTCCCTAAGGATCTTTGGGGAACCCGAGCGTGATGGCGAGGACACCGACTGCATTGCAATCAATGTTGCCAAAAAGATAGGTGTCCAATTAGACCTAAGCGATATTGATCGCAGTCATCGAGTTGGCCGGAAAACGAATGGTGGTACTCGACCTATAATTGTAAAATTCATCAGTTATAGGAAGCGCCGGGAAATGTTTTCATCCAAAAGAAATTTGAAGAAAACGGGTATCACAATTCGGGAGGACCTGACGAGGATGCGGCTGGAAGTGTTAAAAAAGGCTGTGGAACGTTTCGGCCAACAGAATGTTTGGACAACAGATGGTATCGTCATCGTAAAGGTGAGAAATTCCAAAGTTCGCGTCAGAACTATAGCAGAACTGGATAGTATACATAACTAGGAGCAAAGACTAGGTACTATTTTTTCGTTCTTAAAACAAAAATATTTTTAATTATAATTTTTTACTTTTTTGCGTCTTTTGCTAATTTTTATAGTGCTATTGAATTACTATTACTATTATTAATATTATCATAATATTTGCTATTAACACTTTTACTTCCAATTTATTATTACTAATATTAGACTTATATTATTTTATATTACAACATTTTAATTATATTATTTGTTTCACTAGTGTGCTTATTCTTATAATTATAGTTAACTATTATCCTAGAATATTTATTAGTTATAAGAAATTTATAATAATTAGACTAATTCTAAGTAGTTAGTGCCCCACGTGTAATTGTAAGCAACTTATTTAACTCCAATTCCTTTCTGCTTATTGCTTTTGATTTTTTTTTCCACCGCGGATATCTTCATAAATGTGGCAACGAAGCTTAACACCGTCTTTTCCTCAGTCCACGCGTTCCAGGAATTCTGTACCTGTGTTTAGTGCTAATCCGGAAGTGGAGAGGATACTGGCTCACCCCAGCCCCGTGGAAAGTCCCATACCTGCTCGAAGTAGCCCCGCAACCCTCCAGGATTTACAAATTTCTTTGTCTAAGTTCCCTCGTGGCTTGTCTGTTTTCCACGTAAATGCCCAATCACTTAAGCAGCATTACTCCGAAATTTCAAATATTATAACTGAAACGAAACCAGACCTGTTATTAATAAGCGAAACATGGCTAAAATCTACAATAAAATCAGGACTCGTATCGGTATCTAATTATAAACTCCTTCGGAATGATAGGTCGATAATTAAAAGCAATTTAAAAGAAAAGATGGGTGGAGGGGTCGCATTGTTTGTTCGCAATGACATTAAGGTTAAAGTAGTCGCTCACTCCACATCCTCTTTACCTGGCATGGAATACATGTTTGCAGAAAACCAAATTGGAATGAAACATTTACTTGTTGCTGTTGTTTACTGGCCCCCGAAAACGGGAGTTTTATCCGAATTAAAGATTCCCCTTTCGCAGTTCGCAAGTAAGTATCAGGATAACATAATCATGGGTGATTTCAATTGCGATCTGAAGATACCGCTCACAAACTCGGCCGAAAAGTTTATTGATACTTTTAATTCATACAATTTACAAATATTAGAATTTGGCCCGACTCACTTAGCATTAGGAGCTGAAACATGTATAGATCACGCGATTGTGTCAGACACTTCGAAAGTATTAATGTACGGTCAGATATCTATTTCGGGAGTATCAAAGCATGATTTGCTATTTATGGTGTACTCTATAAAATGTCCTAAATATAAGCAAAAAATTATCCGCTACCGTGACTACAAAAATATTAATTCCGAGGCTATGTTCGACGACAGTGCCAAAGCTCCTTGGCATGACGTTTATAGTCAAACATCTCTTAATAGTAAAGTAGAAGTCTTCAACGAAATTATTTCTAACCTTTTCGATAAACATGCACCATGGAAAACGCGACGTGTGACACGTCCCGCGGCCCCATGGCTTACAAATACATTAAAGCAATTCATGCAGGAACGCGACTCAGCTTACCATCGCTTCAAGTGTAATAAAACCTCTGAAAATGAAAGAGAGTACAAAAAGTTACGAAATTCCGTAAAACAAAAAATTAGAAACGCAAAAATTCGATATTATCATGATGTCTTTAAAGTAAATAAAAACACAAAAGACGTTTGGAACAAACTGAGAGACCTCGGAATCACGAAAGCAAATTCTTCTGAAATTTCTATCGATATGCCCTTGAATGATATTAATGACTACTTTGTAAATGTTTCAAAACCAATACCACCTTCTGTCAAGCGTAATACATTACAGAGACTTTCGAGCAACTCGCCTGCTATCAGGGATAAATTTTATTTCCATAACGTTGATCATCAAGAAGTTAGTAAAATTGTTCTTTCACTAAAATCAAATGCAAATGGCTCCGATGGTATCACAGCCAAACAATTGAAATTTGTTTTACCATTTGCCCTTCCGGCACTCACGCATTTAATTAATTTCTCATTAACAACGGGAACCTTTCCTCAAGCGTGGAAGCTTGCACATGTTCGCCCCCTGCCAAAATCTGAACTGACCTCGGCGTCTTGCAATTATCGCCCAATTAGCATATTGCCGACAGTGTCTAAAGTTCTGGAAAAAATTGTTCGAAAACAGATTGTAAAACACGTATCCGACTCAGATCTGCTCGATAACTTTCAATCCGGCTTTAGAGAAGGTAGAAGCACACAAACCGCTTTATTGAAAGTAACTGAAGACATACGAAAAGCGCTAGATGATGGCCTCGTAACTGTATTAACTCTTTTAGATTTTAGTAAAGCATTCGACTCTGTAGATTACGACATCCTAATAGCGAAGTGCAAAAATCTAAGTTTTTCTGATTCCACCATCTCTTGGATTGCAAGCTATCTCTACAATAGGCAACAAATTGTAGTAGTTGACGATCTGCACTCCAATCCAAAACCTCTCCAACGAGGAGTACCTCAGGGATCCGTGTTAGGTCCACTGTTCTTCTTAATTTACATGAATGACCTATCAAACGAACTTACGGAATGTAGTCATCATATGTACGCGGATGACCTGCAAATTTATATCTCCGGGAAACCATCACAGGTAGAAATGCTAATAAATAAATTAAATAATGAACTCTCATCTGTAGTCAAATGGTCAATGAGAAACGGACTCAATTTAAATCCTACAAAATCACAAACCATCATAATTGGCTCTTCTCAAATGCATAAGAAACTTGAAGGTTCATATGTTCCTGATGTGCTTATAGACAATGTTGTAGTACCTCCTCATACACAAGTCAAAAACTTGGGCTTAATTCTTGATGATCATTTAAGTTGGGAATATCAGATCCGAAATGTCTGTCGGAAAGTTTATGCTTCTTTGCAATCCCTTAGATATATCGATAAATGTCTCCCTACTAATACGAAGGAAATGTTGGTAAATACCCTGCTGTGTCCTCATTTCGACTACGGAGATATTGTGTATAACAATTTAAAAGATTCACTCGCTCAAACTCTACAGAGGGCTCAAAATTCCTGTATTCGTTTCATTTATAACATAAAAAAATACGATCACATCTCTGGAGTTTATAAACAGCACAAAATATTAACACTAAAGGATAGGCGCTTGTATCACAGCCTTTGTCTTTTATTTAAGATGCTAAAAATGGGTTCCCCGACATACTTAACAAATTATTTTGTACACCTTAAATCATCTAGATTTCAAAAATCCCAGTTACTCTGCATTCCAAAAAGCAAAACCAGCTACTACAATAAATCGTTCGCAATTACTGTAGCCCGCGAATGGAATAAATTGCCTCCCAATATTAAAAACTCCTCTTCATTAACATCTTTTAAGAAGCACCTGCATGACTTTTTTACAAAGTAAAATACACCATTTTGCTATTTAAATCACTGTAGATTACGGGTCAAATAAAAGCTATTTCTTAGGATTGTTAAGATTAATATGTTTTAGAAATAACATTAATGTTTCTTTTGTAAATGTTACTTTCTTGCGACCTGTTTGATACTGCCGGAACTGTACTTTCATTCGTAGGAGCAGAGGCGGTTTTAAACAAGAAAACCACCCTTTGCAGCATGGACCGCAGCGGAGGATACCATCCCAAAGACCCGTTACTTCATGTTAGCTTAGTTTCCATTGTATTAGGACACAGTCTGCCTGGTGGGTTTTCCCCGACTAGCGGGTTTTCCTCCAGGATCGAGCGACGTGTGATGGTGTCTTTCTGTATTAATAGATCACAGTCGCTCGGGGTGAATACCAGGCTGTCGCGTAGCGCGCAGATATTTAAAGCACATAATCTTATTTAATTCAAATTGTATTTTCAATCTCAGACTTGATTTTAAAATTATTTCAAAATTATTATTGTAACATTTTATCCATTTAACCTCTGATGTTGTCTATTTATAAGTTGCTTTAAATGACGTTTGCTTTCCACTAACTACTTACAACTTGTAGATTATACTACTTTTAAATTTTTAGATAACATTACTTTTTAGTAATTTTACTATTTAATACATTACTCTGTATACTTGTGACATGTGGTCAGGCGGAAGAGCGGGCCTGATGGCCCGAGCCTCGCCATATTAATAAAGGCATATTATTATTATTATTATTATTATTATTATTATTATTATTATTATTATTATTATTAAAACAATGCGCCAACTCGGCGCTTTGTGTACGCGGGTTACTACGTGCTAGTTGCGCCCTGCGTATCGAGTGAGAAAGGTGATTATATTTCTGTAGTGCACGACTCATCTATTCGTTACGTTCTAGTGTTAAAGTTTGTAGAAAAAATATTCCTGGAAATGCTGCGTCATTGAGTAAACAATCCAAACAATTTCTGTTATGTGTGGCGAGGTAATTGTGAAGAACCAAAGGCGGAATATAATTTGAAGAACATAATTAAGAAGAAAGGCATTAAAATGTTATGCCGGGTGTCAAATCGGTGGTCAGGACAAATCAGGGGCTCGTCATATTTGCTCTGCGACTTATGTAACATTACTTAGTGGTTGGCGTAAAGGAAATTCGCGAAATATACCATTTGCAATACACATGGCATGGAGGGAACTAAAGGGTCATTCTACAGACTGTTATCTGTATTTCTGCATTATCAAAGTTGCTGAAATCACAAGCAAGAACATGAAGATCATTCAATATCGCAACCTTGCTTCAGCAGCCAGGCGCCTGTTTCTTACAGCGACGTCCTTCCACTCCCAGTATCACCGGACAATTGGAGTTTCCTTTCCGAAAAGTCTGGCGATGACGATTTCTACGAAAGTATTGAAGAGGACGACATTGAAGACTCCTATTTCGGTGTAATATCTACATAATGTCATAGAATCAAGCAGTCAGAACAAAAAGATATAGTTATTTATTTATCTTGTCAAATAATCAGGCAGAACTGTTGATGTCTCGATTAAAGCATTGGAACCTCCTTCAGAAGGGAACCACAATTATTGTGCATTGCTGTCCTAAACAAAATCTTCGATGCCAGTTCTGAAAAGAAGGCAATCTAATTTATTGTACTGATGTTGATGCATTACTCAGTGCTTTGAGAGACCATCGTGATCCTATGAATCGAATGTTGTGTATAGATTCCTCTAAACTCAGTTTAAAAGCCGGGCTTATTCATATCGGAAATGCGAAATAAGCTATAACTCTTCCTTAACTAGCGCTTATGAAAGAGACGTATGGTGTCATGACACTTGATAAAATACCAGCAGTATTCATGGAATGTACATGGCTATTTGAAAGTTATCGCACTTTCGCTAGGTATCCAACAAGGATATTGTGTAGAAGGATATTTTGAGAAGATCGCAAAAATTATTTTGTGAAGAAGCACAAACCTCGATGACATCAGATTCCCGAAAAATGTAACTATGCAACCCCTTGTAATAGCACGCTTATCTTCCTCCCTTACACCTGAAACTCGCCACGTTTCCCATACTTAAAGAACAAATTCCTGAGGATCAGTGTGGCGAAAATAAAGAAGAGTATATTTGTAGGACCCTGTGGCGTCATACGGGTGTAATCGAACACAGATGAGAGTGATTTGTAAAACAGTAGATTTATTACCAATCTAGGCCGTAGTCTCAATTTAACAACGATTCTGCTCCGATAAACTAAATAAATAGACCCACTACAAGGAGAGATAATTAAAGAACGGCTACCACACCGCAACATACCACCGATGTTCCCTGTATGAAGCCGCTCTACTTTGAGACCATCTACGCGTCTCGCAAGTCACGACAATGAATTGCCGGCCCCTCGCTCTAGTGCAACTACACGCACAGACACGCGCTCCACGTGTCGCCGACGCCACTAGAACAAGAAGACTGGGACATTGTTCTCCTGGCCTTATATAGGCCCTTTTGGCTCTTCCCGCCGCCCCCATTGCCTCCTCCCCAAAGCCGCTCTGGGCCCGCTACGTCCACGGAGAGTCCCAGTGCGTCATCACTCCGCGCTTTGTTTAACATCCGGCGATGCTCGCCTATTTCAACTTGGTTGTCTGTTTTGAGCGTGGCCTGACGCTACAACCCCAAATGAAGGAGCTAATGAGGGATCATGAGTTTCAGGCCAGTTTGAATAGTGTAGAAAAGGCTGCATGGATGTTGCCTCATAAGATCGTAACGGAGTTTCTTGGAAACAGAAAAGCTGAAACCTATGAAGTGATGGTGTTAGAACTCCTTCACAATTGTAAAGATCTGGATTTTAACATGTTCCTTAATATATACTTTCTATATTCACACTTAGACATCTTTCCTGAAAATCTCGATGCTGTGAGTGAGAAACACGGAGAGCGATTCCTCCAAGACATTGCACGTTTGGAAAAATTTTATAAAATGAAACAAAAATATGCTTGCAGATTAATGCTGAACACTATAAAAGTATATACTTCAACTAAATACAGTAAAAAATCCTTCAAAATTATATTTTGACTGAGATTATTATATGTAAGTAAAGTATAGAAAACAAGTTAACAACTGTGTGTACTTTTTAATTGGTCATTACAAAGAAACCTTGCGAAATAAATACTCCACAAATTTGAAATCAGAGCATCATTTTCTATACAAAACAGCCATTATATTCTATTTAACAGACAAAGAGTTAAATTTTGTCGACCAGTGTTATTTGAGACAATCAATGAGATTATATCTGGTCAATTCTGTTCATTGCTTCCTTTTTTCATATATTCATAATGATTTGGGTTAATGTACGAATGAGAATTTCAGGTCTGGTTTGTGGGTTAATACAATTGCGTGAGCAGACATTAATTTGTGCTTGCTGATATGTACTAAAACACTTATCATAAAAGTTAAATAAATATTGTGATAAATAGTTCACACGTTATTGAAGTTATTTCAATTACGTTCTGTAAAGAGCTTCTCAGAGGTTCTCAGACGTTTCTATTTTACCATCTTTGTTTCACGCACGCTCAAATTGAAATTAACAGAGAGAAGATGATGTCAATATTTTCTTTGTAAAGAATGAACGGTTCATAAGAGCAGAGAATTACTTCATATTTGCTGTTTTCAGTGCTTCCCTCATGTGTACTCTTATCCATTATACTCGCTTCCCTAGATAAATGAAATAATACTCAATGCATTAGCGAGAATATGAAAACTTGTTTTTTTTCCTGTCGCCAGACGACAGATTTCATTTCCACAATCAAAACTATGCTTTGAATCCTGTTTCCAATACAAGGCACACACTCCATTAATTGAATCGGATTCATCCATGGGGCAAGCGCTCTATCAGGCCTTGCAAGAGGATTACGGAGGTTTCGCGCAATTCATTTCGGCTGTAATGTTCGCATTGACCAAATCCTTCGGAGGCCGCCGGCAAAGAGGAGTTCGAGGACGATCGCCCGGGAGATAATCTGCGTTGATCAATGGAGCCACTCGTTGGCGAACGATTGCGAGTCCAGACCGGCGCCCTGCTTGGCGAGTCGCTTTGTTGTTGGGGCAGAGGGGGTCCCAGCCTGACCGGGGGCGGGGGCGGAGGAGAGGGAAGCCGAGTGGAGAGGTGTGGCAAAGGGGTTGTGAATAAGTGATATGCAAGGAATTTGGGAGTGTCATGGGGCGGGGTGGTCGGCAAGGAGAGTGACGGGGGAGGAGGAGGGAGCGAGATGAGAAGGCACACGAGGAAGCGGGGTGAAGGTGGAGTAGAGGTGTGAGTGGTAGCGGAGGAGACAAAGTCCGAAGCGAAGGGAGGTGGAATTCAATCTGGATGTATAAGCGAGGCAGGAATGATGGAAGGAGAAGGGGTGGTGGCGAACGAACAGAGAGAGGAGGTGCAAGCGGGGATGGTGAAAAGGAAACGTAAGGCAATCACGTAAGAGGGGCAGGGATGGACGCGGGAGAAGCGGTCTGAGGGGAGGATGGTGGTCCGAAGAGGTGTGGGGAGGCAGGTAAGGAGGCGAAGGCGCAAGAGAGCGGGGAGGCGGCGCCGCAGAGGAGCTGAGGGCGGGGCTGATGAAACGGAGGCACTGTCGTGGGCAGTGTGGGCGGCAGAAGGGCAAGAGCGAGGGGAAGGGGGAAGGGGGTGGGGACCTTCGACGGGGCACCAGTGCTTGGGCCGCAGATGGCGCTTCGAGGGGGCCTTAAGGGTGTGCTCTAGACGGCGTCGCAGCCAACTCTGCCCCCTGTCGCCCGCGCCTGCTTCTAAAGCCGTCGCGCCAATGGAACCTGTCAAAGCAATTCAAAGCTGTTCATTACGAGAACACCAACATTTCGTACTATCAGAAATAATCCATTGTACAAAAGTAACTAGTGATGCTACAATAGCATATATACTTCTTACAATATTTGTGACTTTTGAACTTTTTCAAAATTCAGAATCCAAAGAAAATTGCACTTTAGCCATTTTTATAAGCATGTATAATTTTCTCTATTCTTGAAATGTATTCAAAGAAAAATTAGGACTCGGTTTTGAGAAAGCATGTGTGTTTTGATTGCCTTTACACAAAACATTATCGAAACCTACTCAAATTTTTTAAAAAAATCTTGACTGACCTTATGTGAAGACATTATTTTTCGTACTGATTTCATTACAAAATCCCCAACATCAGGTTTGTAGTGCTTTTATTTATTGTTTTTACACATTTTAGTTTTTACATTTTTCAAAAATACAGAAGGTTCATCGAAAATGGAGAAAATGTCATTTTCATATGTCTACTTTGATGGACACAATGTGCATGACCCTATTTAAAGTTTTGCTTTTGAACAGGTTTTATTAACAAAAAGTTTATCTTTAATATTTTTTATATTTAATGTCGCATCAACTTCTAGGTCATTAGCGACCATTATTGATTGTAACGGTATGGTAACTGTGAGGATGACACGTTGTGATGATGATAGAAGGTGAAAGGACGAACACGATGCAACCATGCCCGAGGTGGGACTCGAACTCGCGATCCTTTGATCCGAGATCACTACGGCACTACTGCCTTAGTAATCTCGACCTCCGGATCTGCTATCTTTAATATTGTTATTGTAGAAAGACTCAGAAATTTTTTCAACCTTTGTAAATTTCTGATATTTAGAGATTTTAACAAAAATGGGTGCTATTTTTCATAGTACTTTTGTTCTTTCCAAGAAAAAATTAAAACCAAAAATAGTGAACAGTTTTCGAGAAAACTTTGATTAAATTACGCCCAATAATTAGTAAGTCCTTTTCAAATTTGACAGAACTAGGAGTTCGTTCAAATCGATTGGACAACAACCATATCCCGCAATTTAAAAATTTATGTTTTTTTATTTCTCTCAATGCATTCAGAAGAGAAGAATTTGTTCGAGAAATGGCACACTTTAAAAATTGTTGTTGAAATTAATATTTGACAATTTCTCAGTTTGCCAATACTTTTTATATCCTCCCGTGTATACCGCGGCAACTGACATTTCATTTCCTTCCTGTATTCCCGTCGATACCATGTTGACACATATGGAGTCGGAAAGGTCGTGCTACATACATAACGTAGCATTCTTCAAATATAATTCCAGGAAGTTGTGCGTGTATTTACATAGTTTGTGATGTTAACTACAGAATATTACGTGATGCGGAGTACTTATGTACTTGTATGGCTCAGGAGATCGAATTGATGTCACTGCAGTGCCTCTGACCGAGAGATCCTAGGGCTGAAGACCAGACGATGGCAGAATTTTCGGCACCAGGCGAATCACGGCACTCGATCTTTTCTTCCTTGTCCATCTTCATCCGTTATTTTCACCCCTCACCCACACACACACATACACACACTAACATGCACTACACTACCACACATGTCCGGAAACCAGTCGTGAGCTTAGAGCTGGGGTAGTTCTACGCAGAGGAAAAATACTTTGATGGCGAAAACTCTGCTAGCTGACGTATAGATCTCTCCATTCAGATAGGTAAGACCGCCACGCTCAGTCAAACGTATTCTACACTTAGTGGGCTAATTAACATAGCAGTTGACACGCCTGGAAACACAAACAAATCATACCATAATGAACACAAAACGTCACACTAGGCAGAGAATTATTCTCGCTGTTCGTAACTAACGTAATTTTGGGGGAAAGTTTGAGGAAAATAAAACATATTAGGTAGAGCTACACGACCCTTTTCAAGATTTTAAGGGGGCCACGGCCTCCCTATCCCCCCCCTCGTGCTCACACATTTGGTCAAGCCCTTCATATGTATTATTCTACGTATTGGATAAACCGGTGTGTGAAAAATGGTATCCTTCCTAACTAAGAGAATATTCCGAGAACAATCAAGACTAAAGTGCCGGAGGTCATTTCACGAAAACTCAACCCGCCGTGTACAGCCGCTGGTTGGCGGCCGCCCGCCGTCCACAGCCAGGCCTGACCGCCCTGCAGCAGGCGGCTGCAACTGACAACGGAATCCTGCAGCGGTGGGTGTCCGCCCCCCCCCCCCCCCGCCCCGGACACGCTCCGCCAGCCCTCAAGCAACCACTGGCCGCTGCGGACGGCGCTCTCCGATGCAGGCGCACGAAATAAACGACCGTCTTTTATTTCTCGCTTTTTCGTTTCATTTCAAAACGTTTTTCTCGTTAAAATAAAAAAAAAAACAGTAAATCGTTCTTTAGTATCTACTTGCGTCGGCGTCAGTGCAGCATTTCTGACCGGTTGGTTCTAGGGTACGAATCTCAACAATCGACTTTCGACTACTGGAGACAAAGGAGCAGGCTGCTTTGATGTTTTGCGAGGTTTGTCCAATCAAAACCAGGCTAGTGCCAAGCAACATGTGCAATATTTTCGCCTTCTTACTTGCCCTCTCCTCTCTCCTTACACACAAACACACACACACACAGACACTTACAAATGTACCGCATAGGTGTAACTCAAGCTAAGATTATCGCTGTGTCTGCAGCGATTTTGAGTGGCTAGGGTTTTAGTTCCGACGGTAATGGATTTTGACACTAGCTTTATAGTTTGGTCATATTCACTCGCTGCTTGGATGATAATTCTCGTGAGCGGTTGCTTTGACGGCAGTTTTCCATGGTTATCTGATCAATACAAGGTGAATGACGGACCAGTACTCTAACAAACAACCCACAAGCCACCCAATGGCCAGTTTTAGTTTCAGAATTCAGAACCACAATCCACAACTTCCTTTTCCTTGTCCCATTTTCTTCTAGATACACTTATGCACTATACTACCACATATGGCGGGAGAGTAGTCGGAAGCTTAGAGTTTGTGAGCCTGCAGGGGAAGATACCTGCAAGGAGAAATCCTTCGCACACCAACTTCTAGTCAGCGCCGGATCTCGCCGCTCAGTGGAGAAGGAATCTCAACCATGTCGCGGGGTGAAAAATTCAACACAATAACAGAACTAATATTCATCATTGTAAGTTGAAGTGGCTACTGATTGATCCAAAATAGACACTCAGGAGAAATGAAGAGTCAGTGAATCGACTCCGTTAGACATATATATGAATGTAATCGTCATGTTTACTGTTTGTTTCGTGGAGTTTCGTCAAAAATAAATTTTCCCTGGTCAGGCGCATACGTGAAATAGTTTTGGACATCAATTTAGATGAACTAGAAAACCTACCAAAGCTTTACGTATGTTTTAACCATGTTAAAACATTATGGAAACAGTCAACAGTTGAATATTAAATTTTATATTAGCGAAATTATCAATGTATTCTAATTTTAAAAGTAAGTTTTCCGAAGTAATTAATGAAGTCCTTCGGTGGTGATTTTATTCTGCATATCACATTACACGAATTTTGACATTAAAGGCAAATGAAAATAATGATTAAAGCAACAAAATCAGAGGTAAAATAATGCTGGTTCTGTGTGAAAATTAATATTCGCCGCACATATACCGACGTTGTTGTTTTATCGTCAGATCAATGAGTTTTTATTTTTGTGACTTTCGTAGTTCACGAACATACTATTTCGTTAGTTCATTCGAGGGAATATCGTAAATTCATCTGAGGAAATAGTATTCTCCGCCTAAGTATCTACAATTCACAAGCACGGCTGGTATTCTATGGAACTGTATAAATGGCAATATAATCAGAAGTCTTTTGATGGGAGGTGTAGATGAAAAATACAGGTTTACAAAGGGACGAAAATGCAGGAACAGTGATAAGAATATGAGAAAATGATTTTTTTACATATCCTTCTAGAACAATCAACGCAGTCATTTTTGTTGATTTTCGAAATATTCATGCTTGATATTTGGAGGGGTTACGGTCAGTTTACGTATTTCTTCGGCCCATTGCTATTCAGGCTTCATTCCTGAAATGACTCTTAGGCTTTCCGGATACATGAAAACCCATGAACATCATCAAGAATTGACCCGAGGATCGACGAATTGCATTTATAGTAAGTTATTCTTATACGTCTATATTCAAAAATAATTATATTCATTCACATATTCTTATATTTAAAACAAAACAGTGATACTGAAGTTAAGTAAATTCCAACCGCAAAAAATAAATCCAAAGAAATTTTATTCTATATTTTATTAACAGAATATAATAGTATCAAGCATTGGCTGAATCATTGATCAAGATCAATGATTGAATCGTCTACCACATTATTTCAGTAGTATACATACGTTTCGCGGATCTCAATAATACTAATACTAATACTAATACTAATACTAATACTAATACTAATACTAATACTAATACTAATACTAATACTAATACTAATACTAATACTAATACTAATACTAATGCTAATACTAATACTAATACTAATACTAATACTAATACTAATACTAATACTAATACTAATAATAAATAGGGCCACCAACAAAGAGAATTTGACGGAGACCTCACGAATTGCACTTTGTCATAAGAAACATGAATGATTTTTTAAAGATGTATATAAATATTCGTGTTAAATGCAACCCGCAACACTCTGGTAGCAAATGAAGCGTTCTTGGTCCTTAAAACTTAAACGTTGGCATAACAGGCAACACATTAGTTGACAGAGCAGCCAAACTAGCTACCTCCTTTCCTCTGACCACCAATAATGTCTCACATAATGATATAAAAAAAGTACTTCTTCAAAAAAACAAGGAATTGTGGGACACTGAATGGAAAAGTTCTCCACCTAGCAAACTGTTCATGATCAGAAAATCAGTTCTTGTAGACCATGCTCCTCACCTTCAAAAAAGAAGTGATCAAGTACTTCTTACTCGTTTGAGAATAGACCATTCAGCCTTGACTTACAAGCATTTAATAGCAAAGGAACCCCCAAATCTCTGCCAAACTTGTCATATACCTATTACCGTCATCCATATACTAGTTCATTGCCCAAATTTGAATTATTTAAGAAAAAATACAATCTTTCTAACAACATACAACCACTTTTAAATGATACAAGTAATGTATATAATGTGATCAATTTCCTCGATGAACTCAACCTCTATAAATGCCTGTAAACTACTAGAAACAACTTGTCAAGTTAAATACTAGGTATCTAAAAATCATACCATTATCTTAAGATCTTATTAATGTAATAAATCTGTTAATATTTTTGTGTACCAATCTGTAATATTTGTACTTATAGTAGGGGTTTTTCATATAAATTGTAAATAATTATTTGTTTCAAATATTCTTAATACTTTGTAAAAACAATGGGGTCGCTCATGACCATGTAGTTTATGCGACCATAATAAATAAAGCAAAAAAAAACTTAAAGAATTGAGGCCAAAGGTCTCAAAAAAGTTTTCTCACACCGTTATCTACAAAATGTGATCATTCGGGTAATTTTTTACATTTTTCTCACTTCGGCGCTTCTTGATGCTACCACAGCATACTAATGATGGTGCCGCAACTCCGTGTTGCCCTATGACATTGTGTCGATCAGCGACTCTAGCGTTTCCTGCGGCGACAAAGAAATACTAAGGCGATTATATTCGATACTACAGCTTCGTTCTGCTAAATACGACGGAAAAGAAAATGTTTATATATTTTAATTTAATTAATTAAATTAATATTGTTCATTGAAATTTAATATCTTCAGGAATAAATGTTTCTTTACTTTTCATGAAAATGTCTAGAAACTGCTAATTTAAATAAATGTCAAAATCACTCAAATTAAAAACGAAAAAACCTAGAAGGGTTTAAGGAGGGAAGAAAATTTGTACCTATGCGGGCAAATACAAAACAAGGGTTATCTTAATTGTTTACATTTTATTTCACTGTACTACAAATCATTTTCAAAATTACATCTGAACTTTTTCTTTTTTCATTCTTATAAAATATTATCATCCTAAATGCTGTAATTTAAATATATTGTCTTGATCTTTCCTTGTTGAAGTAATTCTACGTTGATGAACTTCAACAAATAGTTAATTCTTATTCTCACAAACGTTTACACTACTATCTTCTTTACTTCACAACAAATACTCGCAAAGTTGATTTCGGAGAGTTTGTGTAATTCCTGAGTTGCAATATGTTGATCAGCAATTAATTTTTCACGTTCTCTCATTAAAACTACTTCATATTTTTACAGATACGTATTAAAACAGGTAGAACATACACGTTTGAAGTTATTTTAAAAATTTTGTAAATGCAATAAACTTTTTTCCTCATGTCGTCTTCTAGGCTCCCATTCAACAAGTTTTTGTATCTTTCTCCAGGATGCAACTCCATAATTTTCATACAAAACAAAAATCTACTGCTTGGAATTCATTTCTACATAATCCATATTTAATTCCCCACACTTATTTCTTCTAATGCTAGAAGAAATTCTTCTTTTGGGGAGTTCTGGACGACAAAGAAAATATCAAGAAACAACCCCAATTAGTTTTTTAATGCTTAACCTGTTCTTAAAAATGCAACTTCACAAACAATTCAGTGTACTACAGCAACGCCCTCTGGAAAACAAATGGGCGTTGACTTCACGGGTGTGGGCGTTAATTCCAGACAGCGGCGTTAACTTCAGCTATCCATAGTTTTATTTCACGCGCACCAAGATCGCTAGCTGTATGCGCGTAAATCCTTAACTAGCTAAAAATAAAAAAATCGAGCTGAGCTGCGGTACTGAATGATATTACCCCATTGTTCAGAGACGTACAGAAACTGCAATGTATGCGAAATTCAACAAATTACTTGTTATTATTGTTGAATAAATGGCACGAGGGTACCACTTCGTTCGGTAACAAAGTTAAATAATATTGCAAAGAGTAGGGTTCCACTGGCTTGATCTGGGATTTTCGAATGGATAAATTTACGTAGCTTTCTCAGGTGTAATAAGCTTTTGTAATTTTTTGAGACTACCAAGGAAAGCCAAAAGCTGTCGTGTAATATTGAATAATTACTTCAAATGTTTTAAGGACGTGTTGGGAATTGTTCCAAAAACATCCGCCTAAAATAAAAATTTACTGAAAATATTTCTTACATTAATTGCATGTTTTTTTATTTTAATTTATTTATTCATTTTTCATTTATTCTGTAATACTTTGAATGTTACCTTTAAACATTTTTTTAAACAAATAATCACGTTTCGTTGACTTTTCCCCGTAATACGGTAATGGAAGGATAGGGAAGGGGGTGTGATTTAACAAGTGAAAGTTCTCGCAAGTGTACGCTATTTCAACTTTTTGCACACTTTTAATGCTGAACACTCTCACAGAAAGCTGAACGCTGGACAAGGAATCAGAATTTTTTCGCCGGGTGAGGCAACAGGTTGAATACTGGTCGTTGAGCATTGCAGAGTCTGTACAATGCACTTTGGCACAAGCACATTAGGATAAATTTAGGAACCCCACGGAGAATACTTGTTAAACAAGTCCGCATCGCACCTTTTGTAAATATATCGCCGCTGTTACCTGCTGTATTTGTCGCACGTTAGAGAACTATACCAGATTAATAACAGACAGCGGTAACAGATTAATAAACAGTCCAATTTGGTCTAGGAACCTGGGATAAAAGCCTGATTCATACCGTTACGTTACGTGCAGTAACGACCTGACCACACTTTTTGGAAAGCGTGAGTGACACGGTACAATTTCTAATTGATTGATTGATTGTTTAAAGATTCCGGGCACGTCAACTACCAGGGTCATTAGTCCCGCAAGTTTAATGCATGCGTTTTGCTCGGGAGGTGGCGAAGATTGGCGCGATCCGCTGTTTGGTCAGATCCGGCACCGACCTACCGTCGGCTAGTGGGGTTTTCTCCAACAGGTATCTCTCACCAGCGGAACACCGCCCCAGGCGGGAAAAGCTCTTAGCTCCTGACGGGTCTCCCGGCATGTGTGGTAGTGTAGTGAGTGCTAGTGTAAGTGTGTGTAAGGGGTGAGGATAAGACAAAGAAGAGGAAGAAAACATCGCCCGCGGTCCATGGCCCGTTTGTTGCAGTACTGCTTCGTCATTCGCCTGGTGATGATCGGAGAAACCACGGAAAACTACCGATCAGAACAGCCGTCTGCAGAACTCCTCTCCAGAACAATTTCTGAGAACTGTTTGGTTCTATGATGAAGATGTGACGTTGACGTGCATTGTTTACCACATTGCGAGCCATGAGGTAGCCGGCTGCATCAGTGACTGAAGAAATTATAGCAGCTGTAACCTCTTGACACGGAGTGGCATAAGTGTTCTAGTACCTGAGACCATTGGCTCGGAAATTCCTATGACTTCCTGGTCAGAGTCTTTGTAGAGACAGAGGTTTTGAAATTTTCTAAAAATTCGAGTTTTTAAGGAAAACGAAACCTGCACCGATCTTTTAAACGTCCTTCACACTAATCAACAACAAAGTTTAATCGAAAACAATGGAGAGATTTTTTTTAAATTTGAAAATGTCCCAGGAACTTTATATATAGTACGTCTCAAAAAGTCAGACAGATAGACGGACGGACAGACGAAGGACGGACGTCACGGTCGGGCGGACGTTGGACGGACAGTCAGTCGTTTGGCTTCATTCGATTTTTCGGTATCAAGGACCAACAAAACGTGGATTCTGGCTTCACCACGTAGTATGGATTCCCCACCCCCATTTTCATTTAACAACTGGATTTATCTACTTGTTCGTTATGAGGGCCCAACAATGAATTTTTTCAACAGAATATTCGCCGTTCTGCCGCGCAGCATCACGCAACTTCCTCTCTTCGGTGAAAGCGATAGCGAGAAAGTAAAAACACGCGATCCGTGAGATGTTGGCGCGGCATTCATTTGCTTCGGTTTGGAGCAACGCACTCGAGGCCTGCGCGTGGCGTAGCGAGTGCGCGCGTGCGTCGCGGAGCGCTTGGGGCGGGGGAGGGGGGCGCCCGGGGAGGCGCATGATGGAGGAGGGCGCCTAATGGAGATGGATGCGCCCGTCCCTCCAGGCCCCCCTGTCGGGGCGTCCGTGCCCCCGTTATCGGGTTACACACTGACTACTCTATTATGCACCCTCCAAGTTGACCTCGCGAATCTGCTCTCATTGTTTGTTCATTATTCAAAACTAAAATAATTTCAACGTAGTTCATGGTAAATTTTTGTTTTGTATACTATTCCCATTATTTATATCTATTACTTCCACACTATTGCTATTTTATATATAATGCCACACTATTTTGATGTACTGATGATCTTTGTAAATATATTATAATAAATCCTCTGCCACTCATTCCATCATTTCAACACCATAATCCGTTAATGAATCCATTGAACGCACATATTGTCGAAAAAGCTGAAGAATTGAGGAGCATTCTATGTATGAATGGGTGAAAACTAGAACGCTATAAGTAATATTTTATAGATTCTGAGAAAAACTATGGTTGTTTACGGTGAAATTTCAGTGGCATTGTATTTTACCGGTTTAAAATAACAATTGAAATGCCATGGTTTTAATAATGAAACAAAGCACCAAGACCAGTGATATTGACTTAAATAAACACGTTTTTCTCAGAATTTATGAAATGTCACTTATATCGTTCTGGTTTTCACCCATTCATATATCTCTCAACAAAATCCTCTCGGGAGCACAGCGAGGAGCCCCGCGCCTCCTCCCTCCCTCCTCCCAAGCGCGTGGCGCGACGGGTCGGGGGCGAATGGAGACAGCAATCGCATTTCGGCGAGCCTTGTCTTCATCTCATCGGCGGCGGCTCCCTGGGCGGCTCGCCTTTCGGAGGCAAAAACAGCGGCGGGCGAAAAGAGAATGGAAAACCAAAGGAATCTATTATTCGAACGCGGAGAGGGTGGCGCAAAGGCGACTTAGCGAAAGGGATTGCCAGCTGAGCGACGGCGACGCGCCGCCCCCGCCCTCGACCCCGCCCCCACCACGCCCCTACTCCACCCAACCCCGCCGACACACCATCCCACCCCACCCCCACCATGCCCCCATCCTGCCTCCATCACACCCCAACAACGCCCATTCCCACTCGAGGGCTCTGCTCCATACCCGCTGCTTATTCCCCGCCACAACACCACCATCACCACTCCCCCACCACGCCCCCACCGCTTGAAACCCGACCAATGACTCAGCTCTGTACCATCACCACCAGGTTTGCAATCTCACCCCCAACCCTTGCTCTTTCCGCGCTACAGCCTTGTTTCAGCTCCACCCACGCGCCAATCCTGTCCCCGCCCTCCTGCCTCTCTTATAATCGTCCTCACTCATGCCTCGCTTCGCCTCGCCACGCTCCCATCCCAATGTCCACCCCGCCCTCGACCCGCCCAATGACTCATCTCCGTACCACCACCCCCTGCTCCTTCCCCATTCCGACCTCACTTCAGCTCCGCCCACGCGCAGGCCCTGGCCTCGCCCTTCTGCCTTCCTCAAGCGCACAGAATCGTCCTCACTCACGCCTTGCTTCGCCTCGCCACCGCCACCGCCCGCGCCCCCGCCCCTGCCCTCTCAATCTCAAGTCCCTCAGCCCTGCGCCTCGCCCTCTGCCCTTCTCTCGAATCAACCCCTGCCGCCTCTCCCTCGCTGAACTCCCGGAGCCAGGCGCTACACCGAACGCCTCTAACTTTCCATTTATACCCCCACCTTGCCCTTCACGGCTCCCGCTAACATCGCTATTTGAGCCTCACCCTTTCACCTCCATATCTTCCTCCACTGCGCCTCCACTGCTGTTCTCTTCTCCGCCCCACGCCCCCACCCCCGCTGTGCCACCCGCCTTCTTCGCCGGCAGACTGCGCAGTCATCGGAGATGTCAAAGAGATTCAATCAGGGGCTTTTTGAAGCGCGCGGGAAAGGGAGTTTGGAAATAAATTCCGCCGAGACGAGGAAAGCAGATAAAATACGGGGCGCCGCTGAATTTAAGCGGCTGCTCGGATAGGGAGAGGGCGGGGAAGGGGAGGGCAGCTTGGTCATTTTAGCGAGACGAATGGGTCCTTCGTTAGTGCTCGCCACCAGGCTTTGCATAACGCTCTCCGCGGTTGTTTTCGGGCCGCGAACTTCGATTCCTTCGGCCCTCCATTTGCTCCCGCTAGCTTCTGCTTGTTCATTCTTTTCAATATACAGGAATGGGACAAAGAATAAGCCTAAGCTGCCTAAGACTAAGAATAGGCCTAAGAAATCCTAAGCTGCGAACTTTGATGCCTTCTTTCCTTCACTTTCCTTGGTTTCATTCTGCTTGTTTATTCAACACACAGGAACGAGACAAAGAATAAGTACTCCAAATCCTAAACGGCTAACTTCGATACCTTCTTTCTTTCAGTTTCTCCCTACTTATTTTTGCTTGTTCATTCATTTCAAGATTCGAAAATGAGATAAAGAATAAGTATTCTTGAGTAGAAGATGCAAACTTTCACTTCCAAATGGTAACATGTCAGAAAGTTGTTACTTCTTGATCCTTCATCTTAATATGAAAAAAATAATTAAAAAAACATAAAATATTATTTAAAACAAATGTTCCATAAAAACACCACGTATACAACAGCAATTGTTTCTGTGTTTTTTCAATGCGAGTGCAACAAACTTGTTTCAATGCGACAGAAAAGCTATAGTCACATCAACATAAATTTGAATAAGATAGATGATGATGATGGTGATGAGTGCTATACTTGGTTTCCGGTCGTAGACGATGGAGAAAGATTATACCTATGTATTCTCACCCTTTCCTGGGCAGATGATCACGGAGACGGTTTTTCATTGCTTTACTCTGAATGCATGAGAGAAGAGGGGGATCATGAGGGGCGAATTTGAGGGAGATGAGCGACCGGAGATGGGACTATGATCCAGAAATGATACGAACAGGAACGATAAGCCACCAGACCACCAGCACACACTGCTGAGCTCATCACGATTTCGCTCCGTCCGGTCAAGGCCAGTTGCTCGCGACTGCATCGGACGCAGACGGAACATTAAGAGAAATGTTAAAGTCGAATTCAGAGGTTTGAGAAAACCGTCAGTCAAAGCGCGCTGCTACTACTCGCTATGCACTGTGAGAATGTTTCGAAATCAGACGACAAATGTGAATGCCTACGAGTTGACACACAAAAACATGTGAACAGATTGTCTTCGGGTGGTTAATCTCTCCTGTACTGATATTAAATAACAATAATTAAATAAACAATTATAGCAAGGAAAAGGTTTCAATAATACCTTCGACAATAATAATTCTACAGAAAATGTTGAATTGTTATAAATAGTGTAAATATATTTATCAAAGTGATACAATAGAAACTGCCAAAAAGCATAAAGCTGCGTAAGGTTTCAGTACTCTGACTAATTTTCATTGATGTTTCACTTGAATCCTTCATCCTTTCACTTATATATAACTTTATGTGCATATCTAGATCATTGTACTGATGAGTATCGTTATCTAGCGTTCCTTGATTATTTTTTGATTCGTCTGTATTTGGAAGTTAAAAGGAAAAAATTACGGAAAGGCTAACAGTTAACTGGAGTAAGGAACCTTCGACTTCAAATGTAAAAACAAAGAAAAAAATTGATTGTACAATTTCCTATGCTGCAAGCTACTGCACGGCGTCTTGCTACTACTCCGGAACCTTCTGAATTGAGGAATTTGTTATTTACGGAAGAAATTATTGGCAAAATTCTTGAAACGGCAAATTTGAAACTAGAATAATCTAGGGCGCATTTATGCTCAAAGCATGCAGAATGGGAGTGACAGAAGTTTGGGGTTTCTTAATTTATACATGCGTTTTAAAATTATCCCACGAACGAGTTTTAATATTTTGTACTGATGGATCTGGACACTATATTTTCCGCGCCACCATGTCAATGAAACGCTTTCTTACTTCTTGTTGACTTGTTTACAATTTCTTAATAGGGATACCAGAGACGAAATAGTGTAAAGTAATTGAACAGCCCCCGTTTTCTGATTATTTTCTCTTATTGTAAAAACTTTTCAACTGCTATACAGTCCAGGAGCTCTCGTTACAGTGGATGAAATGCTTATACCATTCCGATGCAATCCGAGATCGTTGCAAGTTTAGAAAATATCTAAGAAACCAGCAAGATATGGTCTGAAGGTACTTTGTGTGACTGATGCCAGAACAAACCATTTTTACAACGGCTACCTACACACTGGAAAACGTTCTGATGGAAATACTTTGAGCGAAGAGGAGAAAAAGTTAGCTATATAAACACAAGCAGTAATAAGATTGTCAAAACCAATTGAAAAAAACAGTAGAAATATTACAGCTGACAATTGGTTTTCTTTAATTCATCTCGTAAAGGAACTACAAGTACGTGGTTTGACTGACGTCGGCGCATTGAAAAGAGAATCAAAGGGAAATACCAAACTCTTTTTTGCTTAAAATATCGAGATCAGTTAGCAGTGATATTTATGGTTTTGAACAAGATATTACTCTCCTTTCTCATGTTTCAAAACAATACAGAGCTGTACATTTAGTTTCATCAATGGACAATGGAAGTGGCATTGATGCTGAAAGCAATAAACCAGAGATGTTTGATTTATAGTATCTGTCAAAAGGTGGGGTGGATAGCCTTGAAGAAAAGTTCAATAAACTCGTACATTTCAAATCATCTTACGAGCAGATGGCCCATGGCTGTTCTCAATGATGTTGGATATAAGCACTGTCAATGCATATAATATGAAGCTGTGCTACAAATACAACTGTACATTAACACATTTTGGCTTTATGAAAAGGTTGGCCGCCTCAATAGTTATGCCGCACATAGGTAGAAGATCACAAATATTAAGAAGTCAAGCACCAAAATTACGTTCATGTGTGGGGCCCGTAATTTCTGCCAAGAACACCCAGCAGGGTAAATGAAAAGCACAAGTGGTAACACAATGGCAGAACTGTTTGGATGCAAAGAAGACATGTTATCTACGCCTTCCAAAATTAAAAAGAAAAATAATTCTTATGTGTATTATGCCGGAAACCAATATGTATACAGTGCGCTAATATCATGTACAAAACATGTGTGAAGAATAGGATGGAGTAATAATCACTTGTATTTGTAGAGTGTAGTAATGTAAAAATATCTCATAATCATTGTACAATAGCAATTGTTTGATTATAAGATACAATATTAACCGTTTTAGCTTTTTAAATTTATTTAAAAATCATGCAACCACAAACAGTTGAAGTTTTCTTCAAGCGGTATCACATACCTCCGATACCACTTAAGGTTAAGCAAAATAAAGTTACGTCTGGCAGGGCCTCCGCGAAGGGCTTCGAAGAGGTTTCCTAGTACCGGTTAGCTGATGTCACGACAAAATAATAAGAGTATAAACCATCTGCAGCACGAGGGCGTCGGGTACAAAACTTCCAATCGTGTGAGACTGGTCTATTTTTCTACACAATATTTCGAATCATGGGCGGCTGGTTCAGTTTGTGGTTGTTTGGATCATCTTGTTGATTGCAGCAAAGGTAGGGATTGCTCAGTTGACCGTAGGCCCATTACAAATTGTTGGCGCGGAAGGCGTAAGGTCCGTGTTTCTGGCAGTACATACAATAATCACAATGAATGATAACCGAACAGGAAACGAATTTTAAAATAATTTTTTCAATTCACATTTATTGGATTGAGTGAAGTTGTTTTGCCACCACACCAAGGTTTCTAAAGCATTTTAATATTACGTGAACACGTTTCCTGACCCTATGTAAACATTAAAATATATCCGTACGTCCAAACGATATAATAATAATAATAATAATAATAATAATAATAATAATAATAATAATAATCCCATTGTAATATTCCCAAAAATAAAAATATTTTCTGCACATACCGGTGTGTTTCTAAATTCTATGACGGTTCTAGCAAGTTCAACCCAAAAATTGTGCACTTTCGGTGAGTTCCGTAAAAATATTATTATACACAAGATTAAACGTCTGTGTCCCATGTATAGTTCACAGACGTATCAAAACCACTCCGTGTGACGTTTTGGGAACCATATGTGGCTCACAGGAAAATTAAGAAACGCCTGAAGATAAAAAAAATAGAAAACTAAGTACTTGAACATTTAAGAAACAGAACCTCCTATACACACACACCGTCGCTTCAAAAAGACAGACCTGGATAGTAAGCAAATCTAGCGACGATAATGAAAAAATGCCTCGCCTCACCACTGGCGTTAAAAGGTCATGTGATGTCGCTGAAATTTTGTTGAGCCTATTAGCTGTAAAGGCGTTTCTTACATACCTTCAACTTCAGAGTTGAATATTCTTCTTACAGTCCTCATGCTCTTTCTGATGAGATTTGTAACGTCGTGGGTAGGGATCTACGCCACAAGGAAAACAGACTCGATTGAGTATATACAAGTTTATTTACATAGATGTACATATTTACAAAACCTCACTCTTAAGGCGGTTTGTCAGAGCTACCACTGCAGCCTCCTCTTCCTACATGCGCCTTGCGGTGACGCCTGCGACAGGCCTGCTAGGCCGCCTTGCAAATTGGCACCTGGTGTGACCCGGCAGATCGACAACCTGCCACAGTGTTCGAGGAATACGTCGCCTGGTTTGAACACATCGAACCACCATATGCCATTGGCACTGCGCACCAGCCTGGGCGGACAAAGTTTTGTGGATTCGCTACGAGGAAACCAGTTGTTACCCATCCGCGCCATCGCGACGCCACGTTATATAGGCGCGAGTCACATGACCTCCCACGTCATTTCTCCCCTCCACACACACGCTGGATAGAGACATTCTCTGGCGTTGTCATAGCACGCGGTCCCTTGCCTTCTGGAAATTCCAGCCTTTTGTTCGGGCGGCTATTTTTAGAACCCTCAACACTTTACCTGTCGCTTCAACGCTGAGCTGGTGCATAGCCGTGACGCTACAGTACTAACAGAGTGTAATAGACCCAAAATCCTCAGACGTCTCGCACTTGGATTCTTCTCCAAGCCATCGCCATCGAGGCAGGCTGAACGCAGATGGGAAAAGTAAAATATAAATACAGAACTATATTATTGTTACGAAATGCAGAATTTTATAAGTTAATAATTAACAATAATTTTTCTAGAATTGTGTGCACATGATGAGTTTTTCGAGGCCACTAACTTCAATTTAAATATATGATAAATGGCAACTGACGAATTGGTAGGAAAAATGCAATTTGAAAAGTATTTTGGACTATAGAAATATTGCCATCCCAAAATTATTCACAGTTAACTCCATGTTAAAGGAATGTGCCATGATCTTGATTTATAGCCCATAAAAAAATATTGATGACAAACCAGATAGCGAAAAAAAAAATACTTATGAAATTCTACAATACTCTGAATGAAATATCGTTTTTGATAATTACCGACATTGACTTCTATGGTGACAGAGAATATATCTTATCATGTGTAAGAAGAGCTGGTGTCTGAGTATATGTAAGAAGAGCTACATGCTCATGTTCATTTGTTTTCTGGGTTTTATTGCGGCCTATATGTTTGTGACGAAACTGTGATGAAATGTGAACTATTTGTAATGAAAAGGCTAGGCCTCTTTTCTACTTCCACTTCCTTCACTTTAACCTTCCAACTCCTTGTCTTTAATGTCGGTTTACCTGAAATAAAAATTTATGTACTAATGTCCTAATAAAAACAAACATAAGGGGCCTTGAAAAGCCTTAGAAACTCTTTCCCAATAAAAAAACATATCGCTAAACCTAGGTGGTTGAGTAATGAGTACATCTGTGATGCTAAGAATCAACCCTCAATAGAATGCCACGTGAATGGCGAAACTTTGTCAAAACATTCGCTAATTGTGGACGAGCGAAAAAGAAGAAGCCCCGCGTCGGAGGCTCTTCGCATTGAAAATCGCTGCGGTGTCGCAATGAAATCAGCGCCGGCAGAGAGCGCGCATGAGAGCGGCGCGGAAAGAGGCTTCGAGCGGCTAATTACGAGCGCGCAAAGCGACACGCGCGCTCTCTGCGGGGCTGCGGCGGAGGCGCGCGGCCGCGTCCCCGCGGGAGGGCCCCGCCCACTCGCACCCACGCCCACTTGCAACCGATGCTCCCGCTCACCGCGCACCCGCCGCCACGGCTTCTCACCCCGAACCCTCCCTGCACTCACCACCGCCCCTGCCCCTCCACCGCAAACCGACTTCCTGTCCCATGTTCAACGTCACCCCCGCGTGGCACCCGCCCCCGCCTCCGCAACCCCGCCACCCCACTCGCAACCGCTCACCCCCCTTCTGCCCAAACCGCCGCCTCATCGCTACCACCGTCCCCGCTATCCTAGCATACACCGCTCGTGCCCCTCTACAGCGATTCCCCTCCTACCCATATCTTCCCCCTCATCCGCCACGTCGCATCCGCCCTGCCTCTCCAGCCCCGCCCATTCGTGAGCCCGGCTCCCGCTCACGCCCGTTCCGCACCCCGCTCACCCTACCCGCCACAGCTTCTGCTACCTTCCTGCCTCCGTCCCCGCTTCCCCAACCCTCACCGCTCATGCCTCTCCACCACATTCCTTCCCGTCCTTCACGCCCTCGCCCCACACTTCCCCACCCAGTCTACTCTAACATCCTCTCACCCGCCTGCACCCACATTCAAATCCAATTCCCCAAGCCAGCCAACGTCCACTGCTTCATGCGCTCCCTCCACCTTCCGCCTCCGCCTCCGCCCCCGCTACCGCTTGCCTTCCGCTCCAGTTCTCCCTGTTGGCCGCGCGACGCTCTTCCCTCTGGAGGACGCTTCCGGACCGCTGTGTCTTTTCACTCAGCAGTGGGTTGCGGGAAATGGCTGCGCAGCACAGCGTTGCACTGTGCGATTGCTGCGTGAACAGTGCACGCTAGAAAGAAGCGCAACAAGTAATTCGGCAACAAACTGAAAGATGTACGCTGTTTTCTTCTCGTTTGAGGGCAGGATCTATCTCTTTTTTTATGATTCGAGATGGAGTTCTCTGATCCGTTCCAATTTCTCTCAAGCCATAATCCCAGCCTGTTACTTGGTCCTGAATTGTTAATTGTATTTCGAATATAAAATGTAAAATTAATATTATAAATATTAACATTAGCATTTTTATTAATATTTTCATTTAAAAAATACTCATAATTATTATTCCATAGTTCTTTCAATCCTGGACTATCATAGTACTGGGTTCTATAAATTTTTTGTTTAAGAGTTTTAGCGATGTTGATAGAGTAATGTTTAGAAAATTCAATACTTTTTAAAGGTTGAACAATGTTTTACAATCCGATCCCGAAAATAGCTTACAATTTTGTCATTTAAATGTCGATTTTATTATATTTGAATTAAGAGAAGTGTGTTGACTAAAAACGCAATCATATGGGGATATTTCCACAAATACGTAATACGCTTACAGTAACGTTCTCTGAATGACATCCACACGTGAAGTCTCCGGCACACACCCCTGGAAAAAAGGCAATTTCAAGAGGGCAAATAGACATTTCGATTAATTCGGCCCCAGTGAACCCGAAAATTGCGGCCATCCCTTCGATACCCCCACCAGATAACCATAAATCAATATGAGTGTTCAACCCGTCGGGACTTTCATAAATCCATTTAGGTGTTGTATTCCGGGCTTTCCCTTGAGGCGATCAAAACACGAAATATGTTATCAACAAAAAAGCTTATTTTCTTTACTTGATCAACTACAGCATGCATTAATTCATCAAAACAATAGAAAGTAGTTGTATATTGAAATGCTTTTAAAATAAAATAAAAACGAGATCCGCATTAGACTAAATTTTGATTCGAGAGGTAATTTTGATCTTATTCGAATATTGGCTAGGAATCCCAAAACTAATCGGGTAATTATCATAGGTAATACCACGAGTGCTTTGGAAATTGTCGCCAACTCGCGTAGCGAGGAGGAGATTTATCTGAGAATTTCCAAAGGTCTAGTGGTATTTACCTCGAGAGAAAATATGTCCAGCAGAGTTCCAAAATGCGCCAAATGTTGAAAATGACTGAAAGCTATGTTAAAATCGCATGCAATACAGCGATCGTTGTAGTATACTGCCACCTACGACAGATGAGTCACAGTTTATGATTGGCCAGAAGGTAGAAGCGTTAAGAAAAATCAGATAGAAAAGCGATAAACTTTTTGATATACACCGCTCTGATTGGGTTATTTTGTGTATGTAGTTAAACAATATTGGTTTTAATTTCACGTGTGGAATAGTTATAATAATTTATTTGACAGGAAGAGGAATTCCATTTATTCTCATCCTCCAGCGGAGGCTACTTCTATCTATTCCTCCTTCTATCTATTGTATTCTCCTTCCACCCTACCCCGTCCCTCTCTACCTTGCTGCCATCTAAAAATACCCTCCTCACTCACTTTCTTACTAAAAAATATTTACATTTTTTCTAATTGGGGTTTCCGGGCTCAAACGTCACTCACTTCATAACTACAAATAATAATCAAATATTAACTGAAAAATAAGATAATAAACTCATGTTCTATATTATTTTTGTGAAATTTTATATTTTATACCAATTCTCTCAATCAATTGCCACGTTGTAAAACTTACTCTCTTTCGTAATTTTTTCTTCTCGCGTTTTTACGAAGAAAAATGGAAAATTATATTTAATGATACGCCAAGGGAATTGACTTTAAATATCATTAAAATGTTTTTAATTGAATTCGAGAACGCTTTTAAAGGTCCTTAATAATAAATGGCTGACAAAAAGGGGCTTGACAATCATTCCGCATGGACATTTCAATACGTTTCGAAGAAGGACCCAGTTCTTGAATTATTCCGAAATATGACCCAAGCAATAACTATTGGACTAGCGATTATCTTCTTAAATAGCTTGGATTACAATAGTAGTCTGCGTGTCCACACAACGCACAAGTCTTTGACCTAAGCAGCCGAGCGTGACTCCATGGGCTTCGCAAGGAAGGCTTTTCTGTGCGTCGTAAGTGATTTTCGTTGAGCAGGTGATTTAATGTAGACAGTGAAAATGAGTGAAAAACTAATATGTCATTGATTAGAAAAGGAAGAAAAATAATGTATTGATGATTCGAAAGGCGAAGGTGACAGTGTTGATGAATTACTGTAATCAGTTCATGACAATGAAAGCGATCACGGGTGAAGTATTGAAGACGATGAAATGACGACAAGCAGACAGGAGCACTTCACAGTACTGCGTAAATTGTGTGCAGTGGATGAGCCCATAACATTTTTTTTAAAAAATTGTGTTATGTGTTCAACTAATATATACATTGAAACATATTCAATATAGGTTCTCCAAATGTTTAAACAATTTTGGAAAATTGCTTTATTTAATAAACGTAACGCAAAGTAAACCAAGCGCACAAAACATAGAGCTCACGACGTTTAAAAATTATCACTTACTCCCATATATTTGAGTACGTTTATTTAACGGCATAATACATGCAATTTTGTGTATCATTTCATAAAATTTTTAATATGCCAACGTTCTAATAAATTTAATAGTATTATATTTTATTACCGGTTAGTATTTTTAATCCCATATTCGTCAATATATGAACTAAAAGAAATTTTTTTCGTAAAAGATTGGTAAAAGATTTTTTAATGCACTACAATTTCAATCCATGCGACCACTCGCGTCGCAATTTTGAGCGTGCGCACTGAAGGGTTAATCACTTACACAATTATAATAATTCCAAAACAACAGGTCACAGTGGATCCCAGCTTAAAACACTTTTTTATTATCTAAATAACGTCGTCGGTTATTTTTTCAACAACCTTGAAAAACAGCGTTAACACACGTTTAATTCCTCCAAATTCCCATTTTCCAAATACACTTTTACTTCATTTATATGTCTTCTTGCTGAACATACTCTCATTAATTTAAACAATCATTCCGTTACCATTCTAAGCTATCTTTTACTTCCAGATAATAAAACATATCCCTTAATAAATTTCCCAAAATTTATCCGTCTGTCAAAGTTTCAGCATTACACGGAAATAATTCATATGTTTCCCTTTCGTCTGTACAACTTGCAAGTAATAACCATCATCACGATAGTTGCAATAATCATGACAATAATGCAACTAAACCAATATCTATTTTATGCGGTTCACATGTATCCTTTCATTCCTTTTTACGACAATACCAATGAAAATTATTTCTTTTCAATAATTTCATATATCTTTATACTTAATACATTCACGCTTGTCGCAATTAAAATCAATATCCATAGCTTTTATACGTAGAATGAGGAAATACCGTCAGACTAATTGTTAAATATAAACATTTCTGATTAGACAATTGAATGTAACATAAACACAGTTCTCTCCTATCCTATAGGTACGCAATTCTGCGAATTGATGAACAGAATCAAAGATCTCAGTCGGCATCTTCCAGTAACGTGCGGTTAAACTATTGTACATTGATGCACTCTTAAATCTGTGAGGTAATGCTAGACGATAAAATTCCACAAAAGTAAAGCCAAGCGACTGTATTTATATTTATTTATATTTTTACTTTTAATTTTCATGCCACAAATAATTATTATTAACATGAAGATACAAGTCTAAGCTAGTTTTATTTTATGTAAAATTTAACTCTTCAAACAATTCCGTTTCTTCAGAGAATAGGTAGGTACACAGCTTATCTGCCCGGAAAATGCTATCTAAGTTGGCGTCAGATTTTTCATCCATGCGCCTAATGGATGACAAAATTTGATGGTAAACGGATAAAATGAAATAAAATCTAGTTCTCTTGACTTGAAGAGGAGAGAAGACGAGGGACGAGAATAAGGGGAGCGTCAAAGAGAGAGAGAGAGAGAGAGAGAGAGAGAGAGAGAGAGAGAGAGAGAATAAGAGAAAGCGGGAGAGGTGTGCGTGTGTGTGTGAGAGAGAGAGACAGTAAGAGAGACAGAGAGAGAGAGAGCAGGAAATTGAATGGGAGAGAAAGGAACTACGGTCTAGGCTCACACAGTGACTAGGAACCTCTTTATTCTAAATAGCACCGACAGGTGTCGCAAATAGCTGCAGGGAGTTTAGTCAGTGACGCACTTCTTTACAAAAGACTTATACCTACGACAAAGGGTATCTGGAAAACACGTGCGTTGGCATCGAGGAAAACACTGAACGTCATCTGTTGCTCACTGAAGAAAGGCGCTGTTGAATAATCCGGACAAAGTGATGGTGTCCTTGTTCTTCAGAGTTGGAGATCAAACAAATGCTCTGTCGGAAAATCGTATTAGCTGATGCGATGCGCTCGTTCTCTGGAAACCTCTTAGTCGAGCATCGTCGATCTTCCAAAGTGCCGAGAGACGAGGACTTTTTGGTCGGAGCTCACCTCTTCCTTGGAAAATAAAACAAGTTCGAAGCTTTCTGTCAAACGGAGAAAACTTGTATGCTATCCAAGTCTTTCTGCAATGTTGTGCTCTCTTTTTATTTCGACCATCAAATTTTAAAAATAAAATACATTTCCATAAAAATAATACGTGAAAATTCGTACTTTTACATTAGAAAGTCCAATCGTTCAGAAATATTTAAGTACATTATAAAACATGCCTATATGTGCATCAAATATGTAAGAGAAATAATATTGCAACTCTAAGAGCCGTTGATGTGATTTTGTTGCAAACATACGCAACTCCAACTGGTCGTCGTAGTCTGAGAGTTTGCAAGTGTCTACATGAGAAGGAAGCATTTTATTCATTATTTTTGGGTCTAGTACAACTTTTTTCATTTCATGAGTTATATTATTGTTTTCTTCTTTCCATTAATAATTTTATCGAGTATTTGTTATGAATCTTTGTTCGAGATTAAATTACGTCTCTAAACTTGAAGAGCGACAGTAATTTACTTAAATCACTCAAATCCTGATTGAAGATTGTGAATTTTAAAAGGTCACGGTATTTATGTACTTACAATCCTAGGTCCTATTACGGACTTATAAATTTAAAACACAACATGTTTCAAATTATTTACTTTTATTTTTTTTTTCGTAATACAGTACTGTTATACAATCACACAACTCAAACAGAGCAATGAAAAGCCACTTCTAGCGGCCGGCGCTCGGTTAAACAAGTCCGCCTGTAAACAGTTCGCCGTCCGTTAGCAACAGTTGAAACAAATGAGTTGCGGCTAAAGACGGCGTCTGATTACAAGTCTTCTAAAATAGAATTTCTTAGTTTAATTATATTTTCTTTTATTAAAGACATTACGGAAAGTATTGAAAAGCACACGAGATAAATCAAATATAGACAGGGATGGTTATAAATTTCAGTAAAAACTTCAACTGGTCTGTTATTTGCTGTTTACCTACTAATGAGTTAATGACAATTACCATTATTGCCCCGTCCAATTAAGCCAAAAATTGGTGATCGATGGAAAAAAATCCAATTTTGAAACTCGGCATGATTGTTTATTAATACCTACGGCATATTCCCACATACTAAAAATCCTGTAGTGACGGGTAGGGTGGGGGGAGCCGGAAGTAGGAGGGGACGACGAAAGGTGCTATTTCTAGCTTTCTTGTCTATCTCCGTAACACACTGAAACTTATGTTATACACAAAATTAAAGTTAACAAAATTTCCTATAAAAGAGTTCCTGTACTTGGGGTTAATTTTACGACAAAACCTTGTAAAGCATTTTGGGTAAAGTTTGTCTCCTTTCATTTTGTATACAATAAAAGTTTCGGTAGTTACGGAGTTATATGCAAAAATCGTAGAAACACGCCGTTCAATGCCTTCCTTCAAATCAACCGCCACACTTCAGGATTTTTAGTATAACCTACAATACGTACCAACAAACAATCATATTAAACTCCGGTATTTTTTCACTCGTTTTGTCTAATTTGACTGGGCTATTTTTATTCTTGCCTTAATATGACATCAGATATTTTTATCTTCTTTCAATAAATCTAGGCAATGTAAATATAACTTACAGTAAGTATAACTAAACAATATGTGCATGTTTTATTGAAATTTAATTTTGTACTCAACAATGCTTTATTTTATTGTTTATAATTTATTTATATTTATCATTACATTTACTAATAATTCTCCATTAATAAATTTACAATTCATAATTCGTTAGTACATTGATTCATAATAATATATAAAAAAAGAAGATTAGTGATTCCAAAGCTCAATAAATCGTGGTTAAGTTATCTTTTGTGGTAACAAAAATAAAAATTAATAATTAAAAATATACATTTGACAATTTTTTTGTGTTTAAGAACATATACGATACTAGTGGCCGGCAGTGGCAAGAAGTTTGCTGAATAAAATCACAGGAAATCATTTTTCAATTAGTGCTGCTAGAGAATGGCTAAGACTGTGCCGTATTACTATTCTTCTTTCAAAATTGAAACTTTCATTGTTTTCGGATCTTCTCCTGATCCTCGGTGTAAAACAACACACGACAGGATGCTGCATTCTTTTCTTTCAGTTTATGTGGGCACTGGAAATGAGTAATGTAGACACTAAATGATTTTATTGCACTTACCCCTATTTAGGAGTGAACAATTTGAATTGAAAGTACGTAACATATTCGCAAAGTAAGGGGATTCATCAGACAATTTCAAAGAGTAGTAGAATGAGGGTTTGGAAGGGAATAATATGGAGGTAGACATGTAGTATTTTATTCGGGTCAGTATGTACACTCACCAACTCCAGTCTCAATCTCTCCACATCACGTCGCATGGACGGGCAACCGCTTATCGCTCGCTGGAAAAATAGTTAGATATTCCCTTCCACTCGCGTGGATCGTATTTATCTGTGTGCGATCATGACACAAAGAGAAAGGGTATTCAATTGCGCAAATTGTGCTACGCAGCCATTATGCATTCAGAATCCAGATAACCTGTAATGAAGGATTTGTAAAAGGGGTCAGACAACGTATTGATTATTCCCAAAATAGAGCTGGCCCGGTGTACTGAGCATCGTCTGCTAGCTTTCGTGAGCCCTGTGAATTATACAACAGGCCCAAATTCTATTCGTTTACAAAATTGAAGTGTCGGTAAAAACAAATCGATTTAACTTGGGAAAATTTATCTACTATTCTTTGAAAATACGTTTTTCTAAATCCGAACAATTTAGGTACTTTAAAGCAAATTAAAAATAAAGGTAAAAACACGTTTTGAAATAAACGTATAATAGTTATTTTGTATTATTATACTGGGAATTAAATGCTACATTAACAGAGAAACGAGTCATATATTGTTTGCAATGAGTAAAACTCTAATACGACGTAGTGCCTTTCCGAAAAATTGATCAATCGTTGCTGCATCAAAGACTTTTCACCCATGTTTCACGAGACAGGCAGCAACGTTGTGGGGCGTATCGTTAAAGCATTTGAATCTTGGGCGACCTGCAGCCATGCTTCTCTGAGACGCATGATACGAATGCGCTGGGAATTTCATCTGCCGAAAGACGTCCCGGCTCCCGATCTATCCTGCCCCACTTCGCCCCCTTCCATCCCAACATCCAAGCCCTGCCCACTCCGCTCTGCTCTCGTGAAAACCAACCCAGCCCCCCCCGCCACTCTTTCCGCCTCGCCCCTCCCACCCTCTCCTCGCCCACCCCACCCCGCCCTTCCTCACGCTGCTTGACTCTGCCCCGCCTTGTCCTCGCCCCGCCCCCTCGCCCGGTCCATCCCCACATCACAGTCCTGTACCACCACCCCTCTCTGCTCCAATCCGCCAAGGCCTGCCTCGCCTCGCCCCGCTCCATCACAACTTCCCAGCCCTGTCCCAGCCCATTCTGCTTCCGCGAAGCCCAACCCAGTTCAGCCCTGCCCGCTCCGCCTCGCTCCGCCTCGCTCCGCCCCGCCTCACCCCGCTACGCCCCATCAAGTCCCACCACGCCCTGTCACGGCCCACCACGACCCGCCACGGCCCGCCACGCTCCGCCACCCCCGCCCCGCCCCGTTCGGTCGTGCCACGTCCCGCCAGGCCACGCCTTGCCACGCCACGCCCCATCAAAACACGCCCCGCCAGGCCCCGCCTTGGTCCGCCACTCCCCGCACCACTCCGCCGCATCCCGCCCCGCCTCACCTCGCCCTGCTTTTCGCCATCGCCTCCCGCACCAAACAAAAACCTGACGCAGCGCGTCGCGGGAGTGTAATCTGTTAACAGAAACAAATGACGGCGCTGTCGCTGCAGCAGCCGCCGCCCCCTTCCTCCCCGCTTCCAAGAGCTCGCTCCAGACGGCGCCGCGTGCTTTTCTACGCGTTTCTGCTCCAATTTGTGCGAAAACTTGCGTTCACAAAGCGTCAATTTATCACAGCATAATCGCATGCGCTGTGCCATTGCAGAATTCGCTTTCGGAAGCGTGTTTCCTTTGTTTCATCAGCGTCGTGCGGGTGGGCGGGGCTTGAGATCTTTGCATGTGAACTTGACGTGAAGCGAAATGTCTGCCGCTTCACGGACGTTCAATTAGGGCGCTTCCTGTTTACATCTCGCTCTACGGAGGAGTGAAAAGGATGCGATATATTTGTATTCCTTGTGTTTTGTGTGCTCACAGACAGTTGTGTTAAACACGGTTGTGCGGTGCGGCTTGAAACGTTTTTATGAAATAAAGTGTGAAAATAAATTGGAAAGAATGTCAGAAACACTTCAGTCGTTGAGTAAATGTAAAAACCACTTGTCCAAAAGACATTCATTTAAATAAGTTTCATATATTATGTTTTTATACATAACTTTACTGAGTTCTTTCTAATACCCTTTAGTGCAGATAAGAAATAAAATCCTTGGACGCAGCAGCATAATTCACAATAACATATCCGTTCAAAATTGTTAGACTACCTCTTTAGCGCCCGATACTTAAGTTCGTTGTCCGTCTTCATTTTCCATCACTTAAGTTCCTTGATTGGTTCAAACATTATAAAGACCGAAAAAAATACTTATATATTTTCTTTCACAAAAAATCTTTTTATAACAAAACTTGTTATAATTTTTTTTATAACAAAGCGATAACTTGAATAAAATGTAAAAGTAATAATACTTATTTGAGTACATAAACTTCACTTAAAATCTTTATTAATGTATTTATATTGTTTTCTCATCGTAGGTTCAGAGAATATAAACGTTGAAAATAAAGAAATGAAAAATGAGGAAATAAATAAATTACAATTCGTAGAATATTAGAAACACTTGAGATTGTATACACAACTTCATAACTTGCTCATTCTTAAATGTTAATCTTATTCAAATAAGTTTGTGATATATCAATTTCGAAAAATGCAAAACTAATCAAATATTTGCATGCAGTTACAACACTCTTAGAACACCAGGAAATTGTGAGTTTTAACACTATGAATCATTGGTGACTCATAAAACAGATGAAAGGTAAACATTAATTGTTTTAAATGCATTTTTTCGGCTGTTTAAAAGTCCGATCTGCAATTATTTCTATTAATTAATTTCTGCAATTATTCTTATTGCTTATTAATTTTATTACCTTTACTATTATTAAATTATTATTATTATTATTATTATTATTATTATTATTATTTTAATTTTCTCTTCGGAAGTTGCTCACCCGATATGAAAGTTTAAGAGGATTGCAATTAGCTGTCAGTTGGCTCTTTATTGGTATGATATAAAATTAAATTCAATACGAACATTTCAGCGGCATTAAATATGTACAGATTTACATATTTAATGTAGTACAAAAATATCACCGTGTTTGATATTTTACTCACTTTTGAATTTTGGGGATAACTGTGTGAAGAGCAACTTGTGTCCAACATTTGTTTAGATTCTTATTTTTGCAGTGGTGGCGCGGTCTGACGGCGTGTCGTGCGTGCTGCAGATGCGTGCGCTGCTGGCGATGCATCTGGTGCAGCTGGTGGCGCAGCTGGCGGCGCCGGCGCGCGCGGCGGTGGCCGTGTCCTTCGTGCCCGCCGCCAGCGCCGCCCCCGGCCCCGGTCCCGGCCCCGGCCCCGCCCCCGCGCCACCACCCACCGCCGTCCCCGCGCCCGCGCCCGCCCACATCCCAAGCGACGTCACGGCCGCCTCACTCACCACGCGCGACCTCCCGCCCTCAGGTGAGCCCCAAGGTCCACAGCGCGGGCCGTTATTTGCTCCGCAGGACTCGCGCGTCAATTGATTGATTATATTTTGTATCAATCGTTGACAACAATAATTATTACAATAGGTTATTTTTGACACCCTACTGAGAGAAAGAGACCCTTGCTCTATATGAAGTTACATTACTATTACTGTTTGGTGTTCGGGTACGTTAACTGCTGTAGTTAGTCCCGTTAGAATAGTGAATGTTTTATTTGGGAGAATGCGAGAATGCGGTGCTTTACGCCTTTGGATGATGAAATCCGGTAACAATCCACACGTCGGGAGAGACTTCGCGGAGCGAGATTTCGCTCTAGGTATCACTGATAGTGGAACACTGCTCCAGAAGGGATGATCTCTAAGCTCCCGACTGCTCTCCCAACATGTATGGTAGTATAGTGCTGCTTTTTTCTCAACCGCACTTGGCGTATTCATTTCTTACATTCATTTTAAACGGTGTCACTTTTTTATTTTCCTTTTATGGCCTTCTTCATTTCACACTTCATCTTATATCGCACCTCAGAATTACTTGCTTTCACTTCCTTCTCCAATCTCGTAGTATTATTTAATAGCTACGACTGTGGTGATTACTCCCGTAAGTGTAGTGTATGTTATAACTCAAGAGAACGCAGTGTGTCACCTCACTCTTAAATGTTAGATCCGGTACTGAAGTTTCAGACAAAAAGTTGCAGACCAAACTTGTGTATTTTTGACTGTAGAATCCGAATCTGAAATAAAAAATGGGGGTTCCTATTTAAGATTTCAATGTTGCCCACCGCCTCACCCGCTGGGGGCAGCGGGGTGCTGATTTTAGCATAGAATGATTCCCCCTTCAAAACTGTTAAGATTTGGTCTCCGCTCAATTTTTCGTACATCGCGTATTTTTTTAGTTTTTCAAATTTTCAACTTAAATGGTACACTATATATATATATATATATATATATATATATATATATATATATATATTATTCATTAAGATGTTTTATTTAAATTTAATTTAATTTATATACTCCCAATTGCATTTTGTAGTCAGTGTCCTGTCTTATCACTTTGTCATCTGCATATACAATGTAGTTAAATAATGTTCTTTTAAAATAGATGCTATGTTAAACTTCCATGCTCTAAACATGTCCATATATATTGCAATTTTATGGACATATTTATATACTGCAATTGGCAGTATATAAATTGAATTAAATTTAAATAAATTGAATATTTTTATTTAATAATTTTAATTGATTGAAATAAAACATATTTTGTTATACTTCTTTGTTTCCTATGAAAATAAAAGTAATTATTTTGAATAAATTGAGTAAAATACAAAACAAAATATTGGCGTTGTGGGAGAAGCAAAGTCCCCGGGTAAACCTCCGTTCTGATAACGCATTGGGTGATTTTGACCTTAAATGTGCCGCTGAAGCCGTCCACAAGAGGACGATAAACACTGACGGTTGTCAGACGCACGTCAAGAAATATCTACAGAAGCATCTTTTTGCGAGAAACTTAGACTTAAGTTGCCAAAGTTTGCAAGTTGAAAATCCTACCAAGATCCGATCGCATTTTCTTCAACATGTTTGCAAAAAAATATTGATATCGATTTACGAAGTCGATTTCTGTATGACTTCATCTAGTAGATACACAAGAGACGTCTCTCACTGGGAGTTCAGGGCTGATATCCGAAAAAAGAGATGCGTCTCCCCTTTTTTGTAATATAGATCTTAATTAACGATTGGCGGATGGTGTATTTAAAGCTGGAAAAGCCTTTGGGTGTTGTTGCTATGGCAACGAATATCATTGAACGTTAGTAAACTTTATAATTTAAAATATCATTGGCATGTTTCAAAGGCGATATACTCAGGAATAACTACAAATTTTCTTATCAAATGATCAGTAAGCTAGTTAGAAGTTGGTAGTTGTGATGCGCTTATTCACTTGAACCACATACTTTTTCGCGATATTGGAAATAGTTACGCAATATGGAAATATATAATTGTTTCCAGTATGGTAGAAATTGTAGTTTCTGCTATATTAAAACCTTAGTTATAACTTGAAAAAGTCAAATTCAACCAGTTCAAACGAAGCGCCTCTGGTGCATATCTGCGTTTATGTCGATAGCAAGGAATAAGAGTATTTTCTAACTTTTACAAATGAAATAAACATGAATAATTTTAACTGTCACAGTATTTGCAGGACATTATTCAGCAGAGAAAGAATAATATTTCACATAAGTTTGTCTTGATTTCATGAGAGATATCTCTAAATATCATAATCAGCGATCAAACGTCTTAAATAACAGAAATGTATTTGTTAGTTCTACAATAAATATATTACCATCCTTAAATATACTTCCTTTCGTAAGAATTTTATAAATATCATACGATCATCACACAAATTAAATAGATGTAGGGGTGACAGAGATCTATACTAAGATCTAGACATCTGTTTCCTGAGTACTTTCTTCTTCTGGTATCTCCATCAGCAAGGTTCCGACCCAGCCAGGACAAGCTCTAAGTTCACGACTACTCCCGAAAACTCACGATCAGAGCAGCCAAATGTTAGAATTCTACATCAGGCTGCAGCTAAGTTTCATAATGAAGCTAGTGTAAACCAGTTCTTCCAAAACAGCACTACTTTCTTGCCCGTATGATCACGCAAAATTACGCGAAAAGTACTCAAATTTTCGAAAAAGTTTAAATGACCTTATTTTAAGATCTATCTTTAAGGAACAGATTTGATTAAGAGAAAAATCTCTATCTTCAATATTTTATTTGGTTCGAAAATTCCAATAAAATGTTGAACTTTTGCAATTTTCGACAAATCAGTTTTCAACAAACATGAGGCCTGCACTAATCTCTTAAACGTCTATCACACTAACAAAAAATGTAATAAAAAACAATGGATCGGTTTTTGAAAATTTGGGAAATGTCCCAAGTGCATTATGTAAAGTATCCTCAAAAATAAAAATATCGATTTCAAATTCAAGGGGCCATGACATCAGCCGGATCGATAGGAGAATTTTGGAGAAATACGACTCAACAGTATAGACGCTAACGTTGTTCACACAATGACAGTAAGACGGACAGACGAACGGATGGGCAGACGGACGGATGGGCAGACGGACGGATGGGTAGACGGACGGACCGACAGACGAACAGACGGAGGATTTTTTTCTAAATACAGCAACTAAATTTATTCACTTTGTCGTTACCAGGGCCCTGCGGCTGGTGAGAGTGAGAAAATAAAAAACTGGCCACCGTCGGGAATAAAATGCAAGGAAACCCTGTTTAGAGACAGAGCGGAGGGAACAGTTGTTGCCCTGAGCTAATGCAGCCGGTGGCCTTACGAGGGCACGAAAGGGAGACGTCCCCTCCCTCTGACAGAGAGCTGAGTCTTGGTCGCCTCTTATGAACGGCCGCGTTTTGTCACTGTCTTCGCACACCACTTAGTTTAAACATGCAAGCGCTTAGACCTCGGATCAGTACAGTCCGCTTGCCTGTCCCTGCTCTTCACCCGAACGCTGAATGAATAAGATATAACAGCCATTATTCCAACCCCAAAATGCCGTCGCCTCGTCGCGAGACAAATCCACTTGTCGTGGCAGGGGAAGCACAATACGGACCGCGGCTAGTCTCCAAGACGTTTGGCTTCAAAACGTATGTGCTCGGCCCCGCTGCGCACCGCACTGACCGCTCCGCCCCACTCCGCGCGGCCGACTTCGTCCAGGCCCTTCTCCTCTCCGCTTCTCTACCCATTCCAGCCTATTGCCTTCCCAATCCACTTCGCCTCATCCCGCTTCATCTGCCTCCATTCAAACCCATTTCCCCTTATCCCGCTTTATCTCACCCCATGTCGCTTCATCCCTTCTCATCCCACAATGTAAGCATTATCCCACCTTTCTACCCCTTATCCTATCCTTCTGCATCCATCGCCCCGTCCCTCCGCCAATTTTCAACCTATTCCAGCCCATCCTGCGCCTTGCCTCCCGAACAAACCCCGCCCACGCTCCCCGCCCCGTGCCCCGCCTCCACGCAAGCCCCCACGTCTCGCCCCGCCCCCTCGCCTCGCCCTCTGCGCCGGCGGCGGCGCCGCGCCCCTGGCCGCCCGCCAGCCGGCAGCCGCCGCCGCCGCCACCGCCGGCGGCGCCGCGGGCGATCCATACAGCGCGAGGGCGCTCGCGACGCGCCGCCCGCCGTCGGCGCCGCGGAGGCGGCCGCTACCCCCCTCCCCCCCCCACACCACACACACACACTCACCGCCTTCGCACATTCCCCCGAAGCCAAGGCGCCGCAGTTCACCTCCGGGAACTCCCAGTCTCAAACTTCGCTTAGACAGCGTCTCAACGAAGGAGTGGGCCCTCGGGATTGGTAAAGTCAATGGTGTAACACTACTCATATCCCCTCCAAAGTAATATGGTGAAGGGAATAATCGTCCACAAAAAGCTTAATAATTTTATTAATTATTACCCAGATTTAACTTTCGGGGAAACACTTTTCGCATCCTCAGTGTGTCTTGCCCAAGCAACGTGGATCACTCATAAATGTTCACAATATGGTCGGAAAATATGAAAACTGCAAAACATGCTGGGTACAGCTAGGTGGCAGCCCTGTTTTGGAATGCCATATTATGGTTTACCACAAGATATCTGTTACCACCACGGAATTCCCTCTAAAGTTTTACACGTTTCACAATATTTACAACAGTACTTGCGATTATCAATAGATAATCTGTGCGACAACACACATATAAGGCGCGGATGCATCTCCTATCTCGTATGACCCATTATGACAGCTTCAAGAATATCTTGAGTTACAGGAACAAATCCTCAATTTTCTTGACACAAAATATTAAAATGTTTTGACATTCCTTGCATCCATTAATTAATTTGTGTAAATGAATATTAATTGACAAAATTATTTCATTATTTTTTATAGTTATTTCATGTAACTCTCTGCGAGGTACACAAACTCGGGAGACATGCGTCTTGTAGTTGTACCACGGATCTTAGTCTCTCTATGAAGATTTTAGTAGATCCGTGGAGAGTGCAAAAATACGAAAATTGAAGGTTTTTATACCTCGAGGGCATTTTCAGGATTTGAGTATGGGAATGGTCTCTCTTTGTTATAAACCATCCATAATCTTGGTCCGTAAAACGCTTGCAGTAGGTCGCTTTAACGTACCTCTGATTATGTGATTATTAAAATTTGCAAGGTTCGCTTCGCCCGTAATTGAGTCTATTGGCTCCGTGGTGAGCGCGCTCGCAGCCTATTTGCATGTGTTCGCTAATCGAATATTAGAATCCCTTTGCAAATGATGCGGCACAGTTTCCTGCTCACTCTCGAAATAACGGGGTTTTCGCTTTCAGTATGGGAATGGTTTCGCGCACTTAATAATCACCAATCATTGGTGATGCCATTTATTCTGTGACCATAGATACAGAACATCCATAGTAACTTCGGTGGAACTCTAAAGTATTTGCCTTCGGTAGAATGTTTATGGAGTTCTTTCAATGAATATGAGAAATCACATAGCCTCTTGTGAAGAACACTTCCTTCTATTTAATGCATATATTATTTGCAGGTAAAACATTTCAAATTTTAAAAATGTATTGTTTTAATTTTGAAATGAACATGTACATTGTTACATTTTCTACAAAAACGTTTATGAATGATGGTTTTTGATAAAGAGTTAACATAGCATAATTGCAAAAATACGAATTATTAAGAGCAATCTACAATTGTAAATGTAACAATTTTACCAAAAATTGCCGATTTTATGAATGTTTTGGAATGTTTGGAATGTTCATGACGCTTTAATCAATTGACAATTTCATTGATCATTTGCATTTTGTGTACAGTATGTTTCTGACAAGACTCCCAATAAATAGAAGTCAGAGGGTAATTGTTGTGTTACTATTTACTTACTATTTGTCTTATCTTTTGCGTTGCGTAAACTTGACCAGCGGGGTGTGGATAGTCAGGTTGCTAAGGCTGGAGGGCCTTGGCTGACTCGGTTCGAAGGGTCGCGGTTTTGAATCTAGCCCCGGCCGTGAATGTTTGTGTGTGTTCATATATTTATGTGTTTGACTTACAGTTACTCTAATGTTAAAAATCACAGCGGTCACTATATGACCAAGCAGTTAAAAAGCGACCTTAAATAAATAAATACAACTTTTATCCAGGTCAAAAGTAATTGTTAGAACACAGAATAGTTGGGATAATCAGAAAAAAACTAATGGTTAAAAATAGTTGTGAATAGATTTTCATGTAATATACTCATCATATTGTGTGATTGACAAATTGAATGATTGTAAATTTAGTTTTTCGCACATTCAAGGTACATTTTTAGTTATGAGAATCCCTATTTTCATTGAAATTCCATGACTACAGATCAAATTGTTTTGAATAACATAATCACAGTTCCTTAGATTGAAGATGAGAAATAATTGGGAGCAAAAGTTGAAAAACAGTTTCTACCATATTTTTTGTGCCATTTCGAGGACCACTAAATTTGTGGAAAATAAACTAAAAAACTTTTTAAATGAAAAAATATGAAAATTTGTATTAAAATGACATTTCTCTACTTAAAATATTTCGGGGGAATTTATGCGTACGTTACCAACATATGTAATGTATTAATTAAATGTTAGCATGTCAAAATGTGGACTCTGCTTCTAACGTGAGTAGAACTGTCTTGATGTGTGACACATCATTTTCCCATTGACACATTGTTGTCCAGTTCCAGACGCGGTGTGGGCGACTGAGGCGAACCACTCGTCCACAGTGGAGGCGGAGGAAGTCGTGTCCACGCCTGAAGACCGCTCCGCCTCGCCCACCGCCCCCAGCCTCGTTCCCGTCCCCGCCCTAGCCTCCGCCTCCGCCTCCGCCCCCGCGCCCACCACCGCTCCGCGCCCGCCGGACCTGCCCAGCGGGCTGGTGGGGCGCGTGGACGAGTACTACTCGGGCTACGAGTACCAAGACACTGGCACCAACGACTCCCTCGCAGGTAGGAGTCCGCTTCAGGCGCTACTGATTCATCACCCAGATTTAGTGTAGAATAAAGTAATAGCTAGTACTTGAAAAGCTTTTAAAACAAGCAGTCGACTCCCGTTTTTTGCACAGATGTCAAATATGCGTGACGCCATAGTAAAGTTATTTTCAAAACTGAATTTTGATTCACTTATAAATTTATAACGCTGTTAAAAAATTACGTATGCAACTCGCTTATGACGTATTCATACACACAAAATTGCATTCATACAAATTTGAAAACTTGCTCCTAACGTCGCTTGTGTTCATAACATGTACTCATGCAATAAAACTTACACTGTAAACAAGTTGCATAGAACATTATTTTCTAAAAAAAGAACAGGAACATAAACTATGTTTTGTTGTAACTTTAATATCGTCAACTAATGGGATGCAAGTGAAGTTGCGGGGAAATGAAATCGCGCCTTCCTGTACAAAACAGGTTTTTGTGTTAAAACAGTATTCCAGTAAACATGTGTAACGTCATGATATTGTAACTTTATTATAATATGAGAATTCCCACCCCTTATTCCAAGAGATCGTAATGGAACGGCAATATGCTCAGAAGTGTGTAATATTTAAAACTTAACCATTCTGTAGATATATAAAGATTACTACAAAGTACTAACTTACTACTCGTATAAGAAGGGATCGCTGTGACGGCTACTGCTTGGCCATTGGTGGCATTGTAACGGCAATTATACGTGTAACAATACAATGTAACGTTTAAATTTAGCTCATTTGTCAACGCTCCATCACTCCCTTGCACTGTCGTCATCCTGAATGATTATTCATTTGTTTTCCAACCTGTCAAATTGATCTCTTCTTAAAGTATTTCTTCTATAACTCTAGAGTAAAGGCGGCTCCACACATACGGTATAGGGCGAATCCTGAGCAAGCGCTCGCCGAATCCCAAGTAGTGTGGACGAGTAGCTTGGGATTAGCGAAGCGCCAAACATTCGGTATTCGCCCTACCCACCGCGTGTTGGTCTTTAGGACACATTAAAAGGAGCGAATGATCGCCGAACATATCAGCTGTTCGGGATTGGGTGACCAGTAGGTCGCTGCTCGGCGAATGCCGAATGTGTGGAGCCGCCTGAACCCTATGTACTTGTGCGCGCAGGGAGCGCGGGTCGCGAGCCAGGCGTGATCCCGGACCCGGGCCACCTGGACGAGGCGGCGGCGACGGAAGCGGACGACGGCGAGGAGGGGGAGGAGGAGGAAGAGGAAGGCGCGGAGGGTGAAGAGGAGGAGACGGAGGAAGAGGGCGCGGTGGACGCCCGCGGCGTGCCCCTGCGCCTGCCCGACGACAGCCTTGCGGACGCCGACCTCCACGACCACGACCTCATCGACTCCGTCATGTACATCTACTTCGGTGGCGGCGGCGGCGGCGGGGGCGGCGGCGGCGGCGGCGGGCGGCGCGGCGGCGGCGGGCGCGGCGCGGGCGGGCGCCGCGTCATGGCCACCGGCGCCGCCTTCGCCCTCGTCGCGCAGCTGCTCGCCCTGGGCTGCGCCGCGCGCAGACTCCTGCGCGGTAAGGGCTCGCTGCCACTGCTTGGCTGTCCGCCATTCTGCGGCCTTCTTCAGGACGAAATGGTCGCAGAATGGTGGCCGAAACGTTGCTACCTATGTGGTTGACGCTAAGCAGCACTGTCAACGTTGCGACCGCCATACTTCGACCTTCGACCTTCCTCAGGGCAAAATGGTCGCAGAATAGCGGCCGAATATTGGCTCCTGTGCGATTAACGCTGGGCTCAAGTGCCAATGTATCGACCACCACTTAACGATCTTTGTCAGGGCTAAATGCGAGATGGTGAGCACACGAGTTAATACAGATACAGATATATAAAACTAGATTGGAAATGGTGCTCCTACTAGTAAAGCCAAGTGAGATGGCGGCTTGCGCAACTCTTGAGTTCACTAATACAGCAATGCCAATATACTCTTATGGTACTTAAATTATATTATTTGCTTGATCTTAATTTGTTTGCCAACAACAATTCTTTTATTCTACAAAATGAAAAGATCAATACATTATCATTAAGTACTGTAAATTACTTTTTATGAGCAACAAAATAAAGATATTCTTCGGCCTTCCTCAGGGCGAAATGCTCGGAGACGGTCAGCGACTCAGTTAATATCTGTGAATGTAGGTTCCCCTCACTCGTCAGCCAGTTGACCGGCCGGTCAGCCGGCGGATAATAATTCGTGTGCTGACCGTCTCCGAGCATTTCGCCCTGAGGCTGGTCGCTGAATGGCGGCTGAAATGTTGGCACCTGTGCCGTCGACGCGGCGTCTTCCGAACAGTCAAGTACATTCCGGCTGCGGAAGCTTACACTCTCAGCAACTGCTTCCGCACATTTGCATTGTACGTAGGCCGTTTTTTTCAATCTCCGACTAATCCCTAAAACTTCTAGACAAGTAGGAAGAGCAAGTCCATCACGTTTGGTAGGGGGTCGAAGTTACAATGAATCTGCGTACAAACTGAACAATAATGTTATACCTCGAGTCACGTCTTGCAAATACTTAGGAATACAGCTAGACAGTAAATTGAGCTGGGAAAATTACGTCAATTTCGTTGTAGGGAAAGCCTGGAAATCTTTACATTTTGTTATGCGGATACTGCAAAAGAGTACAGTGAGAGCCAAAGAACTAGCAAATATGTCATTAGTGCGACCTATATTAGAATATGGCGCGGTATGTTGAGACCCATACAGAATTTTGAAACAAAGGAATCTAGAAAAGGTCCAGCGTAGAGCATCAAAATTTACTTTCAGGGGTACCAAGAATAAAGGGGTATGGGAGTCCCTCGAAAGGAGGAGATTAAAGTCACGTCTCTATTCAATGTATAAAGCGTACACAGGACTCCGAGCGTGGAAAGAAATTTAAAGTCGATTAGGGAAACCTACATATTTACGCAGAGCGGATCACATGCACAAAATTCAGACAAGAATTCAGAAAACGGACGTTGGGAAATATTTATTCGCGAATCGCACTATTAGGGACTGGAACGGTTTGCCTGTGACAATCTTCGATCCCTTTCCTCAAAGCCTGAGCAAATTTAAAAATAAATTAATTTCTTGAATGTAGATATGTGTGTTATAAATATATTTAATCAAATTCAGTGTAATTAACTATGTCGTCTACGTAATTAAGTATTATTATTATTGTTATTATTATTAATGTTATTATAATCATTATCATTATTATCATTATTATTATTATCATTATTATTATTATTATTATTATTATTATTATTATTATTATTATTATTATGTGCAGTGCAGTGGTGTGAAGTGCAGTGACGTTGTGAAACTGAGAGAAACGAGTGTGTAAGAAAGACATTACAGCGCGCTGTATCGCAGTGCGGTGAAGTGAAGTGTGGTGAAGTGGATTTCTATGAAAGATTGCACGGTGAAATGTTCACGTGAATTTGTAAACTTTTTAAGTTCTGTAATGTTAAGTTAGTGTATTCTGCCACCAAGTTCTCACACTTAATTGCAGAATTATTATTAAATCTAAAAGATTTAAAAATGTTTCGTGGGCGTTCGCGCTCATCGTAACCTATGCTACGACTCGCGCCATATCGCCGATTTGAGCTGTGCTGTAGGATCGTGAAGATGGCTGGTGCGGATGAGGCTGCCGCCAAGCGCGAGATGCGCAGAAGTATTCGCTTTATTCAAGAATAAGGGAATAGCGCATCAGAAAATCTTCAAATAGTGAGACGATAATTCAGCTTTGAAAAAAAGAAGAGGAATGCTGGATGTTCACATTTATGACGACTGCCGCCATAGCGCTGCTTTAACCGATCAACGTCTGAGCCAGATAGGTCGAGCTTGATTGCCAGGATCCGACTTAGCGGAGAGTGATTTTCTCGTCTTCCTCGAATTGCACTTAAACATATGCTGAAATGTCGATTTGTACCAAAAAAAGCAGAATTTTAACTGTTTTTCGAGCATGTCGTGCAATTTCATTATTGAAGCCTTACATTTCTTTTTTAGTGACATATATTTTAATAATCTGATAACTGAGGTGTTCAAAACTGGGACTAGAGCACGTCGGAAGTGTTGGTAGTGGTTGAGTGGAGTGGTTGGCAGTGGAGGCGTGAGGTAAGCATGGCTAACGAATAAGTGAGGTGAGCCTGTGAGTAGATGAGCAGCTCTCCCATCGGCATTGTGGGCGTGTGTGGTGCACATGGTTACCAAACGTGTGGTGAGCGTTGGCTCCTTGAGTACATGAGCAGCTCTCCCTTGAGCAGTATGAGCAAGCGTGATGAGCATGGCTACCGAACGTGTGCAGTGAGCATGAGCTCCGTGAATAGATGAAGTGCTCTCCCATGAGCAGTGGTGAGCATGCATACTGAACGCGTGCGGCGCGCGTGTGCTCCGTGAGAAGCATCTCGAGCGCGTTGCGTGTGGCGTGGGCGCAGGCGGCGACTCGAGCGCGGCGGCGCTGCTGCACGCGGAGCTGGCGCTGGGCGGCGCGAGCGGCGCGTGGCTACTGGGGGCGCCGTTCCAGGGCGGCGCGGGGCCGCCGCCGCCGCCGTCGCAGCCGCCGTCGTCGCCCGGCGTGGGTGTGGGCGTGGGCGCGGTCGCGGGCGCGGGTGCCGGGCGCTGCCTGGCCTTCGCGCTCTTCCTGCACTGGCTGCACGCGGCCGCCGCCTGCTGGCTGCTGCTGGCGTCGCTGCTGGTGCTGCGCCGCCTGCGCGCCGCCTCGCCCCCGCGCGCCGCCCGCTGGGCCCCCGCCGCCTGGGGGCTGCCCGCCGCGCTCGTCGCCGTGAGTACACCCCACCACGCCCCCTGGCGCACGCACCTCACCCATAGTGGTCTCCTAGCACCCTCGTCTTCTCCCTCACCCTTTCATCATCCTCGTCTTCTCCCTCTCTTTTTAATCACCCTCGTCTTCTCTCTCATTCTTTCTTTCACCCTCGTTTTTTCCCTCTCTCTTTATGTTTACTTCTTCATCCGCAACCATTTACAACTCTCGTCTTCTCCCACACCCTTTCATCATCCTCGTCTTCTCCCTGTCCCTTTCCACCACTTTTGTTTTTTCTCTCAGTATTTCTATTATCTATTTTGTCATAATACTATGCAATCAACGAACAGTGAAGATAAAGTACTAATGTGCATGCATGAGAACTGAAAAAGGTAGTTAAGATTATTTCGAACTGAAATGGCCCCACCTCGTGGACCGTTGCAGGCGTGCTACGGCGCCGACCCGCACTGCTACGAGACGCGCCGCTTCTGCTGGGTGTCGGTGGAGCGCGGCATGCTGCTGTCCTTCCTGCTGCCCGTCGGCGCCCTCATCGTGGTGAGTCCCCAACCGCACTCACCTCCCTCAACCGGGTGATTGCGTTGCATTTCTACACTAGATCGCATTGCCTAACGTCAACAGCTACAATAACTCAATGGCAACCCCTGGCACTTTCGAAATTATCATTGGTAATACAACGAGAACTTAGGAAATTGTCGATAAATCCCCGATTTGCAATGCGAGGAGTGGAGTATCTGAGAATTTCTAAAGCACGAATGGTATTTAATAGGACTATTCCACAAGTGAAATTATGTACAATAGAGTTCCAAATATTGAAAATAACTGAAAGCATGTTGAGTACAAAGAGGTTACGTTATGCACTAGTACAACCGCGATTTATGCACATTAACACATCGATCAGTACATACCGCCTCCTAAGATAGATAAGTCGCAGTCCAGTAGGGAGTAATAATAAGAAAAATCGGTTAGAAAAGCCAATAATGTTTTTGAGAAACACCGCTCTGATGTGGGCATTTTGTATGTATAGTTAAACACTTCTGGTTTTAATTTCACGAGTGGAATAGTATCTTCAAATGGTAATTCAACTATTTGTCGTATCTTCATTTCCGTTCGTTTCCTAGTTTTGCGTATCATGTTCTTAAGACAATTGTTTATTATGTTTCCAAATACTGCATTAAAGTTAAACGGAGTCTGAAAAACATTGAATTCTTTTTGAGCTGTATATGAATATTGGTAGATTGATTTTCCGAGCACGTCAACTGCTATGGGCATTAATGCCGTTAGTATAGTAAATGTTTTATCACGGAAGATGATGGTGTTTCCCCTCCCCCGCTGGATGGCACGATCCGGTGACGACCTATTATCGGCTAGCGTGGGTTCCCCAACCAGGAATCTCCCACTAGACGGGCACCGCCCCAGTTGGGACAAGTACTAAGCTCTCAACTGGTCTACCTTCATGTTTGGTATTGTGGTGCATGTGTGTATGTAAATAGGGGAGAGGATTGAACAAGGAAGAGGAAGGATAGTATGCGCACAGTCTGTATTCCGTTTGTTAGGGTATTTCCTCGACATTCCCTAGATATTGATTGCAGAAACCATTGATAAGAGTAACCGACCGCTAGAACTCTCCTCTATACAGCGACTGAATTCGACCTAGTTATTTACCTGGTGTCGAAATCCGATACCGCCGGGACTCGAACCTCGGATATCCCGGTCAGAGCCTGCAGAGACAGTGGTAATGTTCGGTAAAGTTCGATGTCAATAATGTATCTCCCTGAAAACTGTGTTTCATGTAAATACGTCACATTACATCAAAGAAATGTTCTGCGCAGTATCGTCAGTCATGTAACGTAGTTTCTATGTTTTAAATGTATTTAATAATTCAAATCGTTTAAAACAGATTATCCCTACTGGAAATAAAACTCTTGTGCACTACGCTTCGAAGTAAACGTAACGCCGAACGGGGGTGATTCTGCCTAGCACTAGCAATATGTTCACCATAGATGTTGTTCAAAGTTTTGATTTATTGGCAAACACATTTTTAAAATGCCTTAATGTAACATCTTACGTTTTCAAAGATATACGTATTGAGATTCGATTTGATTTTATGTCAAATAATATTTTTAAAATGTATTTATTTAGAGTGTTTGTAATAAAAAAACTATTTTCCTTTATTGTGGTAAGTACAATCCGATTTGTTTGATTCATAAAGATTATTTTATGCTGCGAAAAAACAAAATTAAAAATTATACTAATATAACCCTATTTTCTAATTTACTTCATGCATATATTTTTTCTCAGATAAAAACGTACGTTCACATATTCAATAAAATATTCAAATATGATTAAGTGGTAAGGATAATTGGCTGACATATTTCCCTTGCTAGAAAATTTTGTTCTGAAAGACATTGAATATGTGTATTAACTCAATGCTCTTTAAATCCAGGAAAAATAAATCAGAAAGAATTTCCTTGAGGCTGGGGGAACGGATTTTTAGAAGCTGAAATATTGTTATCTCTCTCTCTTTCAAAGAGCGTTTGTAGTTGAAAGGATGCTTTCATAACAATAGCTCTCCGGATAAATGTGTATCCCGCCGAGTAAACGTATATGATTAAAAGAAAAAGATGCTGCGCTTCATCTACCGTAATACAGAGGAATATTTCTGATTTTCTCTTTTTAGTAAGCATGCAAATGGAGAGCTTTTAACTCATTCACTTTTCTTTCCCGATATCGAATTTTGCTGACTCATATTCTGACTCTTTTTTTAAGTTGTCAATAGAGCTTAGGAAATGAAGCCATGAATAAATTTGACTTTTTAAGTGGCAATTCGTCGAGAATTGTGAATTAATAGCTTCTCAAAGGGTCAAATTAAATCTGTTTCATAAAAAATGTAAATTCAATTCCAAGCAATTTTGGCTCAGTCATCTGTTTAACTTCCTTTCCGGTATTCAGCGTATCATGTTCTCGTAAGAAACAAAGACAATATGAAAATTGAAAATATAATGTTGTAACAATTGTGATAATACATTGCGTAACCTGAGATCGATAAATATCTTCGCATCTTAAATGAAACGAAAAGCCAATGCTAGTGAAATTGTACGAAACGTTAAATAAATAATTCGTCATATTTATTCTAGGAACTGTTTGTAAAGTTGCATACACACTTGCGCGTAAGCACTAATGTAGCATACTTGCCACATATCCTGCAAAATCTTCCATATGTTGATGGGCTTTCTGGCAACTGACCACTTGTCTAAAGTATGTCTTGGTCCCAGTTCATTTGATAATTACTTTGATATACCACCATTTACATTACAATTGCCAACGCTGATGGGAGCTATAGTGTTCACGTTAGATACCCCCATCTTTTCATCCTGAGCATGCTTGTATGTACAGTACAAGGACTGTGATCCCGAAAGAATAGTACCAACACAACGCGGATTGTTTCTTTCGCAGTTCATGACTACTTTCTAAGCAGATATTCGTGATTTGCAAAGTCTTGTAGAAGGTAAACTTTAAGTGAACAATACGCATCGGGTCGGGGTGTAAGGTTAGGTAGGGGTATCCTCATTTGAATCTCATGCTCAAATGACATGGGCTGATTTTCTTCACTGGCTAAATACTAAGAGGAATTGATGCGCTATCTGGAGGAGAATTCTAGCGGCCGGCTGCTACAATGATGAATAGTTTTCTGCAATCATTAATGGGCGAATGGCGTAGCAGTTTCCTAACAAACAGGTTATGCAACCCGCCTGTTTTTTTCTTTATTCTTCCATGTTCCTTCTCCCTTTTAAGGCGGCTCCACACATGCTGCATTCGGTGAATCCCGATAGTGTGGACGGGATTTGCCGAGCGCCGAACGTTCGGTATTCTCCCTAACCACCGCGTGTCGGTCTTTAGGACACCTCAAAGGGAGCGAACATTCGCCGAACACATCAGGAGATCGGGAATGGACGAGCTGCTCGGCGAATGTTGAATATGTGGAGCCGCCTTTACATTATTATTATTATTATTTATTTGATTGTTTTGTACATAGTTCAGTTTTTGATAACTTTACATATATATATATATATATATATATATATATATATATATATATATATATATATATATATATATATATATATATATATATTGTGACGTACCTGGTGAGACCGGGTATTTCACTGCAATAAAATTCTAATGGGGGGTATCTTTTCCGTGAATGGGTCCCTGAGGTAAGTTGGTATAACATTGGGAAAGTTAATTAGAAAAGAAAATACAATCATGAACAATGTTTATTTACAAGCAGAATTTGTTAAATACATGATCTGACAGTATTTATACACTCTCCCTTGGTACCAAGATTAGGTGTAATATGCATTTATCATACCTTCGGGGCCCCGACCAAATACCTTCGATGCTTGGAGCACGGCTCGTGTCGGCAGGGGTCGCCGACCTCGGCAGCAGCTGCGCGCCGTCGGCGGCTGATGGCAGGGCGGTCGCCCCGGCTGGTAACCTGGCGAATTCTTCCTTATGCAGCTCCTGGCACCTCGGCGCCACACCCTTCTCTAATTACCTTCCGTCGCTGAACTTAATTACTCAACCCGCGGCTGCCACACGTGCTGGTCACAGTTCCGCGCAACACAGTTTCAATATTGTTCTCGCCACACTAATCAATACGAGTGCAATCGATTGTTCTATCGGCACCGAACTCTTATTCTCATAATACTATCGGTATTCACTTCACCTATCTATTGTTTAACAGTTACTATTACTTTATAAACTACTTCGCATGTTCATTTTATCCGTGCATTAGCGGCGAGCTCTTCGCCGCTCCGCTAACGTCTTTCTTCTTCGCAATTCTCCTAACGACCATTTCCCGGTCGGGAGCACGCCGGCCACGTCCTTCATCGACGGGCGGCTCGGCCTGACTGTCCTAACGGCTGAACATCTTCGCCGCTCGCTGCCCAGCTCGTAACCGACATTCTCACGCTGTCCTCGCCGCGGTGGCAACGGTGGCGGTAGCGACCGTTGCTGGCTCCCGTCGTTGTTCGCCGCGCTTGGCGTACGTACCGCGCAGTCCAAAATATATACTGATTACTTACACTAATATTCTAATTAGTGTAAGGGAACACATTCTGTGTTTCATCACCCCCCTCCTTTCTTTTTTTGGATTTTTCCTGCCTACGGAAAAATTCACTTTACTATCATCGTCTCTGTCGATTGTTGCACTGTCTTGTATACTACATGAACCCTTATATACACTTATTCCCTAAAATCGGATTAACACGTGATTATTAAGACTAACACTAATATTACATTTTATTTACACATCACTATCTTCCTCACCTATTGGACCAGGTTTCCGATTTGAAGCTTGTAATGTCCTACCATCTCTTGTCTCTTGTGTGGTGATTTGGCCCCATTTTGATGACGGTGGTTTCCTAAATCACTATTGTAGGACATTGCTTCCATTGTGATGAACACATCTTGGTAGGTGTCGTCCCATTTCCAGCTGCGACCTCTTCTGCGTTTGTACCAATGGTTGACCGTACCATCACTCTTCCCTCGCCCCTGACTTCGCTCCATTCTTGACCTGTCTACATCTCCCTCATTCCCATTCTTTGGGGCGTCTGCAAAGGTGAAGTCGTACCCCTCCAATATCTTCAAACCCCTTCCTAAATCGGTATGATCTGCTCTGCCCAGTAAGCTCTGCACAGTGACAGGATACTGTCGCGTTGACACGCAAATAATTCCTTGATATTTTATAGGAGCAAATGTTTTTGGCTCCATAATGCTCTTCGTTCTGTATTCACTACGACTTCCCGTGATGTAGTTGTAATGGCTATTCCTCTGGTCGCTCTTGATGTTTATTTGGGTTTCTTCACTCCGCTTTCGTACGGAAATCTTGTCTTCAAATTCCTTCAAAAATTTCGGAAATATACCAAAATTCTCTGGCCATGTCCTGGCGTTCTCTTCTAAAATTGGGTGTGATAACTGGATCTTGTATCCTTCCAATATGTTATTTGCTGCTAGGTGCCGTTCTGCTGCTCGCATAACTGCATGAGGGTTTTCCGTCCCATCTCCCGGAGATTTCATCGACTTTGGGGGCATAATTGGTGTCACCCCACTCTTGACACTTGGCGACATTTTCCCGTCTTCTTCCTGTTTAAACTCTTCTTGTACTATTTTCTCTTCGCACCCTTGTATATTTTCCTCGATTTCTTCTTCTATTATACGCTCCATTTCTTCTATTTTCATTTCCACTTCTTCTTCCATTATTAACTTCAATTCTTCCGTTTTCACCTCCACTTTAGAAACATCCTCCTCGCCCTCGATTTGGACCTCCACCGTTTTGCCCTCCGCTGTCTTGATTTCTTCATGAATTTGGTTCGTCATCCCCTCGCTTCTATCTGCTACCGCAACTCTAGCGTCTACTTGATGGTGTGATTGGAGTTTTATTTCCTCGTCCTGGTTAATTACTATAGACTCAATTTCCTTTTTCTGTTTCGCAAATACATTAGCCAATGATTGGTTTTGCGCCTCCAGTCGATCCGCAACCTTGGACATTTCATTCTTCATTGATTCAGTTTGTTCTTCAAGGCGTCCTATTCGCCCACCTATTTCATCTAATTTCCTACTCTGTTCTTCTGCCAGCTTCCCTATCTGTTCCTCTGTGAATCTTTTCTGCTCCTCTGTCGACTTCCTAATCTGCTCTTCTGTTTTCCTGCTCTGTTCATCTAATTTCCTACTCTGTTCTTCTGCCAGCTTCCTATTCTGTTCTTCAATTTTCCCATTCAGTTCTTCAGCCAGCTTCCTATTCTGTTCCTCTGTGAATCTCTTCTGATCGTCTGCCGCCTTCCTGCTCCGTTCCTCTGCTTTCCTATCCTGTTCATCTAATAACTTCCTATTCTGTTCTTCTGATTTCCTATTCTGTTCTTCTGATTTCCTATTCATTTCATCCAACATCTTCATCATTATTTGTATAGAATCAGTCTGGGTATTTTCCCCACCCCCCAGACTTGGATTTCTTGTTGCCTGGATCATCGGTGTTGATGTAACTTCTACTTCTATATTGAAGCTATCCCTTGACGTATCATCCAACCGGCTTCCAATTCCACTATCCCCGCTTTCCGATAAAATGCTACTACCAATTCCTACATCTGTCTCCCTTACTTCATCCACCTTCTCCTCCCGGTCCAACACTACATTTTGCTCCTCCATTCTGCTACTTTGAGCTACCCGTTCGACCCTCACTTCACTAAAATACTCGCACAAATTTTCCTTTTGCCTCACTTAACAACGATACAACAGTTGCCCTATTAATTTATTATGCCCGCCACAACACTGTATACACTTCGTGATTGGTTTAATTCACTAATATTTCAGATGCTGATTGATGACGAATACACCCTCACTTGCCACAAAAACACCATAAACATATTCTCTACAATCAGTAATATTATTACCACTTGAATACATATGTGCTGCTAATAAACTCATTAACATTATTACAAAAATGCTCTCAAATTTTAGTAAATCCCTTATTTACTTTGGAATTACTTCTCAACACAATTATTACTGTATTATGTGCACGACGATCACACACAATTACATGTCTTTTCTTCTCCATGAACTCCCCTCAATAGTACCATATGGATATTAAAATTATACATTCACAATTCTGCTATACACTTCCCAACCTAGTAACCTTTCCACTAAATTCCGCCAACTTTACCATTGCTAATGAACAATGCACTGCTAAATGTTAATTCCCAGCCAGCAACGTGCACAATTTATACCATAATATTAAATACCCTTATATTTCCACAAGAATTATTATTACTTTACAAATTCTTTATCTACCATGTTATAAAAAATACCAACTAGTTTGAACATTATTGACTTGTCTTACAAAATCTTTGAAATTGTACTGCTCTGTATCATTTATACTATTTACATGTATTGCTTTCATAAACCCAGCGCCTGTATTAACAACTTTATACTGGTTACTCTCAAATAGTTTCATATATTTGCCCACAGTTAATTACACAACAAAATTTCTGTAACTACCAAGTATTCATTATGCTGTCTTGACTTATACACGCTTTATTAATACATGTACTGTTATTTTTGTTCCCTCTAATAATGAGCTTTACATTGCCTGCCTGTTATATTTCACCTGCATTCATATACAGCAAATACATGCACAGTACTCTCCAATGTTTTATCAACTTTCCTAGGGCCACATTTCTTAATTACACGCTTTCCAGACTGTTCGGGCGCCAGCTGTGACGTACCTGGTGAGACCGGGTATTTCACTGCAATAAAATCCTAATGGGGGGTATCTTTTCCGTGAATGGGTCCCTGAGGTAAGTTGGTATAACATTGGGAAAGTTAATTAGAAAAGAAAATACAATCATGAACAATGTTTATTTACAAGCTGAATTTGTTAAATACATGATCTGACAGTAATTATACACTCTCCCTTGGTACCAAGATTAGGTGTAATATGCATTTATCATACCTTCGGGGCCCCGACCAAATATCTTCGATGCTTGGAGCACGGCTCGTGTCGGCAGGGGTCGCCGACCTCGGCAGCAGCTGCGCGCCGTCGGCGGCTGATGGCAGGGCGGTCGCCCCGGCTGGTAACCTGGCGAATTCTTCCTTATGCAGCTCCTGGCACCTCGGCGCCACACCCTTCTCTAATTACCTTCCGTCGCAGAACTTAATTACTCAACCCGCGGCTGCCACACGTGCTGGTCACAGTTCCGCGCAACACAGTTTCAATATTGTTCTCGCCACACTAATCAATACGAGTGCAATCGATTGTTCTATCGGCACCGAACTCTTATTCTCATAATACTATCGGTATTCACTTCACCTATCTATTGTTTAACAGTTACTATTACTTGATAAACTACTTCGCATGTTCATTTTATCCGTGCATTAGCGGCGAGCTCTTCGCCGCTCCGCTAACGTCTTTCTTCTTCGCAATTCTCCTAACGACCATTTCCCGGTCGGGAGCACGCCGGCCACGTCCTTCATCGACGGGCGGCTCGGCCTGACTGTCCTAACGGCTGAACATCTTCGCCGCTCGCTGCCCAGCTCGTAACCGACATTCTCACGCTGTCCTCGCCGCGGTGGCAACGGTGGCGGTAGCGACCGTTGCTGGCTCCCGTCGTTGTTCGCCGCGCTTGGCGTACGTACCGCGCAGTCCAAAATATATACTGATTACTTACACTAATATTCTAATTAGTGTAAGGGAACACATTCTGTGTTTCAATATATATATATATATATATATATATATATATATATATATATATATATATATATTGATGACTTTTTAAATAAAACTTATTCTAACTTAACACTACTACAGAGGTTGAGGAAACCATAATGGCACCTCATAGGATCTAATGCAGATCTGAGAACAATTTACAAAATATGTGGAATGGATTTTTTTATGCGAGTGATATGGATGGGTTTTTTGCAAAGTTTGAATGAAGATAAGTTTCGGATACGGTGTATATTAGAGAAGAAATTGTGGGATAGGTAGGTGATGTGGGGCATGTTGGGATCGAGGTAGAATTCATTATGTAATTGATTAGATAGGAACCAGGATGCATTAGTGTACTTTGTACGGAGGAATTGGTTCTGTGCTATTTGAATTTTCTTGATATTTGTTTCTGCAGCATTGATCCACTATGGGCAGGCGTAGATAAGAGTAGGTCTAATTATTGTTTTGAATAAAGTTTTTGCTGCTTTGTGTGGTATGTAATTATTTCTATTTATTAGAGTTATTAATTGATACAGTTTGTTTTTAGTTTGTATTATTTTTATGTCTATGTGCTGTTGCTAGGTCATTTTGATGTCCATGTGCAGTCCAAGATATTTTATGGGTTTATTTGATGGGTACCATGGGATAGGCTCATTATTTAATGTTAGTGGGGTTGGTGAAGTGTATGGTCTTAAAGATAAAATTTTTGCTGCAGTTTTGTTTGGGTTTAATTTTATTTTTAATTTGGATGACCAACTGTCTATTTGGTTTAGATACAATTGTAAGCTGTTTTTAATATTGATTAGAGAGTGTCAGAAGTGTGTCATTTGCAAACTGTGCTGTTTTTACTATTTCATCTATGGGGATGTCTGCTACATAGAGATTAAACAGTGTAGGTAATAGGGGGGATCCTTGTGATAATCCTGCTTTGATTAACCTGGGATTTGATAGTTGTTGATAGTTACTGCAAAGGTTCTGTTGGATAAGTAGTTTTGGTTTACTGAGGTGATGAGGCCTATTTTCTTTAATTACTATATTAGTGCCTGGTGCCAGACTCCAACAAATGCCTGTGTTATGTCGAGTGATATGAGTATTGAGTGATGTTTTTTCTGAAATGCTGTGTTGAGATGTTCTGTGATTCTGAGGAGTTGATGTTGTGTGGATATATGGTCAGTGAATCCAAACTGCTCTCTTGGGATTGCTTTTGTTATTTATAGGTGCTTTTTAAGTCGTTCGAGTATTATTTTTTCGAAAATATTAGAGATGGTAGAAGGCTTATCCGGCGATAACTGTCGATGTTGGCTGAATTTTTATTGGGTTTCGGAACCGGAAGGATAATGGCATGCTTCCAAGTGGATGGAAAATGATTCTTTCTGAAGCATGAATTGTATATATTTGTTAAGTATGCAATTGCGGGGGATGGTAAGTGTTTTAGTATTGAATTATTGATATTATCATGACCTGGAGCTTTTTTGAATCGGGAGAGAGTTAATGATTTGTATTATTTCTTTAGGATTCGTATAATGAATTTTGTGATGCGGGCCGTAGTTTGGGAGGTTTATTGACTGTATTATTGTGTTGTGTTCCGCGTGCGGTTTAGATTGGTCGAGTGTGAAAGTCGACTCAAAGTAATTGGCAATTTCCTCTGCCTTGTCGGTAGGGGTGAATAACTTGCCTTTCGGGGAGTCGATGGATGGAATTATTGTTTTCTTTTTTAGTATTTGTTTGGTAAATTTCCATATAGAGTTGTTTTGCGCTATTAATGATTCTATCTTATTCTGGAATTTGAGGTTTATATGTTTTTTATTGATTTCTTAACTATATTAGTTAATATATTTAGTTCTGCTTTTATTTGTGGATTTTGGTTTGGTTCCATAGTCTCCTGGTGCTGTTTCTTGCAGATAGAGCAGAATTAATTTTGTTATGTGTTTGTGTAGTTGTGGGCTGCGTTTCTGATATTGGTGTATGTATTTTGATGTTTAGTAATATTACGGCGTTGTCTACTTCTATAGAATTATTTAAAATTTTAATTTTTGGTATTAAATTGCTGGTTACATTTTGGAATTTAATTCAGTTTAATTTAAGTGTGTTTATTTTGGGAATTGGGGATCGCGGGGGTGAGGTTTTTCGAGTAAGTTTATTTAGATGGTCAGAGATGGTCAGAGTCGAGTTCCTGATACGGAGTTGAGTAAAAATTGATATTGGCGTCAGTCAGTCCGATGTCAAGGATGTCTGGTTGCTTAGTTACGTCTCTTGGATAGTATGTTGGTTTAGGAGGCGATAGTATATTGATAGTGATATTGTTTATAATTTGTGATTGTGTTTTTCCTACTTGGTTGCAAGTGCGACATCCCCAGTTTGTGTGTTTAGCGTTTAGATCACCTTGTATTAATGTTTTATTTGTTTCATGTGAGTAAATTAAGAATAATTTGGGTTGTTTTTTTTATTGATGGAGGTTTATAGGCAGTTATTATATTCCATGATTCATTGTTCATTGTTGGGGTTATTGCTACTCTTTCAATTCCTGTGATGTTCGGTATATTAATTTCATGATGGATTATATTATTCCTGACTGCTATGAGTATGTTTTATGTTCGGTCCTGTCATTTCTATACATTTTGTATTCGGGAATGTAAAATTTATTACTATTGTTTAGGTGCGTCTCTGTTATGCACGCAATGTCTACGTTATATGTGTGTAAATGTTGAGTAAGTTTTATTTTTTTGGAAGTGATCCCATTTGCATTCCTATTTGTTAATGATATATTTCTTTGGGTTTGTCTTGACATTATTGTTATTATAAAATACTGTTACTCTATTCTGAATTGTACTGATTAATGATGGGATGAGGGAGCTAATGAAGTTAATAATACAGGGTGATATAGAATTAATTATTGTATTTAAAAGGGGATTATTATTATCTTGTTGGTTTTCTTGAGTACGGTTTCCCTGTGATCTCATATTTTTAACAAATCCTAATTGGTTTACAGGGTTATTGTTCTTAGTGATTTTCGGATTGGCTGGGTAGGGGGTAGTGATGGAAATTGTTCTTGTTGGATGATGGTGGTATTCTTTGGTATAGATTTCTTGGGTTATTGGGTGGGGTAATTTTCTTTTCAACAATTTCCTTATAGTAGAAACAGTTCTCATTTCTTACATCTGCACGGTGATTGCCTTTGCAAAGGATACTGGTGCGGTTTGCTTTCCTTTCAGGACAAGTTACAGTAAAGTGATTACCAGAACATATTGCACAGTTAATTTTGTGATTGCAATTGTTTCTAGAGTGTCCAAAGTCCAAACATCTATAGCACTATAGTGAACCTTTTGGTCTTTTTATTTTTTCGGTCATGACTTTGATTAATGTTGAGTATTGTTTCCAGTGGTTCATTGCCGTTGAACGCGGCTACTATTACAGAAATGGAATGGCTGTCCTTCAGAAGACGGGTGATTTTAACAATGGATGGGTTTCTTTGTTTTAAAGTTTGCATGATTTCACTGCCAGTTATGGAGAGGTGGACATTTTTTAGCACTACCGAAAAATTTTTGTTTGCAGGGTCTTTGTGGGAGTGGAATCTCCTTTTTTTGTTGATTAAGTATTTTATGATTTTACAGAAATCTTCAACTGAACCGGGATTTATTTACCCTTTGTTGTTTTTTGTTCGGCTACGAAGGTTTTTGATACGTTAATTTTAATTTCATTAACGAATGAGTTGATGTTAGTTGTCTTGGCCTTAAAAATTGGGGGTATTTTATTGATTGTAGTAGACTGTGAAGATTGATCACACGTTTGATAGTTAAAGCGGTTATCTGGGGAAGAGAATTGGTTTTCTTGGAGGCTAATTCCGAAAATCTGTTACCTACTGGAACATTGAATGAAGATTGCAAGTCTATATTCTCATTTCTGTAGTTGAAGTTTTGAGCTACGGAGCCTCTGGGAATACCGTAACCGTCTGTGGGTGGTGCACTGGCTTAATCTGGTGTAAAACCTTTAACATAGTCACTATCACTTGCACTTGCACTGTGTCTTTTGTTATCACTGTTGGAAGCGTCCTCACCTACTGACCTTTTTCTTTGATTGACGCTGGCTTCTACTTCATGCCGGCTGCCTAAGGTTACGAGCGTTGTATATTGTGATGGGTCTTGATAACATGAAGTTTCTGATGAAGAAGATTCCATGGCTGAATCCTCGTTCGTAGCACTTTAACTGTGTGTGGTAGGTAAATTGATGAAGTTGCTTTGCGGAATACCGCTGGAGTTGTGTAGAACGTAAAGAGCATTGATGACTTCGTTGCCTGTTGATTGATTCACATCGAATGCCATTGGTGATCGTTATTCGATGCACTGGATTAACACTATATTTCAGTTATTCCACTTATTACAAGAAGCAGTTGAGAAATAAACTGGTTGGTTGGTATCGAGCGGGCCCGTACCGACGCTAGCGTTCCGACTTTTATGAGCGCTATGCGATGTGAACGGCTTGGTGGACGGGACTCGCCTTTAGATACTCACTCAGACCTCGCACTTCATTATCATACATATCTGGATCGGGAGGGGGAAACCCGCATACCGACGTGCAGTCGGCGCCTCATCATCCAGTGGGGGAACAAACCACAGCCTCCAGTGATTTTTTGATGGATTTGTGAATCCGGGCGCGTCAATTGCTAAAGTCATTATTCCCGAAAGTATGGTGCACGATCTTGCTTGGTGGTGGCTGTGATCTTTCGCCGCTGGATGGTGAAATACGGCAACAACCTACCGTTGGCTACCGGGCTCTTCCCCAACCATGTATTTCCCACCAGCGGGGCACCGCCCCAGCCGGGAAGAGGTCTGACCGATCTCCCGTCATGTGTGGTAGTGTAGTGCGTGTACGTATAAGCGTGTGTAAGTAAGAGGTAGTATAGGACAAGGAATGGAAAGGAAAGATGCGCACGGTCCATGGCCTGTTTGTTAGGGCCCCGTTTTCGTTTGGTGTTGATCGGAGAAACAACGGAAAACTACCGATCTGAGCAGCTGGTAATTAGAATTCTTCTCCAGACAACGACCTACCTAACTATCTACTGTCAAAAATCCTATGTCGGACCTAAAAACCTAGGACCTCCCGCTCAGAGTCACTGCAGTTACATCAGTTGAAGCCTGGTGCGGCTTCTTCCGGTAGCTCCCTCGGTAGAACATGCAGGTATGCGGGTGTGAAGGCCACAGCAGTTGATGCGTCCGGGATCACGAAGCAATCAATCCATGAGCGCTCGCGCTCCCGCAGTGCGCTCCCGCAGTGGAGCGGTGGCGTCAAGTGCGCGCGCGCGCAATTGCGCATCTGCGCGTGCGCAGGCCAACACGTGGGCGAGCGTGTGCTCGCTGCGGCAGCTGTCGCCTCCGTCGTCGCCGGCCAAGGGCGGCGCGGGGGCGTACGGGGCCGGCGGCGGGGGCGGGGGCGGGATGCCGTTGCCGCTGCTGCTGGCGGCGTCCGCCTGCGCCGCCGCCTCCGCCCCCGGCCCCGGCCCCGGCGCCGGCGCCGGCGCCGGCGCCGGCCCCGCCGCCCCCGGGCCCGAGGAGCGCGCCGCCCGCCGCCGCCACGCCGTGCGCGCCGCCGCCACCCTGCTGCCGCTCTTCGCCGTGCACTGGTTCCTGGCCGTGCTCGCCCTGGAGAACCCGGCCTCGCTCGCGCTGCCCGCCGCCGACGCCATGCTCAACATCTTCCTCGTGAGTGCGCCTCCATCGCTCGCTATTCTCCTCCCTCCCTCTCCTGTTCGCTGGCTTGCACTCACTCACTCACGCATTCATTTGATTATTCATTAACACATTCATTCGCCGACCTGGATAGCAACCGTATGTACCGACTCAGCGCTTCGGTCCGAAGGATCGTGGGTTCGAGTCCCGCCTTGGGTTTGTTTGTTTGACCCTTGTCTTTCATGTAGGTGTTGGCGCGGAGGGCCTCGCGTTCTGCTGACCACACAGATCAGAGAAGCCTGCAAAGTGTGTTAATGTCTAGTGATCGAATATGCATGCCATTGGGACGTAAAGTCTGCTGGGAAAGCCCTAAGAAGAACACATTCATTCATATTTTTCGTAACTTCACGTAACTTGACATATCTTCCAGATGTGTGCGCCTCACTTGCTTCATATTCCCTTCCTTAAGTCACTTATTTTTAACTCATTCATTCATTATAACTAGCACGTTCACTGTCCAGTGCGTCATGTGTGGTTCACAAAACGTAACACTCGATGGTTTTAGTACTTGTGAACATGTGTACGTGTGAACGTGTGTACCTGTGAACCACATGTGGTTCACAGACCTTTCGAAGTTTTATGGCATAGATTTGCAAGGAACGATCCGTAAACTACACGAATTTGGCTAGGACGCTCAAATAATTTAAAAATACACCAGGATGCACGGAAAAATATTTTTCCGAGAATATTACAATAAAATTATGGTTGTAAAGTCGTTTGGACGTGCAGATATATTTTAATATTTTCATAGAGACAGGGAATGTGCTAGAGAGGGGATTTTTATGACCAAACAGATATAAGAAATATGCAATTAAAAATATGCATTTATGATCTAAAATTTCTTCATATTGCACTTTAATATGCGTTATAAATTAACAATATTTCATTTCCTGTATATTTCTTGATACAATTTAGAAGAAGCATGCTTGCAATAAAATGATAAATTTTTGTAGAAACAACACAATCTACCTTATTTTGCGGGAGAAATAATTGAAGTAAACATATACCTTAGTGAAGTACATTGTGTGTCTTGTCACATTTTTTCTGCTTGGTTTAAAAATATGATATCAAATAACATTCTACATTTGCACAAATATTTATCATTTGTAGAAAAGATAAGAAGGCACACTGTGACACGCTCATTCTAGACACTGAACGCTCAAAAATAAATAGTAGTTTCAATAAAAAGAGTAAAAGACTAAACTTTAGTGATAAGTTTCTATTTTAAAGAAATATGCGAAATATAGACCCATAATTTCGCGAATATGCACCAGCAGAAAAAAATCTATGTAATATACACATATGTGCACTAACATGTCAGTCAACATAGCATCAAATATTAACAAAACGTCAATGATTTCACTTAGTTATGCTATGAAGCAAGAGACAAAATCATAGAAATCTGCTCTCTAATTATCACATTAAGGAATATTTCTTTTCAATCATTTTAGATATTTTTACTCTATCACTCATTTACAATTCGTTTTTAATACGCGATTTATTTTCCGATAATTCATTATTATTTATTCAGTCGTTTGTTTATCCATTTATTTTTCATTCATAGTTTCATGACTGCAGTTTTTATTTAATTTACTTATTCGCATTCAGTTATTTTTTAATCAGGCGTCCAGTTTGTCCGTTAGTTAATTTTCGTGTATTTTTTTCCGCACCTCACCATGTATAGTTTAATTCTTTCCAACTTCATTCCTTAATCTTGATTCGTCATTGGATTCAATAAATGTTTACCTTACCCACTACCTTTACGTCATAAAAATGTATTTAATTGTTAGTAGAGAACAGCACACACTAAAATTTAATTTTCATGTCAAAAAAGGTTCGAGATAAGGGTAAAATTCGGGGATCCAGAAAATGCCACATCTACATTTCAGCAATGGCTTTTGAGTTACAATTTAAAGCAATTTACAATACGCTAACCCAAACAAAATGAAAGCAATACTAATGTATAAAAACGCTTGTGCTAATGATAAATTTCCGGTACAATACTTAATAATGAATATTTTGAGTGTTCCCTCAAAAAAATTTAAAAATATCTTTAAAAAAAGTATAAAATTTTGATTTAATAAAAAATTTTATTCTTTGTTTTTTCAATCTTATTTTTAACAAAATCTATGATTATTTGATAGAAAATGACTGAGTTCGTAAAGTTGTTTTATTATCAAGCTAAAAAGCTACAGTTCCTGAATTAGTAATATTTTCTTGAAATTACAGTTCATTCTTAATGAACATTTATAACGACATCTCGTAAATGCTCTAATGAATGCTCTAAAGTCGACATTAATTCACAAAAGTGGAAAAAGTGGACTATATCAAACATATTTCAAAAATATATCGAGTTATTTGTACCCTTAAAAATTAGCCTTCATTCTTTTATTTTAATTCTCCTCCGCTTCATCTGGAGGCCCACTTAATCTCTTACAGCGCTGGCTGAATTTTGAGGGTTCATGCGTTTTCGCGCTTTTTGTGTTTTTTGGCTGCGAGCAGTGTGGCGTGGGCAGATGAAGCACATTGTGTGATAGCGAAACAAATGAGACGCGTTCTGTGGACGAAAGTAATGACTTGCATTACCAGTATTTATGTTGCAAAGAATGTTATCCATATTTTTGAGGAGAAATATGTGTGCATTTACATGGGAGAGATTTGTATGCATGAAAAGGATAAAAGGGTTAAAGGGAACGAACCACGTTGAAAAATGCAATGTTAAGCGAATGGCAGTAGCAATTTACACTCTAAATATTAATTATCTCAACAATACATATCTTATAAATATATTAAATCGGTTTTATCAATTACAAACTATTAAAAAACATTTAAAGATTTGAAAATTAAATACGTTTTAGGAATTAAACTTAAAAACTCCGTACCGGACATTTTGTTGCGAATTGTTTTGAATGAAAGTACTGTTCAAATTATTGTGTAATTAGTTTTAAAGTTCCGTTTCACGGGATATTTGTCGTTCAAAGCAATGAACCTTGTTGGAATATTTTAAAAAAATCCTTAGGCTTATAAGGATGCTTGTTCGAATTTAAGCGATACACACGTAACATAAAACATGTTTTTTTTCCTTTTCATTCACGAATGTAAGTTTGGATAAAATAAAAGTACTTTAACAATTTATTTTAGGTAAACAAAAATAATTTTCTTCATTATACTAAACTATCTTAAACCGAGCGAAGTGGCTCAGTGCGTAGCGCACTGACTTCGTAATCGGGAGGTCCGGGTTCGATTCCCGGGCCGGCCATCCTGACCGGGGTTTTCGTGGTTTCCCTCGGTCATAAAGGTGAATGCTGGGATGGATCCGAAAGTCCACGATCACCTATCGCCTCCTAATCCATTCCTATCATCTTTCATCTTCCATTCCCCGGGCTAACAACCATGGGGGATAAAAATCGGATCCAGCTAAAATGCTGGTCCCCCCTAAGAATTGTTGCAAGCACCTGCTACCGCGATAATAAATAAAAACTGAGCCACGGTAAATGCAGGATGCTTGCTTGCGTGGTCCTAGTCGGCCGATTAACGGAAAAAAAACTATCTTAACCTCTGCGATTAAATTACACAAATGGATGAAGTAGAGTAGTTACAACAGACTCATAATATGTAAAATTGAAAACCACACAAACATTGTTTTATGACTATCAATTCTTATCCGGATTATAGGGTGTATGGTCAAACAGTTCCCAGCAGAACTTCGGTAGCAGGTATGTTGTTAATTGAACCGTGATTGGCTGACGGTATACATCCTATGCTCCAGATCTCGCTCTCACTTATTGCTACCTTTTCTTACACCTAAAGAAATTACTGTGCTCTGACTGATGTGTATCACCGTTACGCAGTGTTGCGAGAAGGCTGTCAAACACTACAGGCACATATTCCAGGTATATATTCCAAGCAACAGACTTTCACGACACAAATGTCGATACATGTATTGATCCCAATTCCGGTGTTGATTATGTGGGAAAACAGTGCAACATGTCGTCGTTGTTGATAGGAAACCTATGTGAAAAAAAAAATATAGGAAGAAAACACTTTTTGAAAATTGGCTAAGTTTACGCATTCTGGCGTTCTATATAATAGTATTAAATATGTATTTATCGCAATATTTTTAAAGCACCTCACAAAAAGCTCCCATGTGTCTCTTAGTACATACGAGATATTCGACCATAAATAAATTGCAAATGTCACATAGCTAGTTAGTTAATGTCTAATTTTATGTGGTGAGGCTTGGACCATGAGGCCCGTTCTTCTGTCTGATCACGCAAATTTCTCTATACTCCTTTCACCATCTAACAGAGAAAGAAGGTATTACTCGGCCGAAGCAACATGCTATTTTAAATTTATTTTAGAGGCTTCTTTTCGGCTTGAGTATCTTTTACATGTAGTAAATCTTTTACATGGGACAGCCCCCTAAGGTTTCTTATTTTCTTTTTTAAGATCACAAATTCTCTCACTCTGTTCTTCGAAAATTTTCTTATCAAACTATAGAATAAGCAAAATCTAAATAATTCATTCCAAAATGTAAAAATTGCCAATTCCGAGTCACAAAGTAGGTAGTCGATCATCAATGACGATGTGCTCTATCTGCCACAATAAAGTTTTTCCTTGAAATTGTGTTGTATTTTGTTGACGATCTTGGGAATCCCACTTTCTGGATGCGCCTCGTGCACAGACACTGTTATATAAGTGAAGTTGTGAAATGACATTCCAAATACAACATGACTCTAAACTAAGAGAGTATAAGTACCAAACTTATTAATCCTTGTGAATGAATGATTTATTGGCTCAAACCGAGCCAATATACCATTCATTCCTGCATGCACTCATTCACGAGGATAACGCAATTTGGTACTAATAGAGCACCATACATAGCGATACTTCATGAAAATAAGGGACCACTCGACTTCATGGGTTAGGTAGCTCTGGTACTGAATCACGCATATATCTTCAGCTGTTTCGTGCTGAGCGTGTAGTGCTCCGGGAGCGGGTGTCTACTATATAATAAAGCTGTTCCTTGCAATTGTGCTGTCTTTTGTTGAGGACCTAGGGAATGCTTATTTCTGGCTGCGCCTCGTGCACAGTCACTGTCACATTTTCCGAGGTGTGTCGTGTCGAGCGTGCCGTGCAGTGTCGGGGGCGTGTGTCGCAGAACTGGTTCCTGCTGTGGAGCGCGGGCGCTGTGTGGGCGCCATCCGACGAGGCGGCCGCGTGGGAGGACACGGAGGAAGAGTGCGAGGACGAGGGCGGCATGGGGCTCGGGCTGGGGATGGGGCTGGGGGCGGGGCCGGGCAGCAAGGGGGACGAGGTGGTGGCGCTGCTGTGCGCCGCCGCCGCCGCGCACTCCCGCCCCCGGCCCCGCGCCGCCCCCGCCGACGCGCAGCCGCTGCTGGCGGACGTGCAGCCCCTGGCCGCCGCGCCCGCGCCGCCGCCCGCCGCCCCGCTCGCCCCGCTCGCCCCGCTCGCCCCACCCGCCCCGCCTGCCCCGCCCGCCCCGCCCGCGGGCGAGCTGCTCGAGCTGCGCCTAGACGCGCTCTCCGCTGTGTCGGCCTTCGGCTCGTGAAGGTAGGAAAATAGAGACATTTTATTTATTTTACTACCAGCGTTGTAAAATTCTATCATTTGAATGCTGCAAACCCGTTGCATAATGATTCTTATTACGATACAGATTTCACTATGATACAGGTTCTCGACCAATCGGAGAGAAGTTTGCAAACCAAGTATTGACACTTAATCATTGAGAATCATTCTAGTAAATGTTTCGTTCGATTGTGAACATTCGACAAGTTACCATAAGTCGTAGAATAAGTACCGTATGAAACTAAATGTAATGGGTATTAATACACCTGTGTAAATATTACGATACTCGCTCGTTCCTCGGTCGTATTGTAATATCACACTTCTGTATTATACCCATCATTATCATTGTTTCATAATGTGATATTAGCATTCTTTCTCGTCTCTTTGTGATACTTACAGTCGACTCTGGTTCGCTCATAGTGTACTGAAACTGGGTCTAATTGAATTGAATTGAATTAATGCCTTATTTTACGTAGCGAGACTCAGGCCATGAGGCCTGCTCTTCCGTCTGACCATGCTACACTCCTTTCACCAACTAGCAGAGAAAGGAGGTATTTCTTAGGCGAGAAACATGATTTGAATTTAGCTCAGAGGCGTCATTTAGACTTGAGGATCTTTTACATGCAAGTAAATCTACTAACATGGGACAGCCGACTTTTCTTCCCCCTCCGAAGAAAGGCGTACGAAGGATTTCTTCACCCTTAAAAATCCACGGCTTCGATCAGGTTTGAAGCGGATTCACTGTAACGGAGTCGACTGAATTTACATAAGCAGGTTTATATTATCTAGATAAAATGTATTATATATTTTTTCACATCTGTAATTTACTATTTGGTAAATTTTAATTTTTTTCTCTTAAATCCCTTAATGTTATTAATATTTAAAATATAACAATAACTTACTAGTTCAAATCATTTATCAAATAATGTTTTTGTTTCCTTGGAGACTTTTATTAAAATTAATGGCTAGATTGTGTATTTGCCCTGTTTCTCTCGGTGTCTTTTAATCTTTGCGTATCGTTGACTAAATATCTGTTTTCTTCGCTGTGCAGGTGGGCGTGGCGGCCGTGGACGCTGGCTCGCCCCGTCCGCCCCGCCGCCCGCGCCTTCGCCCACCCACTCGCCCGCACCCACCGCCCCACGCCCCCGCCCCCGCCCACGCTCACCTCCAGGTAACAGCTCTAATTGACCCCCGCTCCACCGACCCCAGTCTTTGGTTAATTTGTTCCATCGTCAGCACATTTTTTTCTCCCAGGACACGGCCTTCTAGATTCTCGCATTCCAAGCTCGTCTGCATGCTGCGATCTATTCGCATGGTCGTCGCATAATGTAATGGTTCTATTTATTGGTTCCAAACATTGACGATTACCTTTTTTTATTATTAATAAATTATCATCTGCATTTAGTTATTATTATTATTATTATTATTATTATTATTATTATTATTATTATTAATGAATTATCATTAGTACACACAAAGTATAAATGTACAAATAATTTCTTCCTTTCGTAGTTTACTCTGAGCCCCTGTTTCCTACTCAACATTAAGACGTCCACGGGATGGGAAGCCCGTATCTGATGTTGATAGCAAACTTTTCACCATTTTGGACACATTTAAAGTGAACAAATGATACCTGTAACCTAAGCAAAATAGTCTGGCGTCATTAATTCTGTTTTGGATACGCTCAAGCCTAATCGCATTATTCTGAGAGCACTCTAATTGTCCAGCAGTAATGGTTCAGTTATCCATTGCTGGCATTCAAATCTTAGTATCAACTTGGAACACACATAATTATGTCGCTAGAAGTTCCCTACATAATTCTCCACCACTATTGTTGTAAATTTCCCGAATTAATTCAAACCAACTAGAATGTTAAGCTATATATTCCTGAAGTAGTGACTGTACTTTATGAAATAATCGTGTCAAAATGGTAGATCAATTTATTAATTTTAGAAAATGATTTATTGTCATGTTCATGCTTTTCTTCGTTTAGAGCACAAACACAAGCATATTCAAATTCCAACGGGATCCCATTAGTAGACATTTAAGTGATTTATTAATTAATACATTCCGAAAAATATCTACGTACACAACAACTTGAAAGTAATATTACATACAAATTAATTAAAAATTTTCATATTTTCGCGGAAACATATGAAAGGTTGGGAACAATAACAAGATAAGCCGCACAAGTCACAGGAGGCCTCTTCTCACTATTAATAAGTGTTTATATCGATTTTTGTCAAAGTTTCTCATCTGGATACTGTCCAACCCCTTTCAAAAATATCAACAACGCATATATGATAACAAAATAGCCAAACCCCAACATTGAGATATTAACATTTACGAACAGAGGTAGGCTTATTGTGGCTGATGTGGATTATCGTGTTCGTTACTGCCCTACGCTCTTCACCTAATGTCTAACTACACTTTGATTAAAACATTAAGACCTTTCAAGGTCACGAGTTGGCAAAAGACTGTTATCCCATCGCGAGCTTCGTTACGACTTAAATTTTTGATATCGATGATCTCAATGGATGGCAGAATCGATATATAGATGTCACACATGAATGACAGTATCCCCCTCTCTTTTCCGCTCGTTGCCTTGAAGGGACTTACTGTTTTAATAGAATTATATATTTTTTCTTGAGAAAGTGTCCAAATCCAATTTTAAGACATTCAGTTTTTTGTTTTTGTTATTGGAAACAGTAACATACCAGTTTTTAAAACAAAATTGTAATTATGTATGTAATTGTAATTAATTTGTTTTTAAAAACATGTATTTACTGTCACAAATAACAAAAAAACTGAATGTCTTAAAATCGGATTTGAAATCTTTGTCAAGAAAACGTGCTGAAGACAACTATAATTTAAGTGATAAAACCGCAATATATTCTCTTATGATAAATGACCCTAACGTGCTAAACGTCCTTTCTGCGCAGGTTGGAAAGTGACGGGAGTTACACGCTGTACGTGCGGAGCGGGTCGTCCGTTTGAAGGAAGGGAGGAGGAGGTTCGGGAGGCGGCGGCGGCGGCGGCGGTGGCGGGCGGCGCCCGCGGGGCAGCTGGGGGGCGGTGCCCGCCGCAGCGGCCCTGCGGCGCACGGAGCAACCGGGAGTGGAGAGGGGGCGTCGGGGAGAGACAATACTCAACAGGTCAACCACCTCCTCAGATGCACGTGTCTCCGGGATGAGTGGCCAAAGCTAAGCACGAGACGGGGCGTCTCAGCACTGGACATTTCCGGTTGGGGAAGTCCGCTGTTAGAGAAATGTATTTCAGAAGTAGCAGATTGGACATTTTCTATCTCCGAATCCAGAACTCACCAAGCCAGCTGGTGGAGAAATGAATTTCAAAAGTAGGAGATTCTACATTTTCTATCACGGAATCCAAAACTCACCACTTCAGCTGAGAGAGAAATGGATTTCAAAAGGAGAAGGACTGGCGCTTAAATAACTCACATCTCACCAGATAACTCACGAGGAGAACAAATTTCGTAGAGATTGTGTGTGCTTTGCTACTTTGAAAGTAAAATTCACCCAGCACCTTAAGAAAGACTGTGAAAGCAAAAGAAAACAAATTAACCGAAAGACAGGAAATACAGTACAGGCGAGCAGGAAAAGTGTAGCCTCCGCAGTAATTTAGATTTCTTCAAATTGAGTACGTTACCCTCATGTACCTGATCCGAAAATGACCAATGGAAAAACCCTTGCCTCCTGCAGAATTTTGGCAATTCAATTCGAGAGACGCTCCGTATTTTCTCGTTGCATCATCTTATTATACTACAAGTAGTCCGGCGCTATCACCGTACAATAAATGAAGTTCTTTATTTCAGAATTTAACTGAGACAATTTAACAATAGAAATCTGACCAGATTTTGCATCCTGAAATTAATCAAAGTGCTCATGACAGCTCGTAGAGTCAAAAAAAGTTGATCAGTCAACCATTCTCATAAGAAACTGCTCAGGAAGTAGCTGAATTTCCTTCAGAACGTACAGTATGTCGTAGATTATTCTTCTGTTTGTGTATATTCTGAAGATGTAGTCCCTTCACCATTGAACCTCTAGTTGAGGTGAATGACGTTATCTTCCAAGTACTTGTCCTCTTTTGGAAAACCACTGTGATGTGCTCACTTAAATCTTCATTACGGTGTAATACATTTAAAATGGGCTTTGTGACTACCATTGTATGTATACGTGTCTTTTTTTAACTTTTACTCAAAGTGCGTGTAGAAAGACTGTTGCGCACGTGACTCCTTTCTTATCAGTTCAACAGGGCGCCGTTCCTGATTCGCTGATAAGAATGCTTTGTGGCTTCAATGTAATACCAAAAAGTCTGAGATTAATTCATAAATGAAATTAAAATTGTAGAATAAAAATTGTGCGATAAATAAAAGTTATGAAAAAGGAAACAATTAGAAACATCTATTGTGCAAAGTAATGAAAATCTTTCTTGGCAAACATTCTTTTCTAAATGTAAGTGAAACAAATATAACAATAATTAAAAAGTACGCTGCTAAAGTCCAATTGATAGTGCTGCATTCTGTGCTTGGTCGCAGAGAGCTCTTCTAAAATTACTAAGAGGACGATGCCAAAGTATTCTAGTGTAACCGAAGTCCTGTTGGCTTGGCTATCCGAGAACTTCCCCGGCTCTGGAGTGTATAGGGCGCACCCAAGCGGCGGGAAGAGGAGTTTCGACAAGTTGCAAAAGAAGCTTTGGCTAAAACGCTCTTAAAGCTGATATAGGTCGGGCTTGGCGTGACAACACGCAAGAGTCTAACGACGCCACTGATTCTCGCATAAAGTGAGCATAATACAAGTTAAGGGTAGCAATTTTTTGAATATACCGATTTAAAAATGTGTTCAAGAGCTAAAATGTGTATGCAGTATTACAATACAGCACGTAATATAGGATATCTTTATATCGAATTTTCTAGAATAACACTTCGAGAAATTAAGTAATTGGACATCCTGATGTTTTGTGTTACACAAAACATTCAAATGTATTAACTTCAAGTCTCCAAATTTAAGAAAATGTTTTAAGTTCTGAAAATGAATAATATCGTAATTTAATTTTAAAGATTCCTCGTACGTATCCCCGTAAATCCAGTAAATGTTATCCATATACTTCATTATATTTAAACAAATGATCGGCTTCAATGTGTATATTCATACTAAAAACAGTGGTGTTATAAAAAAAATTGATAGCTCCTTACAGTTCTTGATTATTTCCACATTTAAAAAAAAAGTTAATGTAAACTTTACGAGCTTATACCTCCTCCGTATCTTCGAGAAGAAAACGCCTTTAAATTGGTACGTGTGATTTAATACAAATAAAAGACAAGACCTCGAGATCGTTCAAATCTCCCAGACAGACAGAAACCGGAAGTCTAACTGCATGGCAGACGCTACTCACACACGGAGTAGGCAATGCACGACGCTACTCCAATTCCTCTTACGCAGCTTTAGTCAAACTTAATGCGAAACCTCAAATCCGGTCCCAGAAGCGCCACAGGCGTCATTTTCCCAAAACATCTCGTTGAAAAAGTGTGTGATAATAATGAATTTATAATATGTTTTAAAAATAAAGGACGACCGGGAGTTTAATAATCGTATTGATCTACTACTTGTGGTCTACCATTGACGAAACCACCTTGGTGTGTTTAATATTAACTAATATAATTAACCTGAACGAACATATGACTGCATTCCCCAGAAGTAAATTTGTAGATCCTTCCTTTGGTAACCTCAATTTTAAACGGTGCAAAATGGCGGCCCGAAATTTCGAGCCATTGTCTATGAAGCATCGCCACTCGGCCAGCCAAGCCAACACTTTAGTGTGTTAATCATATACCGTAAGGTGACTATCGTTTTGCCTCTGCTCCACATGAAGCTTGAAAATATATTTGCGTAATGAAATAACTTTGTGTAAATAGGAATAAAAAGATTTATGAAGAGATATCGATTAGTATGTTTGCTCAGATTATCTAGAAACCTGTTGTTTCTCCGCTAATCACGAGAAGACATAAGGGGTTTCATTATTTCGACAAATTTCACCCTTGTGTGTGTAAATATCCACTTTTTTCTTAGAATAAATCAGTCTTTGTAATAGGTCAGGTTTTCAAGAAAACTGTAATACTTCTCTTTTGAGCTTGGATTTATTCTCCGACAAATAAAACATGTTTCATCTCTTATTTTCTGTAATATTGTGGAATACGTGTTTTCTTTCTTTCCTGATAACAGTTATTCAGTATTAAAATGTATTTTAAAATATTTGTTATTTATGTGTTACATACAAGAGATGTATAGAATTGTTTCGATATTAAAATAATAAACCACAAGAATTTTCCTTGGTCGTTTATGAAATAAATGTGTTTTTATTAGACTCTAGCTCCTCAATACATTTGTCTCCCCAATAATCCTAATTTTCATACTTCTATACTCTAATATTCCCCAGTTTTATATTATTTTAAATTTATATTTTTTTTTTAATTTTACAAACTATTTCTTTCTGTCAAATCTTCTATTCAAAGTTGAAAAAATAAAATTTACAAAATTATATATTATATATATATATATATATATATATATATATATATATATATATATATATATATATATATATATATAATATAAAAATGAATCGCAAAATGTGTTGGTAACCGCATAACTCAACAACGCCTGGACCAATTTGGGCAATTCTTTTTATAAAATGTTCGTTGAAGTCCAAGGATGGTTTTTACGTCGAGAAAAATTCGAATAATTGCCGGGAAAACCCTCAAAACAGCCCATTTCTCACGAGCTGCGGCGCACTGTAAAAACAAGAAATATCAGAGGAGCCCACGCTCGCTCTTCCTGCCGCAAGACCGTACTCCATCAACACATCCCTGCCTGAATGCGTAGGCCGGAGCTCCGAAGCACCGCGGCTTGCCATCCGTCAGCAAGCGATAGATAAGAGCCGGTGCGTCATCTGCCACCGCCCCTTCCCTTCCCCCCCGACCTGCCGAAGTCGCTGCGCGTGGATTGCGTCATCTGCCGCCGCCCCTTCCCTTCCACCCGAACTAGACGGTTCCGGACTATTCGCGAGCCGCGGGGAAATGCCGAGAAGGTGCCGGGCGCCTGGGGGCAAGCGCCGGGCAGGTATAAATGCTCCGCTGCCGGCGGCCGCGAGTCAGTCAGCAGAAGCGAGTTAGAGAGGAGTTAGCAGAAGAGAGTAGAAGTGAGTAGTGAGTATAATATTTCGTTGGTTTTAATTCACCACGGAGAAACGTTACAATAATATAGATATGCCTCCTATTAGACGAAGCAATTTAGGTAGAAGAACCCGAAATGCTACAAAGCAAGCTAATTACCGATCTAATCATGCTGCACAAGAACGTGACGACCGAAATGAACGTGAAAGAATTCGGGCATCACGAACGCGTGAAGCGCGAGCGCTACATTCAACTAATAATCGCGCAAGTTTGAATCGAGCTGCTTTCAGTTACGATGTGTCAATTGACTACAGTAACTACCAATGTGTTGTTATTGGTTCTATGAACTCGGTTTGCTCATATTGTAAGGCATTGAAATTTAAAAACGAAGCTAATGGATTGTGTTGCGCAAATGGTAAAGTGAAATTGATACCATTGGAACCACCACCAGAGCCATTGTACTCATTGGTTTCAGGAATAGGAACAGATTCCATACACTTTTTGACAAATATCCAACAATATAACAATTGCTTTCAAATGACTTCCTTTGGGTCAACAAACGTAGTTCGGGAAAATTTTATGCCAACTTTCAAGGTATGTATTATAGCAGTTAAACATAATTATTTTATGTTCTGTCACCTAAGTTAAGATGTGTTACTAATTTTCAATGACGTAATCATTAAGATCATAATCATCACTTAGTCCCCATATTATTTGGTGATTCAGTTTTAGCGACACTTTTATTATTTTGAAACCCAATATATTTGATGATAGATATTAGTTACAACTAATTAGGAGACAGATATAATTTTAAAGAACAAATATTATTTAAGTTTGATCACTGACAATCCATAAATTTATACCCCACATTGCTTATTTATTTTATTTTATTTTATAGTGTTTGGTACAAACAATATTTTTTTAAATTTACAGATACAAGGCCAAATATATCACAGAGCAGGTTCACTGTTACCAGTGACAGATAGCAACTACAAATTCCTGCAAATTTATTTTATGGGCAATTCATCACAAGAAACTAATCTGCGTTGTGCACATAACAATTTAGTAAAGAGGTCTATTGTAGAACAATTACAAACTTTATTTCATGAACACAATCAATTGATTATATTGTTTAAAACTGCCCTGGATCTGATGCCATCAGATAATCACAAAATTGTAATCAGAGCTGATAAAACACCTGCGGGTCAACATGCAAGACGTTTTAATACACCAACTATTGATGAAGTTGCTATCGTTGTAGTTGGAGAAAACTTGGAATCCCGTGATATTGTTTTACATCGTCGGAATGATCAACTACAACGTATAAAGGAAACACACCGCTCATATGATGCACTGCAATATCCCATTATATTTTGGCAAGGTGAAAATGGCTATGATTTCTCAATAAAAATGATAAATCCCATTACAGGTAATTAAAATATTAGTTATTATCTCAGTCACTATATTATGTATTTTAATTTTATATTGCAATGTTATTAAAACAAAATCTATTTACAGGTTCTGAAACTAACAAAAAAGTCAGTTCAATGAACTATTATTCATACCGCCTAATGATTCGGGAAAATGAAGACAATCACATATTGAAATGTCGGCGATTATATCACAAATATATTGTTGACATGTATGTTAAAATTGAAACGGAGAGATTAACATTCATCAGGTTGAATCAGACCAAACTCCGATCTGAAGAGTATATTCACCTTCGAGATGCGATTAATACTGATGGAAATGCACAGAATGTTGGTCGGATGACTATTCTTCCAGCAACATACATCGGAAGCCCTCGACATATGCACGAATATGCTCAAGATGCCATGTCGTATGTTCGTCATTATGGTACAGCAGATTTGTTCATCACATTTACATGCAATCCGCACTGGATAGAAATCAAGCAGGAGTTATTCCCTGGGCAATCTCCCATTGATCGTCATGATGTTACAGCCAGAGTCTTTAGACAAAAATTGAAATCTTTAATGGATTTCATCGTAAAACATTGTGTGTTTGGTGAGACACGCTGCTGGATGTATTCTGTGGAGTGGCAGAAACGAGGATTGCCACATGCACACATTTTGATTTGGTTGGCTGAAAAGATAAGGCCAAATGAAGTTGATGCAGTGATATCAGCTGAAATCCCTGATGTACAAGTAGATCCTGGATTGCATGAGGTAGTTATCAAAAATATGATACATGGTCCCTGTGGAACTCTTAATCAAAATTCACCATGTATGATGGATGGTAAATGTTCAAAACGATATCCACGGACATTAATATCGGAAACAATTACTGGTAATGACGGTTATCCACTGTATCGTCGACGATCGACAGCAGACAATGGACGATCAACAATTGTCAAATTAAATCAAGAAGATATTGAAATAGATAATCGTTGGATTGTTCCATATTCACCCATTTTATCAAAGACCTTCAAAGCACACATCAACGTTGAATCTTGCCATTCAGTGAAATCTATTAAATACATTTGCAAATATGTAACCAAAGGGAGTGATATGGCTGTGATTGGAATTGGTGCAGAGAATTCCAATGATGAAGTTACCCAATACCAAATGGGCCGCTATGTTAGTAGTAATGAAGCAGTATGGCGAATATTTTCTTTTCCTATTCATGAGAGACACCCTTCCGTTGTTCACTTAGCTGTGCATTTAGAAAATGGACAAAGAGTGTATTTTACAGCACAGAACGCAGTACAAAGAGCTGCTCAGCCACCATCTACTACATTAACCAGTTTTTTTGAGACCTGCCAAAACGATGACTTTGCACAAACATTGCTATATTCTGAAATGCCAAAATATTATACTTGGAATCAATCCTCAAGGAGATTTATACGACGGAAACAAGGAAAACAAGTTCCAGGATACCCAGATGTGTATTCCACCGACGCCATTGGTCGAATTTATTCAGTACATCCTAGCAATGATGAATGTTTTTATTTACGACTGCTATTAGTCAACGTACGTGGCCCAACATCATTCCAACATTTACGAACTGTTGATGGTGAATTGTGTGGATCTTACAGAGAAGCCTGTCAACGTTTGCAATTGCTAGAAAATGACGCTCATTGGGATCAAACTCTCAATGATGCTGTAATATCATCAAACGCTCATCAAATACGAACATTGTTTTCTATAATCATATCTACATGCTTCCCATCAAACCCACTTGATTTGTGGATCAAGTACAAAGATTATATGTGTGATGATATTTTGTATCAAATACGAAATAGAATGGGAAATCCAAATATACAAATCAGTGAAGAAATATACAATGAAGCATTGATTTCAATTGAGGACATGTGCTTGATGATGTCAAACAAACTATTAATTCAATTAGGCCTGGCCGCGCCCAATCGTCCAATACATGATGCTTTTAACCAAGAGTTGAATCGAGAAAAACTGTATGACCTTAACACTTTGAAAGAATTAATTCAAACAAATCTTCCATTGTTGAATGAACAACAGAAGTATGTATTTGATACTCTTATGAAAGTAACAAATGATGAAACTGGAGGGATTTACTTCTTAGATGCACATGGTGGTACAGGAAAAACTTTTTTGATTTCATTAATATTAGCAACGATTCGCTCACAAAATAAAATTGCACTTGCACTCGCTTCGTCGGGAATCGCAGCAACTTTGCTTGAAGGTGGTCGAACAGCACATTCAGCATTAAAATTGCCATTAAATATGCAAAGCAATGAAATTCCGACCTGCAACATTTCGAAGAACTCTGCAATGGCAAAAGTCTTGCAGCAATGTAAATTAATTGTTTGGGATGAATGCACGATGGCACATAAAAAATCTTTGGAGGCTTTAGACAGAACCTTAAAAGATCTACGGAGCAATCATAACCAATTTGGTGGTGCAATGATTTTATTAGCAGGAGATTTTCGTCAAACATTGCCAGTGATTCCACGATCAACACCAGCTGATGAACTCAATGCATGTCTAAAGTCCTCCAATTTGTGGAAACATGTCAGAGTACTTTATTTAAGCAAGAATATGCGTGTCGAGTTGCAAAATGACCAATCTGGAAACATATTCTCTAAACAACTCATTGACATTGGTGATGGCAAATTTCCTATAGACATGTTGACTGGCTGCATTAACTTTCCTCAAAGTTTTTGTCAGTTAACTCGATCAAAAGATGAACTTATTCAGAAGGTGTTTCCAGATGTTTCTCAAAATTACAGAAACCATGATTGGTTGAGCGAACGAGCTATATTGGCTGCAAAAAACATAGATGTAAATGAATTAAATTTAAAAATTCAAGAACAAATTACAGGCGAATCGAGGATATATAAATCAGTTGATTTGGCTACTAACCAAGATGATGTAGTGAACTATCCACCGGAATTTTTAAACTCGCTGGATTTACCAGGATTGCCACCTCACAATCTTCAATTAAAGGTTGGATCGGTAGTTATAATGTTGCGAAATATCAACCAACCACGTCTTTGCAACGGCACACGGTTAGCGATAAAAAAATTACTAAACAACGTGATAGAAGCAACTATACTGAAAGGAAAGTATAAAGGAGAAGACGTTCTCATACCAATGATTTCGACTGATGTGCCGTTTAACTTTAAACGACTACAGTTTCCAGTTCGGCTTGCTTTTGCTATGACCATAAACAAGTCCCAGGGGCAATTATTAAGTGTTTGTGGTATTAATCTGGAAAACCCATGTTTCTCACATGGTCAATTGTATGTTGCCTGTTCCCGTGTTGGAAAACCATCAGATTTGTTTATCTATGCGCCAGGTAATCAAACAAAAAACATTGTATATCACAAAGCACTACAATGAAAATAAAACTGTTTTTTGTTAATAATTATGATTCACATGATTAACAATAAAGCGATTACTTGCTTTTAAATGCTTATATATGTTTTATTTAATTATATTTCTTATTCACAACGCCCTATCACCAGGGTGACGGTTCTGTTCAGGAGATTTTTTGCCCAGACTATAAAATATGTAGGAACAAAAAACTGTCACAGTACAAATCTTTTGGACAGAACGAAGTCTGTCGGGTCCGCTAGTATATATATATATATATATATATACATATATATACATATATATACATATATATACATATATATACATATATATACATATGTACATACATATATACATATATATAATGTCAGTGCGTGACTATATATATATATATATTGTCACGCACACACGCATTTCCATCGGTGTGGGATCGCCGGAGATGCGTGGTAGCGGCTCGGTCCTAGCTCAGTCGGTGTCTTCTATCTTTCCTTATCTTAAACGCAATGTGATGAAAGGGAGGAATAAGAAAAATTAACAAAAATAAACAATTTGATCACTGGTAAAAAGAACGACTACGTTTATTGCTGGTTCACTGTACCAGGGAAGTTACACTGATAAAAAAGAGAGATTTAAAATCAAATGCCCTGCCCTGTTGATCTCAGGATAAGTTAGAAATTTAATAGAGAGTTACAACTAAAAAGGAAGTTACACATCAAAAATTTGTTTATATTTCAAAATTACAACTTTCCGTCTTGATGCGAACTCTTATGTGCCTCAGCGCGGCACCGCATTTTAACTGTCTTGGTGGGTTTTGGTCCCAAATACATTGCCTGGATATACTCCACGTAGCGGTTGTGTTGTGGCGGGCTCGTGTGGAGCGGCGAGAGCCCCAGGCGACTAGGACGGCCTTCTCAGGAATGCGGGGGCAGCTGGCGGCATCTTCGAGGGTAGTGGCCGCGGTGGGGCTGTGACGTCTGGGGCGGCGTCGGCAGCACGGGCCTGGGGTGCCCTCCAGCTCGGGAGCGTCGCAAGGCCAGTGCAGGTGACCGCAGGTACGTCAGCCGTCCGAGTTGATGCCGAACGTTCTATGGTCGGCTCACGTTCGAAGGTGCGAACACGCAAGATGTTTCTCGCTATGCCCACGACTCCTCACGATGAATTTTAGAGAGTGCGAATCGAATACAACGACCAATAGAGGTCACTTCTCACTAATTGAAGGGGGTTCTGCTGGCTTCCGTGACGAACATAACTCGAGCAATCGCTACATTTCCCCGTAAGCATCTTCAAGCCTCCTCTCCCCAAGTAAAATTTTAGTGGGGGGCGCGCATCTATCAGAAGTGCGCCCGCCTCTCCCTTCAAGTTCATAGTCCCTAAATAGAGTGTCCCCCTGTCCCACCGATCCGCGCGAGGTTGCAACTGATTCCTCCCCACCCTATATCCCTCGTATGCCCCGAATTCACTCCTTCCCTTCGACGGTCTTGCCACTATTGGCCGAAGGTGATGGCAGCTTAACTAAATTTCGGCCAATAAGCCCTGGCAATTTTTGGAAAGTTTCCATTGACTCTCTCTCTCTCTCTCTCCTTCTCTCTCTCTCTCTCTCTTCATGCTGCCTCTCTCTGTCTTTCGGGAACGTGTCCGTTGTCGCCGAGAAAGCGGGCCGCGTCGACTGGCGAGCGAGCGGACTGAGTGACAAGTGTGACAAGCGTCGTGAAAACGATCCTGGCGGGGTTGCCGCGGAGCGCCGAACAAAGCAACCTTGTCTCCGACCGTCGGGGTGTCGTAAATTGTTGAAGTGGGTCAGGGGGTTCGTGCCTGTTGCGAGAGGGGGGACGAAGACGGCCTGCTCGTAACACCGTGGCTCCTTTCCACGCACAAACCTTTCCTTATGTATTCATTACATTTAGTTAAATATTAGTGTACCGCTACAATATATGTGCCGAGGAGGGAGAAATGCGTTACGCATACCGGTAAGTCCGGTTATGTCGGACTCTCCAGCGTGGCATACCGACTAAAACCTAACCTCCTCGATTCACATGGGCCGTGGTATCTTCTGCGCGGGACCGTCGTTGAGACATTACTTCACGCAAAAGATTGGCTAAGAGCATAAGCTTTCCTCTTTAGATGGTCGCTATGGTATTTTAGCTCTATCTGCTTTTAGTAGTGGCTTTCTGTTTTAGTACGTGAGCCACGAAGTCTCGCACTGTTTTCCAGTTGCCTCTGGATTGCAGCATAGCCTGGGCTGTGTTTGCAGGCGTTAATTCCCGTCGCAATTTGCTGTAGCAGTTTCTTCTTTCTTCTTCCCAAGCTTTGCAACTATGTATGGTGTGCATAGCGTCGTCTTCTTCATGACATAGTGCGCATATCGGGCTTTCAGTGATTTTAAATCTGTATAGATGTGCTTGAAAGTTCCCATGCCCTGAGAAGGCTTGCGTCAAGTAGAAGCCCATTGCGCCATGGTTCCTGCTGGTCCAATCCTTGATGTGAGGGGCGAGGCTGTGTGTCCATCTACCTTTGTACTCCAGGTCCCATCGGTTTTGCCACTGGTGCAGGAGATGCTTTCTCAATTCCGCTTTGATATAGTCTAATTGTTTTTTGGGCAAGATTTGTTGTATATCTGCTGTCGTCCTCAGGTACATTGTCCTCCTTTCCTGAGCTAAAAGGTCCACTGCGGGGACACTAGCCAGTACTACGGCTGCACTGTCGGATATCGTGCGATATCCTGAGATTATCCTTAGTGCCTGGATCTGTGTGAATTTCCGTCGAATGGACTCTTTAGCTAGCGCATCTGTCCACACTGGTGCGGAACACAGCATTTTTTTAGTGCACTACAGCAGAAACGAACCTTCTTTTGCTTTCACTGAGACCTCCTGAGTTCAGCATTAGTTTGAAGAGATTTGATGCAGTTTTTGCAACTTTTCCTACTGATTTTATAATAGGGGTCCGAAGCTCTATCGTGAATGAATTTCCACCCCCAGTATTGTAATATGCCGTTTCCATTCAATAAGTTCCTCCCCGAATCGGATCACCGGGGGGCGGAATGCTCTGCGGTTTGTAATCAACACGGCCTCCGACTTTTCAACAGCCATCTGGAGGCTCCAACCATCTTTTAACCCTGCGTAGTGTTTCGTTGGTCTTCATTTCCAATAGTTACGTGTTGTCACTATGGCATATAATCAGTATGTCGTCGGCGTAGCCTATGAGTCTGGAGTTCTTTGGGAGTTCGATATTCAGCAGGTCGTCATATAGAGTATTCCACAGAAAGGGGCCCAATCTTGATCCCTGTAGAACACCGCACGTCATGTCTTCCTCAATCCTACACCCATTAGTGTAGATTATTTTCCTCTCACTGAGGTAGTCCTCCAGGATCCTCACAAGGTATTCAGGGATCTTCCTAGCTACTAGGGCTTGTACGATGTCTTTCCAGCTGGCAGAATTAAAGGCATTTTTGATGTCAATCGCAACCGAGGCACAAAACCTCTTATTCCTTTTTGCTGCTTCTGCATGGTTCTGAGATCGCGTCTATTGTCGAGAGACCCTTTCTAACTCCAAACTGTCTCGTTGAAAATTGGACATGTCTCTTTAGTCATAGAAGGAGAAAACCCTCCAGTAATTTGCTCATCGTATCCAGCAGGCAGAAAGGTCTGAACGATGACGTCCGATCGATCGGCTTGTTACCTTTCCGCGTGAGAATTAGATTCTGAGGTTTCCAAACCTTAAAGAATTTAACTTGTTCAAGACACTGGTTAAAGGCTTTCAAAAGGCATTCTGGGTATTCTTTTACAACTATCCTCAGGATCGCGTTCGGAATTCCGTCAAGCCCCAGTGCAGTTCCAATCTTGGTCTTCTTCATCGTCTGGACTAGTTCGTCCTTCGTGAAGCGGTTGGCATCTTCGAAGAGGTAGTCTGCAGGTCTGCATATCTATGTATATACGTATATATATCTATATATATATATATATATATATATATATATATATATATATATATATATATAGATATATATAGATATATATATAGATAGATAGATAGATAGATAGATAGATATAGATATATATATATATGCAAATTGTGACCGTACTCACCCTAGACCCTGCTTTGACGTGGTCTGTCAAAACGTAGGTGAACTGATGATCACACATTATTTTACCATTAAAAAAATTATTAAGATGGGACAGGGAATCTATTTTAGGGGGAGTGTCCTTGTTGGTTTCATGCACTGGTTGTGCACCAAAAAAAGGAACACATCTTTAAAGAAAAATAACAAGAAAAACATTTATTACTAATATTACATAAAATGATTGCATTGGGTGATTACCGCTAAATGTTCTGATTACCCTTAATTTTTCTCTTTACATTTGCGATCGAATGCTTAATGTTTTCGAAATTACAGTACAACCTGCCAAATCATTACGAATATGTTAGCTTGATTAACGGGTAACAATTGATAGGCGGGTCTCTTCCACGACTCCCATCACCAGTACGTAAAGTCTACATACTGACGCAAATTCTACGAGACACCTCCATCTGAACCTCATCCCAATTATGTCATCCCCATATTCTCCTGGTCGAGTCTCTCCTCGCTACTAACAGACTTCTCGCCTCTCCTCGGCTTGGAACGTGCGGAAGACCCGTTCTTCCTTTGTCGTTACTGCGGTTCGCAGCGCTGCTTTGTTTTGCGCACATCTTTTTAATTATTGCCTTAATTAATGACTTCTTTAATGAGACCGATCGGATCTCAATATGTATTCACGATTTTGGTGAAGTAGATCTTCAAAAAGTTTAGCATAGAATTGCACCGTCATATGTATGATATGGGAGAATTAATGAAAAATGGTAACTTTGTGTATTAAAAAAGACATTTACATTACCGGGAAGATTAAACCTATATTTACCCGTTTTTTCACAAAATAAAGAATTTGCTCAGAATAGGACTGGCTCTAATTATTTTATCATCTTTGTGTAACAAAACTTATTGTCATTCAAATATTTTATATTTGATTTCATTGCACCACTTGTTCAGCCATTGGCCACGTTTATACTAACTCGACAAATATTTTATATTATTTTATATCTTCATTTATTAAACTTCTGTAAGATGGGCGACCATTTATGAGTTCGTACTTTCTACTGATATTAACAATACTATTGTTTCTGTCAAAATTACTTCGTTTCCCTGCTATACTTACAAATTCTTTCAATATGGAAATGTTCTTAAGATAACTTAGCTTTACAATGGAACTATAGGTTCGACATACATTTCTCGCGTAATTCCTCTCGAACATTTACGTGTAATTCCATACGGAAACACGTTTTCTTGGAAGTTCTGCAGAACAAACTAATTATTCAATTGATGACAACTACTGGGAATTATCAGCCTTTTTCTTTTCAAATATCAAATTTAACATTTATTATATCATATTTACAGAATGTTTAGAGCTCATGAATCAAGTTATTAGCATTCGTTTGGAACACATAAATATACCGTACGGCTTTTTATGAAATAAAAAAGCTAACTGCTACCTTCTCGGACGTGTTTTCTGAGCTGTTCTCCAGGTCGGGCGATGTTCACGTGATGTCCTCTATATGCTATCATTATGTATTCAATTACAGTCTCTCATAAATTCCCAATTGATCCCGGAATAACCTCGACTAATTGATATTTTATGTTCTTAACAACCTTTCTCAAAATTATTCCTCGTACGCGACTGGAGCCTGCTAGGTTCCGGGTGATACCTCTACAGGCGACTATTTTAATCAACCTATTAATATTTCCTCATCTATGGATCTATCCCGACATACGAAGTCTATTTAGTAAAATCTAACAATTACTTTAAATAAAAGAAATCATAATTACTGTTGCTCCAGGGTGGCACGGTTACTCTGGTTCCTTTAATATTCATTATTTCTCGTGATTCCCAAGTTTGTATTGGCTTAGTTCACTTGGATCATTGGTTGAGTGCTTGAGGATAATTTTGCTGGAATTGATTAATTGCCTTAGGCCTAAATATATACAATATGACCACGGGTTGAAGCTATACATTTTGAAATTACGAAACATTTCTTCTTCATCACGATATATTTAAAATATAAATTCACATTTAAAATAACTTTTCATAACACTTTTTTTTCAAAAACCAAATGTCAAAATTTCCGTTTGATTGCTATTTGAACTGAAATATAAATATAGACATGGTTATTAATTAAACAGCCTTACACATTGATTTGTTCCTATAACAACTAAATTATTTATTTTATAATCTAATGAGATATTACGTACAATTCTTTGAAGAATCTGTTGGCGTAGATTTGTGTTTCTTTTTTTATCTTATTTTTTTCATTTCGAGTCTTCTTCAATAGTCTTGTTTGTCTACAGAGATGGAAGGTATGAATACAAGTTTTATTTACGATTTCGTTGAGAGGGAACTTTGAATGTGATTCACTGGTGTCTGGAAGTGGGTTTGCTTGCATCTCGACGTGTATGTAATGTAGACAAGTGTGACATGAAGTTTACTCAGAGAACTGATAGAACAGATGGTTATGAGTGGATTTGTTGAATGAGTGGCTAGAATGGTCATTGCGTAAAAATATCTGTGCGATAGGATTCTTGGTTTGTGAGGTGTCTCTTTGAGATATGGAAGGTGCTTCCGATTATGTACTTGTAGGTGGTGGAAGCAAAGGTTGACAACATATGTTTGGATACTGGTGTATGTGAGAGCACTGTTACTGTTTGCATGATTTTTTTTTGTCGACAGGTAGGTTTCGTAGTGATTAAAGATGAAAATCAACCACTGGATGGAGAGGGCGTTGAAGTTGAAATTGACGAGAGCAAGTTTGGCAATAGGAAGTACAATAGAGGCAAAAGAGTGATTGAGAAATGGGTGTTTGGTGGTGTTGAAAGAGGTTCCTCTCCCAACGTCCTTTTTCAAGATCGTTGAATGTCGCAGCAGGGAGGAACTCTTGAACATAAGTAAGAATTATATCAAGTCGAAATCTATTGTGATCTCGTATTTCTGTAAGACTTATGACTGTCTTAAAGATGAAGGTTTTACCAATTGTAAAGTGAATTATTCTATTACTTTCAAAGATCGTGAAACTGGTGCACATACAAATTATATTGAAGGGACTTAGAGTGCGATAAACGTGCAATTCCATGCCACTACGTCGAAAACTATTTCGCTTACTATTTGGTAGAATACATATGGCGAAGAAATTCTAAAAATGAAAAATTCATAATTTTTTGTGAAAATAATTAAAATTTAGGTTGATCAGAAGATAACGGTACCTGTTCAGTAAAAAAGTCAATAGAATGAACCGTGTCATTGAATGAAAGAATCAATAAATCAATTGAATCGTTCCTTGTATCAAGAATAATTTATAATTTGGTCATGGCCTATTGGTTTGTTTCTAACGGTAACGAATGGTATTTATTATTCACATATTTCAATATTTGTATATTGCGTACATTTTTTGGTCTGATGAAGCTTTACTAATTAGCATTTCTCATATTTTTCTATAGAATTGTTGTGTTTAGTGTCATGAAGCATTTAAATAGTTGTTGTTTTTTCATAATTTGCTCTGCGAATCTTTGAAAGCGCTTCAGTAGCGTATTTTAACATCCCGGCGTATTTGCGTAAAGTTAAAAACAGTTACGATTCATCTCTATGTAAGTACACGTGGGAAGAAAAAGTCAGTGATGTTGATATGATGAAATAATTTCTACGAAGCATCATAAACGTTTACCAACCGAACGATTACGTAGGTAAGTTTACGTATTTATTCCTATTTTGTAGCTTTGTATCAGTAAATGTTCTAAAGGAAGTGCAGGTCAGAACAATGCCATTTCCCTTTAAAAGAACGTTTGATCCGTCGGGTAGCGGACCTCTTGGTGTCAAAATGCATTGCTTGTAAAATTGCGTGGGCTATAAGATTAATTTTTAGCATGAGCAATACGTACTGAAATAATCAATTCATTGATTAATTGAATGAATGAAATACAAAAAACATGAAAATAATCTAGTTTACTTCATTAATAATTGTTTAGTACTCTCTACATCAATAATTTTATTAGTACTTATTAGGGATGGCAGTTCACAATACAGCACTATTAAAGTGGTAATGGTATTATATTTGAATTGTTGTAATAGTGTACGTGCATTTTGTGTAAAACGAATGTTTAATGTATCGTGGAAATGATGAATAACATACGTTCATCAGTTTACATTGTTGAGAACCGATTCCTTTCTGGTGAACGAAAGTTTTCGTGTCAAAAGAACGCGCACTGTAAACTTGCGATTTACCCCAACATTGCAACCTGCCGGTCAATTAGATATGTTCAGCTCGCCAGTTCTCGTCTACGTCCTATTTACTGCATGTTATGTATTTGGGGCCGTGTCGAACGCTGCGACATGGTATACTACGAGTATACTGTATTTATTTGTTGTGCTAACATCGTGTATTCTTTGGTTCCCAAGCCTGCATACAATCGTATCACACACATTTGATGCCGTCTCGCTAATTTGATTCTTCTTGCCCTTTCAAATTAAACCTGAGGTTTCTGGCTCATCACATTTGACTCTTGCGTGGAAACAATTGAAAAAAATTGGAGCCGTTTCTGAGAAAATATTTGTTTAATGTTGCAAATATTTCACACAAAGTTACACAAAAACGACTGATATTTTCGAAAATTTGTACTTATTTCTATTCAAGCCTTTTTCGACACTTGGGCACCGCAATACGAATTTTCATCTAAACAAATACCGATTTTTGTTGCCGCAATACAATCTCTTTAAGAGAAAGTGAAAATACAGAATAAAACACGTCTGTAATTAATTTTGTGTGTTCATTTTTCTAATATATCACACATTCATACATACAAGTACTTATGGCATTTACATTATGAATAAGTTTCAGAATGAATTCATTTTACATTAGCAACGATATGGTAGGCACCCAGTTGTCTCAACATTACAATAACAAATCAGGCAAACATCTCATTTGGTCTCATGTCTCATTGCATGAAAATGACTAAAAGCGTTAGGAAGCATGCATCACCCGATTCAATCAGACTTGTTGATAACGTAGATACATGTAATGTGATTTACGTATTATTAGGGGAATAAAATTACTAGGAATGAACATTCTCAATTATTCAGGCAGTTAATAGGCACGTCAGCCGGCCAACTTTATCGAAAACAGACTCATTAACAGCCAGGAAGAACAAAATATCAGACAGGAAAGTAAGAAGAAAATTTGCCATTAGTCTTGCTGGATAAAATCAATATCTCTGATGCGCCGAGTACGAAACGAAGCAGTGTTTGCCCAAAAGTTTACAGTTTAAAATCATCTATATTAACTAAATACACTAGAGTATTTGATGTGAAATATGGCAATGTAGAAGATTTGGGAATATAAATTATCTTCAGAACATACCTAAACGGCTTCGTTTCATCCTAAATATATTTCTAACCTATGAGATTGATTGACTAATTAGTGATCTCAGGCGCGTCAACAACTAGGGCAATTAGACCCGTAAGCGAAGTGCATGTTTTCCCCGCGAGGTGACGGTGACCTTTCCTCACTAAAAGGTGAGGTCCGGCGCAGTTCTACATTCGGCTAGCGGGATTTTCCACAACCAGGTATCTCCCACCATCACCAATCCAGCCGGGACAAGCTCTAAGCTCCCGCCTGGTATTCCGGCATATGTAAGAGTATAGGTGGCATATGTAAGAGTACTTCCCAGCTGTCCGGGTGACGCCGCGTCTTTGGCTGAGAGGCCGTCATATCGCAGGCTTCCTCAGGGTAGTGACGGCACCTCACTACCCTCAGGAAGCCTGCGATATGACTGGCGAAACTTCGGCCTCTCAGTCAACGACGCGGCGTCACCCAGTCAGCCATGAAGTCATGAACTCGAGCCGCAGAAGCTTACGTTGTCATGTGTAGGAGTGTAGTCCGTGTGAGTGTGTGTGTGTGTGTGAGAGAGAGAGAGAAAGGGGTGAGAATAGGACAAGGAAGAGAAAGGAATGATTCCACGCGGTCCATGTCCGTTTGTTATGGTACTGCTCTGGCATTTGCCTGATGTTGATCGGAGAAACCAATAAAAACTAACGACCAGAGCAGCCGACCCGGAGAATTCTCCTCCAGACAGCAACAGAACTCGACCTAACTATCTAGTTAGTGTCGAATATCCTCCCACTGTCGTGACTCGAACCTAGAACCTCTCGGTCTGGGGCACTGCAGTGACATCAGCTGATGTCCTGAACCACTTTTCCCGATCTAATCTATCTGAAAAGCAAGAAGTTGAAACGAGGTGTGGTGTAATTTGGTACTACTAAAACGCATTTCGAACAAACTGTTTTCCATTCTGCTTTTTCCCCTGACAAGACAGAGAACTGTATGTTGTTGCCATTCCAAACATTAAGGTTACGACACCAGAATGTGCCACTTGAAGTAAAAAATTTTAAAAATTAAAATTGGGAGCTTCTTTTTCGCTTCTAACTTGCATAACCTGAAGCTTTTGGCTTCCTGTAGTGAGGAGTTAAATGAACATTATGATATTATCATACATATATTACACAGACACTTGACACGATCAGAACAGAAAGAAAACAATTCACATTGAATTGACTTATTATATTACATAGATATTAGGTTTTGAGTAATGTGACATCAGTTATTACACGATACCATACCGTAAATAAACATAACAGATAATGTATTTATTTCCCTTTTCTATAATTGAAGAATGCGTTGAAAACGTTCTACTAATATTGACATTGCAATACTGCAACTTAAACTGGTATTTTTTTTTACTTTCTCGCCTTATTACGTACGAAGAGAGGTATTGTAATCGTGCGCAGGAAACTAACGGGTTTTCGCCACAAACGTTCTTATTGTCGTGACGCGAAAATTGGTAGATAGCAGTGGATAGACTTTTAGCAAGAATTAGATAAACCTTGCTCCTGTATGAAGTAAATTACTTCCTCTAATATGTTTTTTCCTCTAACACGTAATCAGAATTCATGTTTAGTGTCTTCCCTTCAAGAAGCTCTAAACGAATTCTCCACTTGGTCATCAAACTGGCATACTTAACCTAAACCCCATTAAATTCATTGCCCAAACCTTCACCCTAAAACGTATCCCGCCTGCTTCCCCCGTCTACTTGTCATCTACTTTCCCGAAATGGGCTCATCTATCCCTTACTTTAGAGTCCATCTGACATCCGTCTAACCTGGTTAGCCCATATACGTTCACGCCTAAATCTAGGCTACTCCTCCTTTCGTCAACTTTATCCTCTTATTAATAGAAAATAATTCTTCAACCTAAGAACCACTCTACACCTATATAAATCCCTAGCCCTCCCTGCAATCATGTAAGCAGCCCCGATATGGGAGGTGCAATAATAAAACACACACAACCCCTACAAAATAAAGTCCTCCGCACAGAGTTAAATTCCCCATGGTACATTTCAAATGTACAAATTCACAAGGACCTACAATTCCCTCCAGTAGCTCAGCACATCGCGTGCATCTCCGAAAGATTTTTCAACAAGCTTCATAACCTCGCTTTCTAACCGACATTCACATTGGGAAAAACCACTCATCTTCATCTAAACCGCATCCCATCCAGATTCTCCAAAGATAAATTCCATCCTCCGTAACTCCAATTCTATCCTCACATCATAAGCTCCGTTACCGCCCTCATTTCACAAACCACCAGCTCCTAAACATCTCACTCTGATTTTCCATTGATGAGCTAAGTGGGGTCAGCCTCCGTATTTTTACAGTGTATTATTATGTACATATATGTATCACCACCAAACAATTCTGTAAAGTGGCTATGTAAGTTGCATCAGAAAAATGTTAAATTAAAAAAAATATTTTGTAAACTCTTGATAGCGAAAAATCGATTGACAGCAAAACGTCTGTATGTCTGCCCTTCTTAGTGGTCAATGCTATCGCCTAAACCGTTCATCCTATTTTCTTGCAATTTGATATTCCCCCATACTTCTAAAAGAACTTAAGAAAATGCGAGTTTGAAATGGATATTTGTATATTTGGGGGTTGTCTACATGCAGCCTCAATATTTTCAAAATTTTCTCAAAAAGGGCTCCACATTTTGTGACTAAACTTTGTCCTCAGATAGGTTAGAAAACGTTTAAAAATAACGCTGGCTCCGTTTTCATTAAAATATATGTAGTGAGTAATCAAAAATTTCAAAAGTAAAAATTTTATTCGGCGTCTTTCCACAACTGCAATATTAAAGAAAGAGACATTCTTCTTAATGAAATATGTTATAAAATGTTGGATTTTTAAATAAAATCAACAACAATGGTTAAAAAATATGAGTTGTCTTCACATAATTTGGCTTTAAATATAGTATTTTTTCGGAAAGTGTGGTTTATAAATTGCACTAAATTTTTTCTTTACCTTTTTTCTAAAATAGAGAAAGCGATTATAAAAATGGCCCATTTTCCATTTTTAGCGAAATTGCAAAATATGTTCAATGCCAAATTACAATATGTATGATATGGACTTTTTACTTCAAAATTAGATCTTTAAATACGTTTATGTACATTTTTTGAAGATATTAGAGATTTGGCATTATTTTTGCAAATTTTGACATTTGCAATTTCGAATTTTCCGCACTTCTTTTCTCGTAAGCTTTCAGAAGATATCAGGTAGCGATAGAATGGCAACCCCGCAAAACTTTAATAAAATACATAAAAACAATGACTACTGGACCTTTTTCACTTCATTCATATTGCAAGCTATCTCCAACATCTTGAAAAACACACAAATCCTTTTGCCATTAACCTATTAGTAGATAATAGTGGAGAAACCAACCGATTACACAGACTTCAACCCTTACAACTGCATTATAGATTTTCAAACCAGTCACAATATATATAGTCTCATATATTCCTCAACTTTGACTCTTAAGAAAGGTAATAAAATGGCTTTTTGTTCTAGGCGTAACAAAACGGCGAAATGTACCACTGGGGTACTTTCACCCTCAAATCGTCATTGTCATTGTCAACTACCAATGTTAACATATTTACTAATTATTGTAATGTAAAAAAGTTGTTAATTTACTTTGTTCAGAATAAAAAAATAAAAAAAAAACAATCAAATGGGGCATTCCGAAGGATTGGGGCCTCAGCGTAGAGAGCGGCAGCAACCGGCCCGGCCGCCCAGCCTCCAGGCCCCGCTGCCGCAACCCCATTATGCATATTCCGGCGGCGTTTGTCCGGATATCGGATCTCCCGCGTTAACAACCGGTAACACAAGTCGATAATTGAGGAATAATTAATCTGCCCGAGGGCGCCGGGGGCAGACAGACGCGCAGCGGCCGGCGCGGGGCGGCACGCCACGCCCCCGGCCGCCTCTTGGGGGGGGGGGGGGGGGCTCAGGAAGGCGCATCTGGGAGGGCACGAAAGCGAATCATGAGTTGTTGTTTTGTTTCTTTCAAAACACAGACACACAAAAAAATAGTGGGGCTAAACAGCACATACTTTCTCGCCCGTGATTTCAAGCAAAATTACGCGAAAAGTACTTACATTTTCGAAAAATTGTTTAAACTTATTTCAAAACACATCTTTAAGTCACATATTTCATTAAGAGAAATCTCTATCTTTGTTATTTTTGTTGTTTGAAAAAGTTTGAACTTTTGTAATTTTAAAAAAAAAATCAGAATTTTTAATTAACAGGAAACCTGCCCATTCTCTTAAACGTCCTTTACATTATCCAAACTTTCTAAATTTACCTGATGGATGTATCCACTTTTTCGATACCAGGACCCTGTAATAAGAGTTTTTCTGCCGAAAATTCGCATTTCTCTACTTCGTAGCGAGAAAGTAAAAAGTTGTCAGACTCAAAGACCTAACCTGTTTCTCTATAATCTGTATCAACGCTCTCAATCCGAATCTGAAGCCATAATTGCGTCACCACCGTCCAGTATTTTTTAAATCGCGAAAAACCACCATGAAATTGTAAATTGAAAATTTTTACTGTGTTTTTTCGAAATTTGAAAAAAAAAACTGGAAAGTGATGGTTCAATTGTGGATTCGGATTCAGAGCGTCGACAAACATGCAGAAACATTTGTCAACTCTTTGGTATGACAACCTTTTTTTTTATTGTGAGAGCTTGTGAAGTTAAAAATTTGCAACATTCATTTAAGTAAAGACAAGGAAAGTGATAAAAGTATGAGAGAGGTGGATGGCGAGGAGGGGGCGAGAGGTAGAGAGAGAGGAGAAGGGAGTAATGAGGAGCGAGAAGGCAGAAATGATCACGGTAGATGTAAAGTACAATTTTTGTACAATTGAAATTTATTCTTCAATTAATATTCCATGCATTCTAATTCACGATCATATAATCGTATACTCCTGTAATACGTATAATCATATACTCCTGTAATTTTCAGATTAGCTCTGATGATGATCGCTACAAGATCGAAAAGATCTTCATTATACCGCATGACAGCCTTCTTCAAAATATTAAAAGGTATCTACCATCCTCTATATCTACCTCACCAGTGATATTATTAATCAAGGGATAAGTAGTTTGGAGAAAAAGAAGAAAAAACAAAGGAAAGGGCAGAAAGAATCAAAAAACGAACAATTAATGCAATGAAAGAAATAACTACTGTAGAACATGTGTATCTTGGAGTTTTATTCAATATTTTTCGACCTCAAACTTCAGTTTGCCGTTCAGACCTTCTATTTTTTATTTAAGGGATTTCCGTCTATAATTGTCACGGATACACGTGTGAATCTCATCTCATTTTCTCGATGACATTTTCATGACACGCTCTAATAAAGAATATCTTTTTTAACATTTAAGGAAATTTCATAATTATGTGTGTTCATTAGGAATGTCGAATCTGCATTCACTGATCAAATTTTTGGGAAGTAACACAGTAAAAAACATTTATTTTTTTAAACTTTCTGTGTCAAAAATATTCACCAACGAATAAGATTCATACGTACCACTACTATTCTATTTGTAGTTATTTATATATCTTCATTTTCACCTATTATTTCCTAATGTAAGCGTAAATATACAATGGTTGACATTGGAGCATCTCGCTTGTGATTCCGTCTGACATGAGCAAAATTTTAGAATACAGTGCACCAGGAAAGTCTCTGCGCACCGAGCCGAGTCAGGGTCTCTTACTAAAAATGCATTGATGTTGGTATCAACCAAATAACTCGGAAACAAGTGAATGGGACAAAACTTCTAGCATCTATTATGACTGTTATGTATGCAACTTACGTCTTCCAGCCGCGTTCATGCGACCAACATAATTTCTGTTGCAAACACTCTCACTAGCCAGATGTCACTGAGAAGAGACTTTCCTGGAGCACTATATTTTAAGTGATAAGTGAGAAGAGTATTTAAACGCCACACCCGTCAGCGAATTCCTTTTTACTTTCTCGATACGGAGTAGAGAGAAAGATATATTATACTGCTCAAAAAAACGGCGAAAATACGGCAGAAAACTCTTATTGGAGCCTTAGTAAAAATAGAGAAGAAAGAGAAGAGAAAAGAAAGAAAAGATATCTTAGAAAAAATATCTTTATCAGTATGGTATGATGTAGTCAGTATCCATGTTTTGTGAGTCCTTGATATCGAAAAATCGAATGACGGTAAAATGTCTGTCTGTGAACAATGCTAGTTGCTAAGCGGGGAGATTTTCTCCAAAATTCATATTCCCAATCGATCTGGCTGATGACGCGGACCCTTGAATTCAGAACTGACATTTTAATTTTGAATACATAACATGAAAAATAGGACATTTTAAAAATGGGGACATTTTCCAAATAAAAAAAAAATGACTCCATCGTTTCTTATTAAACTTTTTTATTGGATAGTGTAAAAGTCGTTTAAGGGAATAGCGGAGGTCTTACGCTTCTTGAACACCATGTTTTTTGAAAATTGCAAATGTTTTAAGTTTTTTCGAAGTCTTCGTGCAACTAAAATATTAAAGATAAAAGATTTTTGCCTGAATAAAATTTGTTCCTTAAAGATAGATTTTTAAATATGGTCGAAGTATAATTTTTCGAAAATTTAAGTACTTTTTGTGTAATTTTACGTGAACTTACGGGCGAGAAAGTAGTACAAGCTGCTTTAGCACTACTAGTTGTTCTTTTTAATTTATTCTAGCTTGGCCATTGGCCCTTTGCAGACGTATAAGATAAATACTCGTACATTAATATGATTTATATACAAAAATCTTGAGACATTATAAATAGAAATTTAGTTTAAATATAATACAATACAGTGGTTATATACAGTAGTTTATAATGAGAAAAGACTCATCGGTTTATGTCTATGGGGATCGAAAAACTGTCTTGGTAACTTTCTTTTTGACCCTTTAACCCTTTGCGGTGAGGATTTTGTTTACCTATGTGAAAGTGAATAGGTGATTGGTGTAATTCCAAGTTCATTATGTAACTGCGCATTCGGAATGCACCAAGGAGCTTTTGTAATGGTGCGAAGAAATCTATTTTGAAAAATTTGTATTTTGTTGATGTTTGTTTTGGCTGCTTCAGCCCAAACTGGGGAAACAGGAAAGTATAGGTCATATCATTGCTTTATAGAGGTGAATTTAGGTGTAAGGGGATGATTTTTTGAGAATCGGATATAATTGATGGACTCTACTACTAGTTCTAAGACGGTATTGTTTCTCCGGGTGCTAGGTGCAGCGCGGCGCTCCGACACTGCCATCTTTTTTGCCCTGGCTCTTCCCCCCCCCCGCCCCCCCCGAACGCACCGCGAAAAAAGCAATCCTCCACCGCCGCGCTCCATTGTTGCTAACGACGGAGCCATGTTTCTCGCGCCTGTGCGAAAGAAGAAGCCGTTTTTGTGACGCCGTGACGTATGTTCCGCCCACAATGCAAGTTTCAGTGACCTTTGGAAATTAGTTCCCGTGTTTACGGGACTCATCCTATCGTAGATATTCTCAGAATGATGAATGAAGTAAATTGCAAAGGGGATGTTCTTCATTCAATATAAAAGCAATAACAAGGTTTTTAGAAAAATATGAGTGAAAGTCTTCGGACTTTCACTGATATTAATCTAATCCCTCATTTAAACTTTTTAAAAACCTCAAGGGAGAACATTATCACATTGGTCATTGTTTCAAATCACAAGGAGCTCATTGGTTTGTAAATTTTTCAAGTGTTAGTTTTCGATGAAGGGCAATCCTGTACTGGTGAGGTTTTGAAATATTTGGTTCAGGTAGGGCTAATTGAATGTTAGTGATTTCGGACACGTCAACTACTAGAGTAATTAGTCTCGTAAGTGTGGTGGATGTTTCTTCTCGAAAGGTGATTGTGTAAGGCGAGATCCGGCCACGACCTACAGTTGGCTAGCGCGGTTTTCCCCAACCAGGTATCTCCCAGAAGTGGGGCACCGTCCTAGGCGCAACAAGTATTAAGCTCCCGACCGGACTCCTGGCATGTGTAATAGTGTGGTGCATGTTAGAGAGTGTGTAAGGGGTGTTGATCGGAGAAACGACAGACAACTACCGATCAGAGCAGCCGGGCACTAGAATTCTCCTCCAGACAGCGACTGAATTTGACTTAGCCGACAAGCTAGTGCCGAAAATCCTGTCACCGACGGAACTCGAATATAAGATCACCGGTCAGAGAGACAGCAGTAACATCAGTTGAAGCACTGAGCCATCTTTCCCGGTTTCAAGTACGAGGATTCACAATATCCTGCTATATTTTTAGCAAATTCCGGCACCCGCAGCGCTGCCGTCGCGCCCCGTGCGCTTTTTGTTCGCACCCGCACCCGGCGAGAAGGCCAATCCGGCCCATTGTTGCTAATGGCCGCGAAAAAGAGCCGCCTCCCGCGCGAGCTTTTTCTGCTGCCCGTGAGCTCCGTTCGGGCCTCGCCGCCCGCGTCGCCCACTGCTCCACCCCCCCTGCCCCCCCCCCTGCCCCGCGCCCGCTGCCTCGCGCCATTGGGTGCGCCCGTCAGCTGCGCCATTCCATTGCTGCAATTACGCTCTTAAAGTGATCCCCGGGGAATCATTCTAGGAAATCAGCTCCACCGAGGGACTGCCATTTTTCACATTTATTGCTGCTGATAATGGTAGGTAATGATTGGGATCGACCTCTATTTGTGAGGTTTCATCTTTATAATAATGCTTCTAAAACAGATGATGATGAAATAATCAATAAACCGGGTGTTTTTCTAGTAGCATTAGGTAATATCACGACTGCTGTCTCACTCAGTAAAGAGCAACTGTAATAATAAAGAACGAACAAAAAAACAGTGATTGGATTAAACAGTATTAGTACTTAATAGTATTAAAAATAACTTCCATATACATTGTTTGAGAATATGAACTCTATGATATGTTTCAGTAGAATGGGCAGTACTGTATGGAAAAGAAGAGAGGAGAGAAAGTACATTTTTCTTATATGCCAATATGACTAGAGAGCTCCATTGCAGAAATAATTGTAATAGACTTTTGCAGGGTTTGATAATATGCTATTATCAAATGGAATTGTCTTGTAGAACTTCAAAAAATGATCATATTGAAGGAATATTTTTGTATTGAAAAAGTAAGAGTAGTATAAATGAGATTCACATGAAATATATTATTTTCTCAGAATTAGAGAAATGGAACTAATCCTGTGTCTAGAACTCGACATTTTCGAAAATCAGAAAATTCCAAAGGACCGAGAATTAACAGGCTAATAATAATCATGATTACTGAATTTGACGAGTAAGCGGGAACAAAAGTATGAGGCGCGAAGTGACTTCAGTTATAAACTTATAATAGGGAGCCAGAAACATCTTGATATATTTTGCAGACAACACAAAATATATTAATTAATTCATCGTACTATCATATCATCATTTACAAGAAAAACTGCTGTCATCCTGACTACCTACTAGATGAGTAGCAAACTAACGCAACATTCTACAATTATAATATCTTGAACTTCAAATAGCTCAGTCGTTCATAGCAATTCCCTTTTGATTGTAATTTCCAAATCCTGTAGTAGTGATCAAAAAACAATTGCACTATAGCCGAAACAGTAATCTGTCTACATTTCACTTTACTTGTTCATATTATTGTATTTATTATTAGTAATTGCTATCCCTTATTCACCTTCATCTAAACTTATGTTAATTAAACAATTATCTTTGTATTTTTTAATTTAATTAAACTAGTAAAAATTTCTGAACTACCAGTATCCATTTGCTCACCCGCCTGAAACCAGGCCCGCCGGGCAGGATCAGCTGCCCACAATGAAACAGACATGTCTTAAATCAACAAATCGATGTGATAATGATTGATGAATGTCTGGACATGATCGTGAGCAATGACAAGATGAAAAGAAAATACCTTTTAACGATCTTTACACTATTATATTCCTCTTATATATTTTTTTTCAAATTGAGTTATTAGAAATCCTCAAGATGTCATGTAGAAATCATTATCTTGCAGCCAATTATTACATTAATACAATAATGAGGTTAATAATAAAAATAGTATATGAAATGTATCTTGTCAACATCAATCTTGTATTGGATGCGAAGTTTCTGTAAATATTACTGTCAGGCCTACCACTGACTCTTTGTACTTCGACGACACGTGTAAACGACACGACACGTACTTCAAATCACATAGGTCACAATTGTGGAGTGTCTCGAAATTAGTATAAAATGTGTTACAGTAAAATATCCATTGAGAAATTTATAAACTATTTTTAATATATCGTATTTACATTTTATAGGGTTGATTTCAGCAGATATGAATAAACATTACGTATTCTCCATTACAATTGTTTATGAATTCCTCCATCTAATGATGTTGATATATAAATTGCTTACGTCTTTTTGGTCGTAAAGACTTTCGCTTGCTATAATTATATGCAAACAGATTAATTCCTCGTTGCTCGAACCAGCTAAACGATGTTTTCTTGAAAACTTCCCCCGCTTTCTCCTTCTGTCGCTCCGGGCGAAGTTTGCAGACGTCAACTTCCTTGATGGCGACCGTTTGAGACGAAGTTCGCAGCCAATGGAAGAGCGCCCCGAAGGCCCAGGTGCCTCCGGAGAAGTTACTCGGCGTCCACCCCCGGCGACGGCCCCGCCCTTCCTCCACCGTCCCATCCCCACCCCGCCCCTTCTCTCGGTACGGCTTCCGTCCCCTTCACTTTTGACACTAAGCCGCCCTCGCCCCCGCCCGCCCATAGCTCCGCTACCGACCATGCCTCTGCTACCGACACCGCCCCCACGACCTCGCCTCCAGCCCTTCTCCTCCGGCCCCACCCCAGCTTTGGCTCTAACCCCACCTCTCGGTACGGCTCCCGTCCCCTTCACTCCTGACACTAAGCCCGCCCCGCCTCCGTCCCTGCATCGGCTCAGCCACCGGCCCCGCCCAGATCAGGCCACCGCTAGCACCGCCCCTGACCCTCGCCACCGTCCCCAGCGCTCCAGGCCACTCACCCCTGCCCTGACCCTGACCTCGCCCACTCGCTTCTGACCCCTATCCCTCGCCCCCCTCCCTTAGTCCCCAGCACCGCCACCCCAGCCGTCATCGCCGCCTAACCCCCGTCCTCTCGCCCCCCTTGCTCCTGGCCCCTCCTCCGGCCTCACCCCCACCCTGGCCTCCTGACCCCCACCCGGCCGCCCCCTCGTCCTGGAACGTCCCCCTCCCACACCTGACAGCGGGCTCGTACCCCGCCTCAGCCACCGGTCCCACCACAGGTCCCGCTAATTTTACCGGCAACGCCCCCGCCAACGCCAACGCCAAGGCCCACACTCCTGACCCCCTCCTGTAGCATTCCCGCGAAGGCCCTGTCCCCGGCCTCTCTTGGTGCAGCTCCCGCTCCCGCAGTCCTGACACGGAGCCCCGTTCGGTCCCCGGCCCCGCCCAGGTCCCGCCACCGCCTCCGGCACCGCCCCGCCCTGTTCTCTTTTGGTTCCCGCTCTCTTTTGGTCGTATGCCGCCCGTGGCCCTGCACACGCCCCTGCCCCCGCCATGTCGATCCCCACTGAGACAATTGACTCGCGCCCTTCCTACCGGCTCACATAAGGAGAAGGAAAGCGACAGTGTAAACGCTGCAAACGAGATTTATTCCTTCAGTCGCTTTCTCTTCTACTATCCCTACAGACTCTCAAAGACAGGCCGATCGATTTTGGAGTTTGTATGGGATACTTAAATGAAAGGAATGTTTCTTCAATACTAGTATTATGTAACATTTGAAGTTGTGTACACTGTATTGGTCATTTTTTTTAAAAACTTGAAAACTTTCCATCTTCCTATTAACAAAATACAAGTATACTGATTTCACTATTACTTTTGTACCAGCCAATAAAACACCATGTTTTCCTCGCTTGTCTTAATAAACCTAAGACCTGACAATATTTTTCCGTATTTTTCTACATTTTCTGGATCATTCGTCCAGTGTTTGGTGTGAAATGCGTCCAATATTACTTGATTCTTTTCATCCTCTTATGAGTTCTAGCTGGTTTATTTTTATCACAGCGTGTAAAACAAAGAATAAATCATTGCTTTTATGTTATTTATGCAGCTCTCAACCACGCAATTGCATCACCTTGTTGAAATAATAAAAATAATAATAATAATAATAATAATAATAATAATAATAATAATAATAATAATAATAATAATAATAATAATAATAATAATAATAATAATAATAATAACTTACTGGTTCTGCTTGGCAATGAATCCGTTATCGACACTCCTAGAAGACCTGAAATTAGGTTTCGAACTGAGAGGCACTGAAAGATTGCAGATAGCCCATTTAGCGTATGGACGACATCAAACTCTACTCTTGTATGATGCGTGGCTCAAAAATTCAGATGAAAGCTACTGAAGACTTCTCCAGGGACATAAATATGCAACTAGGCATTGATAAATGCAAAATACAACAAATACAGAAGGGTAAACCCATTAGTGAGCTCACATACGAGACTGTTGATGGAGAAACAATCACTGCTCTGGAAGCTGATGAGCTCTACAAATACCTTGGGATTCAGCAAGGAAATATGATTGCACATCATCAACTGAAGGGGATACTTAAAACAGAGCTTACCAACCGACTCAAGTCAGTGTTAAAAACTTCCCTCAACTCCCGAAACCTCACGGCTGCCATTAACTCGTATGCTATACCCCATTATCACCTTCTCGATGGGTATTCTTAAATGGTCCACAACCGACCTAGAGGAATTGGAGAGACGTGTAAGAGTTCAAATGACATGCTTCGGTTGTCACCATCCTAAAAGTGCGATACAGAGGGTCACACTGCCTCGACAAATAGGAGGGCGTGGTATTGTGAAGTTCTCGAATCTCCATGCCAAACAGATAATAGCCATGAGGAAGTATTTTGCAGAAAAGGCAGGCACTTCTCTACTCCACAAGGTACTTGTGCAGGCAGATGAAAATTACACGCCCCTCAATCTAAAACAAGATATGCAAGTTCATCAGCTCTCTTTGCAGCAAGAGATGGATTCCTGGAAACAGAAAGCACTCCACGATGCATATCCTGCTGTAGTAGCCAATCCAAATGTCGACCAAGAAATGTCGTACAAATGGCTCAGTATAGGATATTTGTACCCTGAGAGCGAAGGTTTCATGATAGCAATACAATATCAGGTGACTCCCACAAAGAATTACCTAAAATATATCATCAAAGACCCAGGAGTACTAACTGATGAATGTCGCATGTGTGGTCGAGATCATGAAACCATTCAGCATATTATATCAGGCTGTAGCTGTCTAGCTCCCACTGACTATAAAGTGAGACACGATCAAGTGAGCCACATCATCCATTCCAAACTAGCTAAAAAGCACAGGCTACCTCAGAAAGTGGATGCACCATACTACCAGTATCATCCAAAAGCGGTACTAGAAAATGAGACACATAAGTTATACTGGGACCGCAGTATTCTGACAGACAGGACAATTCAACACAACAGACCTGATATTACTCTTTGGGACAAATCTGCAAAGAAAGTTTGGTTTATTGATGTTGCAGTCGTCAATACCAGCAATATGATGACAACATACCAGACTAAAATCGACAAATACAGAGAACTAGTATTTGCCGTAAAAGAACAATGGCGAGTGTCAGAAGTGAAAACTATCCCAATTGTACTATCAGCAACTGGCGTGATACCAAAAACTCTCTACAGATCGCTGGAAGAACTCTGCTTGGAGAAAAGCATTATCATCGGCCTCCAGAAGTCGGTTATAATCAGTACCTGCTCACTAATCAGGAGATTCATGGGAGGACATGTTGGGTTTTGAAAGCTCACTCTTAAAATTGTATTTGTTATTAGCATTTGAAAACTGTTATTTTATGTTTACAATCTGCAAACAGTTATTTTATGTTTATATGTTAGAATGCCCTAATTTGTTTTGTAGATTTTAAATATGCCTGTGTTACCATGCTTTGATATTGTATCTGTGTGGTATCCATGTGAAACCAAAAACTTTGAGAATAAACAAAATAATAATAATAATAATAATAATAATAATAATAACAATACATTATCTTCTTTGGCAAAGATCCTGGTGGCAGCTCTCCATAAGTACATCAAGTAATACATTTAAATTTCATGCAAGTTAAACGTTAAAGTACATTAAAAACCCATTTTTTACAAATTATGACTAATGCTAAATGAATACAAAATTTGAATGCTCTAGTCTAACATATGTACAATTATTAGTACTTTTAACTTATGTTTTTTTAATTTATTTTTTGAATTTTTCCACATTCTGAGGTAATGTCTCTAGCAGTACTGCAGGTAATTCCTCCGGTTAACGAAAGAAAATTTTCCAATGTCTGTTTTTTGCCTTCTCCCCATAATTTTGCAATTGTGGTCCTGACGACTATTAAATGAACATTGATTCTAAAAATGTATGGCTACATGGGTAATTTTTCTTAACCGTTTGATCTACCTCTGTTCCTCGCGAGTTTTTCTTATGGATTATAGTTCGTAGAACACCTGTAAATATTTCATTAATTTTAAGCATAAAATACACGAATTCTTCCCTGTTTTCTTATAACATTGTATACGGCCTTTTTTAATGTTCTGAATTTCTAGAGCAGAGTTTAAAGCAAAAATCTCTAGCAGTTTTTGTAGTTCTCAAATATTAAGTTTTTAAAATCACAATCATCAATATTTTAATTGTAGGAAGACACAAAAAACTTCAACTTCAACAATTTTCGAAAAAAAACAGGGATTTCAAAGAAAATGAGAACAATTCTATTTTCTTAAGCGTCTTTTAAGCTATCCGAATCAAAATTTAATAAAAAATGGACCAATTTCTACGAAAATTTCGAAAATGACCCAGGGGTTTTCTGTGATGTAGGTATCTTTGAAAATTAAAATATCACTTTCAAATTCAACTAGAATGCTAGATCGATTGGGGAACATCAATTATGAAGAAAATCTTCTGGAGGGTTTAGGGGCTACACACGCGCACAGATAGAAGGACGGTATTTCATCTTGGAAAGTTCTTTTTGGAAAATGACCGTGGAAAGCGTGATACGAAATCTGCTCGTGATTTCGAAGTTACCTGCCACGACAATGAAACAGCGCTAAGAGAAAACTGAGCAAAGAGTTTCTTTCACAAACATTTTTATTGTGTTTTCTTTATCAACGATTTCTCAAAAGAACTTCTGCAAATTAATTTTTATATCTGTGCATAAATTCATTAACGATGGACCATCCTATAAAAGGACTCGCAGGCAAAGATTCTATTCTACATTAAGCATGCCAAAGAAGGTTTTATTGCCGACCTGGTGGCCGAGATCGCAAAGGCAGTAGTGCCGTCGGATCGAAGGATCGCGGGTTTGAGTCCCGCCTCGGACATGGTTGAATCGTGTCCATCCTTTCACCCTCTATCATCATCATACCGTGTCATCCTCACAGTTACCATACCGTAACAAGCTATAGTGGCCGCTAATGACGTAGAAGTTGGTGCAATCTTAAAAACAAAAAAAAAAGTTTTATTAAAACTTCGGATGGCGAATGTGAGATAAAACTTTATTTTAGGTAGGTACTACGTTATTCTGTAGAGCTCATCACAGAATCTTAGAGCATTTTCAAAGCGTGGAAACATTCCCTACATTTTTGGAATCAAATGAATGGGGGAAAACCAAAACGGCATTAGTGATATTTTATTAATTCTGAGAAAAATTGGTTTTTATTTTAGAATATATTTCAGTGGCAATGTATTTTCGTGGTTTTAATGAACAATTGAAATATAGTGGTTTTAATGATGAAACAAAGCATGGCGACTTTACAGTAATATTGACTTAAACATTCAAATCTCTCTGAATTTATAAAATGTCACTTATACCATTCTGGATTTCACCTACCCAAATGCAAATTTCATTAGAAAATTTTAACTTTTCTATACAATATACTTCATTTTTGCAAATTACAAATTTTCAATATTCTTTAAATTTTCATATAAATCTTACATTTGTCTGTTAATGTAGTAACAAATGCAAAAGATATATAAACCTCTTGGAATTATTTTTTCTTACCTATGTGAGTATACTGTGAAGCCCCATCTGAGTATGTAGAAGTATATCAAACGTTCTCTTCTAATATTATCAATTTTATAATATATTACTGGATTTCTCTATCATTTATCTCCCTGATTTACTTATTTTGCCCGGCTTTGGTCGTGCTATTTTAGCGACTCAGAAATATACCCAACAACATTTACGATATTTTTTATTTAATGGAGTGGATAGCTCTGATTTTTATTTAATCTCTAGGCGTCAGCATACTTACGCTTTCTCAGATTATATTATGTATTGCATTTAAAAATGCATTTAATTTTATAATGTATACTTCCATAGATAGTCGTTACGCTCTCTTATTACATCTTGTAAGTCAGATCTCGATTAATGCTTAGGGTTCTTTAAGCGTAAAAAACTTGAAATATAGGTACTTTTTACTGTATGCAACTTTCCAAAACTTAAATTCAAGATTGTTTACACATAGGTAATTGAACAATTCTCTGAATGTTAAAATTTTATGTATAATTTATTGCATTTTGTGAAAAATGTTTAATCAAGTTCGGCTGAACAAGCGTGTATAAGGCGAATGTATCCAAGTACTGTTGACATGATAACGAATTTTCTGAAAGTTATTCAGATTTTAATAGTCACGAATTACGTGACTTTTTTGCACCAAAATCCAATTTTCGCCATGAAAAGACTTATAAACTGTTAGAAATTGTATATTGTGAGCTGGAGTGCTACCAATTTTAGTTATTTCACCAAAAGGGTTTTTGGAGAGACAGTATGCATTTTTTCCATTAAGTAATAGGTATTGTGTAATAGTTCATGTACTATTTCTACGAGAAAAGTTTGAGTTGTAGGAGTTCTTGTATTACCGAAGTGTTTATGTAATGTGCAACTTCATTTTTGACAATATTTTACCACCTTTGAGACATACTTCGTACGTATTAAATAACATATAAGTTTTCTTATAATATTAACATAAGCAAAAGCAACTAAGAGGTCAGGGAGGAATTGTATTGATCGGATGCGTTTTCGATGAGATGAACGCACACAAATAAAATTAAATATATCACCACTAAACTTTGCGTTAATGTTACAAGACAAAGAATACGATTTTGGCAATATAAAATACTGAAAAATATTTATGTGACTTTTAGAAATAATTGAAGTTATTTGGAAAGAATTAAGATAAGCCACCCAAGCAACAGCAAGATTACCATAATTTGTAAATGTTACAACCTCGTTTTTGGACAAAGTTGTCTCATCTTATTACTGTTCGACACTTGCCATAAATGTAAATAACTTCATTATAAGAAGATAAGCCAAACTTTCACCAAACACCGAGATATTAATATTTAGGAATAGCATCAAGTCTGCGTGGCTAGTGAGGCTTATTTTGTTGCGAGTTCTTTGGTCATACTTTGGAAAGTTTTTCCATTTATTGAAAAAATCACTACGATCGTATGGTTTCAGGGAGCAGACAGAGTTTCAGGGAGTTGACATATAACGACCACTTCATGCTCTAAAATGTTTGCCACAAGCTTAGTCTTGTTTATACTTGAACTCGTGTTTAGAAAAAACGTATTTGTACTCTTGTTAACAAATATTAGTATTTGGCACAAAAATAATGTAGTAGTAAATATAATAACATTCTAGGGTCCTCCAACAAATATGCTGATGAAAAATATCTCAAATTGTTTTAGAAAACGCAGACAGCACACTTTTTAAGAACAAATAAACCATTCTTGTATAACACTGCAATAAATGCAATAATTTGACAGATACATTTCACAAATACTACAACACCATTTGTAGTACAGTATATGTACTCTGTATAGCAGTTTTTAATATACTAAGAATATCAAAAAAGTTATTCCGTAAAGCAACATGTCAAAAGCAAATACTTAATGGAGGAGAAACGTCTTCTTTAGATCCTTGCATGACTTCGGCTGTGTCGTAACCAGCGACGCAATGCGTTTTAGCATTCAGTCTGTACCCTTAGTATGAAAACAGGTGGTATGACACAATCAAATATTTGCATTTTTGTCTAAAACGAAATTATTTAATAGTTTTGGGATTTTTTCTAGATATATAACGAAATTATACGCGTCTATCACATGGCCGGAGGCTGCAAAATTTTCTTTCGATTTCTGGACGCAATGGGAATTAGTAAAATACATTTAAACTAGTTGCAGATTTCTTCTGGTAATCCATAATCTGAGATAGGGGCATAACCGTTATAATAATGGACGTTAAATATAGGAAATAATCGAAATAATGGTGGGAATGTTGCAATAAATAAATAAATATTATAACTGTGATTGTTGTGAACGATCATTTCCTATCACACATTAACAAGCATTTATTAACGGCGATTCTTAAGTCATAAGGCAGGCTCTTCAATCAAACAATATGTAATTAAATTATACACTAGTGAAACATACAATGATGAAACGCAGACTAATAACGCAATGTTAGTAACTTTCCGACAAAACAGAGAAGAAAATACAGTAAAGCTTGTTTAATGCGGAAAGTGTTTAATGCGGAAATCTGCCTAATGCAGCGTTTGCCAACTGGCGGAGAAATGACGTCGGAGCTCCATTCCCCTCCGCGAACAGGCGATGAGAAAAGCAGCGCGAGCAAAGAGGGGGGAGAGAGTGGTAGACGGCTGTCACCGGTGACGAAAGCCTTGGCAAAGCCAGTGGCCCTTTGCCGGTGTTTAGGCAACATGAGAAACCATCTACGCCCGTTAATTCACTATCAATTTGGGAAGAAATATTTCTTTTTGTAGTTACAGTAACAATTGTGAAATGTTTAGTGTGTTCGAAAGAACTGCAGGATGTCAAAAATGTCAACCGACAGAGGAATTACGCAGATTATCAACCTAAAGAAACCCGCGAGATGAAAATAATTTATGAGAATTTACAGATAACCTGCAATCATGAGATGAGAAAAGGATTTTGCAGATAGAAGGTTACGGAAAAGGTATTGAAAATCACATGGACTTACAACATTCTCAAACAAAACTGTATATAAAATAATGAAGCCTGGAGGTCAAATTGTCCCACGCGACCTCTCCCGAGATTTTTAACATTAATCACACAGTCACATAAAACAAAATAAAAAGTTGTCAGACCCAAATATTGGACACATGTTTCTCAATGTATGTCAACGCGCTGAATCCGAATCTGAAACCAGAATTGCGCCATCACCCTCAAGTTGTATTTTATCGCAAAAAACCATAGTGAAATTATGAATTGTAAATTTAGCAGCGGAAGAGCTATAACATAATGAATTATGTTGCATCGTATTAATATTGCAGTGCCACCCCCTGTGTGGGTGTCTGTCGCGTTTGCTGCTTGTGCTGGTCTGTCGTTTCTGTAGCAGTAGAAACCTGGAATACTTAAAGAAAGGTGAGGATAAAGCCATGTCTCGACCAGCATCATGATAGAGATATTGTGCCGAGCGAGAAAACTGTAGTTCTGACTGCTTCGCTGGCGAGCTGATGCCGTTGCAGTTCCAAAATGCAACGGTGCCGCTGTTCCTGTAAAAAAGTAGAGCTAGCCATTATTTATGGATGGGATGGATGTGTGGCGGGCTAGGAGGAACGTGCCTCCCCCGTCGCTTCCGCCGCAGCGGCCGCGGCCACCTCGTGTGCATGCACAAGAACTACCTTGAGCCTGACCGCCGGCCACTGGGCTGGCTCGCAGAAGCGCCTGCATGGCGCGGCCCGGAGCGATCCCGTTTCGGGCGAGATCGTCTACGGCGGCGTGCAGCACGCGCTCCTGCCCGTTCAGTGAGGGGAGCACTGGGATGCTCTCCGCCGTCCGCCTATGCCGCTCCAGGAGAGCATCGCGCTCCTGGCGAGCTGCGTCGGCGGCCGTCGGCTGGCGCTCACGGGTGGGGCGGGGGCGTTGCACCAGGCCGTCCGAGTGGCTCCGCAGGGCGCGTCGGCGTTCGCGCCTGGGCGAACGCTGAGGCCGCGGTGGCGGCCGCTCTCCTTTCTTGGATGCGCGCGCGCCACTGGCGGACCCGCTGCTGTCGCTCCTGCCGTTGCTGCTGGGCTCGATTGCCCCTGAAACAGTGGCGCTTATACTCGGGGCAAACCTTGTATTTTGCGCCGTGTCGATCGCCGAGGCAGTTACCGCTTTTACGCTCTTCCACGGGGGGGGGGGGGGGGGGTACTACCCGCACTGCTTGCAACGCGTGCGGCGCTTGCAATTTCGGACAATTCCGTGGCAGTGCGTGGGCCCGCACAGTGGTCGATATATCTCCACGCGCACGCGGAGCCCCCGGATGTTGGTGACCGACTCTATGCAGTACATTTGTGCAGTTTTGTGAACGAACGAAAAGTACAATGCACGTTCACGCCACCGCGGTGGGACCATTCCTACCCTTACGGGTATCTATGCACAATCCTGTAACATCAAGAAAAACAAAAGGTCAAAAAATGACTTTAGCCTACCGGCGCGCGCATTGCATGTTTTGAAATACTACGTTTATGCTTCAGACTCATCTCTCTGTTTCAGATTGCTCTTACTCCAGAAAGTGCTTCGGTCGCCTATACTTCGCCCTTTGGTCGGGTTGGTATGAGGCGATCTCGGAAATGAGATCATTCTCCGAGTCAGGACCGACTCTCTGCTCGCTGGGCGCCGCTTTATACCCCGCCGGGGCTAAAGGTCCGCTGGCTGGCTAGCCCTGACGTACGGGCGGTGACGCGTTCCGCGATGTTTAGCTGAGCGAGTCGGCGCTGATGCACCTGCTTCTGCTGCCCTCTCTTGAGCGGCGTTTGTACCCTCTCTTGGCGGTTCCTTTAAAGGTGCGCGGGCGACTACTGCACTGACAACTTTGGCTTCTGTAGATAATATTGCTACAAGACACCACTCTAAACACCAATCTACTATTCGCATGTGTTTTTCGCAATTTTAAAAAACTAGAGAGCTGTGGAGCAATTCTAACTTCGGATTCAGATTTAGCCCAGCGGCGTGCGTAGAGAAACATGAGTCAAGTCTTTGCGTCTGATTATTTTGTGTGCCTGTGCTATTGCTTCAGGGCGAATTAAATTGATTATGTTACATAACATTGTATAAAATATTCTATAAGAATGTTAAAACAGTCTTCTCCACTAATGTTTTGTGTTAGAAGAATGGAACTGGAATTACTGGCCACCATAGGGTCGAGTTGTTTTGTGTTATGAAATAATCTACGTTTTATTTTTTAAATGATACTTTTATAGAATTAATTGGATTGTTGGTGATGTAGATACCTTTTTATTATGATAAATGACTAAAGATATTGTCTGGTATCAATTTTAATCAACTTTATATATTTTTACACAGTACATCAACTCCCTACACCCCAACATAAAATTCACCACGGAGATAGAAAATGAACAAAAATCTTTAAACTTCCTTGATCTCACCATCACACTAGCACAGGACCATTATGAATTTAACATATTCAGAAAACCCACACACACGGACACAATCATACACAACACTTCACAACACCCCCCCACACACAAACACGCAGCCTTCCATGCGATGGTGCATCGATTAATTTCCATACCTATGTCCCCAGAAAACACAAAAAAGGAAATAAACACCATAAAACATATAGCCAGAATAAATGGATACGACTGCAACATGATTGACAAATTAATAGCCAAAAAAACAAATACACTCAATATCCGCAAACACACTACCCTCACACCAATTGACAGAAGCACTACAGCCACGTACCACACAAGCCCTTATGTAGGACCCCTTTCTCTTAAAATAGCCTCCACACTCAATAAATTCGGTCTAAAAACTTCTTTCAACAATACTCACACATTATATAAAACACTATCCAACACTAAAGATCCAATCCCACCTTATCCACCCCAATCCTTATGCGGAGTCTATGCTCTCACGTGCAACAATTGCAATGCCATATACATAGGACAAACAGGCCGTAAATTCACACAGAGAATCAAAGTATACGAACAAGCATGGAAAAATAACACTACCACAGACTCACACTTTGCGGATCACCTAAATTTAAACAAACACACATTTGATAAACACATAAATTTCCGAATTCTAGAAATTGAAAACAGGTACTGGAACAGAATAAAATTAGAAACCATACACATACACAACGTCCTCAAAAAACAGAACATGACATGTCTCAACCAGCAAATACCTGAACTCTCGTCACCTCTGCTAAAATTAGCACAAAGTGTACACCCCTAACCCACCCCCAGCCCTCCCCACTCCCCTGACCTTCGCTCGCCCGACCGTCTCTCAAGCCTCCACCAGCACCCCCGCGGTTTACGACCCTACACCCGCACCCCACCCCTCTTCCCGCCCCCTCCCAGCTACCGACCGGCTGTGTTCTTAAACAAGACACACGCCCAAAAATTCGCAGAACTTTGTTTTCGGCCCAGAAGCTGCAAGGTATGTACGACCCAGTTTGCTTACGTATCTTGCATACAATAACCTGTTACCTACAACCTGTTAATAATATTTGTATTTAATAATATTTGTATAATATTTGTATTACATTTTAGCTCTGATGATGATCGCAACGCGATCGAAATGATCATAAGTTGATTAAAATTGATACCAGACAATATCTTTAGTCATTTATCATTTTATAGAATCATAAACTTTTAAATAATACATACCATTTAAAAGCGTAAGTATCGAGTGAGCCTTTTTCCGCCACTTGCGCGCTATCATTGGGTACACCCGGCACCGCACTGCCTCTATTTGGCCGCTCTCTTCGGAGCAGGAGAGCAGTTTCTGTGACGTCACAGACCATTAGGTTGGTAAGCACTAGTATGATGTGAACATGAATCGCGGTCCTGTTAAGCATAAATTCTGCAGTATTACATTGCAATAAACCGGACTCTTGTCTATTATGGAAAAAATACTGGTACCTTGAGAAACCGCACTGAGCAAGTTGAACTGCGTCAAAATTCGTTTCAACGACGATGGGAAATAAGTCATTTATTAAGAAGAATGATATGAAAACGATAGCAGGTACTTTATATTTTACAGGAATTTGTTGACAGTCCTGACAGACATACTGTCCTGAGAAGCACCTGACAAAAGTAACTGTTTGAGTCATGTTTGTAAATGTTATAGGAAATATATACTCAGTTAATAGTACAATGGGTGCGATCAATCCTTAGAGACCCTAAATAACCAATGGTCTACTCACATAAATGTGTTGTTTGAAAAAAAGAATGACTATGCACCCTATCACAACAGAAAAGAGTACAAAACTTCTTCAAGACATTCAAAACCCTATCATAACAGTCTGAGCAAATAGCCCTGACATGAATTCCATCTAAAACGTTCGTTCGATAGTTTACAAGAAACTTAAGAAGGCCATAAAAATCAGATATTAAAACAACTTTCTCGCATTTCGCAAAATGACATTCATATTGAAAGAAAGTATTAAAAATTGATACTCAACATACCTTAAAACAATTAGGTTTAAATATGAAATGTTTATAAAAAACATTAGAACCCTGTACACAGAGTGTGTCAATGTTTACAGTCAGAAATGCATTCTGTCTTATTCAATAGCTCAAGTCTAATAATTTTGCCACTTCTGTAGTAATCTTGGCAAACTCAAAGCACCCGTTTCCGAATCTGAAGCCAGACGCTCCCCTATCTCTCTCCCTCCCCTGGCGGCGGCTGCGGAGGCGGCGCGCTCGTCGCTTGTCAAAGGAGCTGGGCGGGGGTAGCGGGGTGGGGGTGAGAGGGAGGGGGAAGGGAAGGGGAGGGGCCGGCCTGAGACAAAAGCCAAACGCCCGAAGCTCATAAAGAGCTGCGGCGGCGGCGGCGTGGCGGCGTGGCGGCGTGGCGGCGCGCCGGGCCGGGCCGGGCCGGGCCGGGGCGAATGGCGACGGAATGACCTGCGAGAGCTGCCCTTCCCTCCGGCCGCCCCAGAACAAGGGAATTCGGTTAGGGCGGGCGGGCACTCACCGACGCGGTACTTCAACGCGGCCTTTGGCAGGCGCATCCCTTCTAAAAAACGATATATCGATATTGCGATATATTGGGAGAACAAAACCTATATTGTCACTACACACGATAAGTGACGTAACTCAAAAATTGGGTTTTGAATTGAAATATATTTAGGAACTATCTATTATCTTTAGTAGTTCGCATTTCACAGTCCAAGGACAGCCGGTGAATAGACTAAAACACTTGTATCTTTGCCTATAAAAGAAACGGTGCTGTTCGTGATAAAACTCATTTTTCCTCTTCTTCTTCTTCTTCTTCTTCTTCTTCTTCTTCTTCTTCTTTCTCCTTTTTTCTTCTTCTTCTTCTTCTTCTTCTTCTTCTTCTTTCTTCTTCTTTCTTCTTCTTTCTTCTTCTTTCTTCTTCTTTCTCCTTTTTTCTTCTTCTTCCTTCTTCTTCCTTCTTCTTCTTCTTCTTCCTTCTTCTTCTTCTTCTTCTAAATAACAGAAGAGGACGTATTATTTGTAATATTTTCCAGTATTTTGTCTTTGGAAATTCGACTCAATACGAGAGGGGTGCTAAAACAGCACGTACTTTTTCACCTTGACTAATGGCTAGGTAATTCTATTTATACTACAATTTCCCTCCGAATCAACACATCTCCGTCAAAACTTTTGTGAAATTCATTTGAAATTGTAGAACGTTGGGTCCGAAAATTAAATAGCTTCAAGCAATAGATTTTTTAAATTCAAACTTTAAATGAAAATATAAATATCGTATTGAATTCATTGTATAAGGTTTTCTGTGTATTCACGAACATATCGGAAGAGTTATTCAGCTTTCCAATATTCTTCGTAAGCCGTATTCGAGAAAGCGAAATAATTAAATTTAATAAATAATACGAAACTGATTGCGCTGGAAAACAAATGCAAATAGATCGAAAAATATACAATAGTAATTATTAAACACTATGGTATTGTAAAATTCTACAAATACATACAAGTATTGGTTTATATTGCCGCGAGCGAATGGCAGCAGTCATTACCGCCTTCTGTTGTCAGTGCGGCGCTACAACAACCAACAATGGCCGCTCATCTATTCTTTTTCACATTTAACACAATTAGAGGACGCAACTTAAAATGAAATAATAATAATAATAATAATAATAATAATAATAATAATAATAATAATAATAATAATAATAATAATAATAATAATAATAATAATAGCCGATCAGATGGCCGAGATCGCTAAGGCAGTAGTGTCGTAGTGGTTTCAGACCAGAAGATTGCGGGTTCGAGTCCCGCCTCGGGCATGGGTGTATTTGTGTGTGTCTGTATGAGTGTGTCGTCCTTTCACTCCTCATTATCATCATCATTTCATATTTCATACCCCCAGAGCTAACAACCCTGGGGGATAAAAATTGGATTCAGTAAAAATACTGATCCCCCCCAATTGAAGTTACATGCACCTGCTACCGCGATATATGATACTGAGCCACGGTAAATGCAGGATGTATGAACGCGTGGTTCTAGTTGGCCGATTCGCGAGCAAAAAAAAAATTAATAATAATAATAAATGAAATATACAAATTGTAGCTTACGTAGCATCCAACTGCGTAAGTAACAAGTATTGTACTTCAGCTTCTGGTTATATGATCCCCATCTCGATCAGATTTTCGTCCTGTTTCCCTAATTCTCAAACAAATGCTGAGATTACCTCTTGTTTTGCTTCTGGAGATAAAAATATTATCTTCAAATTTTTTCGTATCCAGAACAAACAAAACATGGATTCTGGCACCATGTTAGAGAACTTCTTTTTCTAACTTTAGCAACGATTTATTTAGTTACCAGGGCCCTGTAACAAGAGTTTTTCTTCTACAAATTCACTGTTTTTCGCGCAGCTTTATATAACTTTCTCTCTACCGCGTAGCGGTAGCGAGAAACTAAAACGTTAACTTAGTATTTAACTCTATATTTCACACACCGTACTTTACAACGACAGCCCTCGGTGTATTCAGTAGCCTGCTCGCTTTCCACGGCACAATCTCGTGTTCGATTCCCGATCGGGCAAGAATTGCTGTTTCCTTGTAATGTCTCAGTACCTATTGGTGTGTAACTATGACAAAGCCCACTTCTCAGGTGGAGACCAGAAAACAGCGTAGGGATGGCTAAGTGCTAACCACACGTACCCCTTGACCCATTACAGGAAGGCTGTGGCGCTACTGGTAGACATTAGCTCTTAAAGAACTGTTGTGCTAAAGTATATATAAACATACTTTACTATGCTTTGTCTAATCAAGTCGCATTTTTTGTTGTTCATGAAGAAAGTATTTTCGTAATAAATTATCATCATTTGTATTACTGACATAGAAAAATACATTTTGCAAATGCGACGCGTTTTCTATCCTTTGTTAATTGAAACCTTGGGTGATACTGACATTTTTTCCGAAATACATTACAATTCAATTTCAATTAAGTGAACTCTTGCCAAGAAATATTGACACTTTCGAATTTCAGAGTTTGTATATTGAGAAAACCAGTCAAACAAATTTGTATGAAAGTGGAGGTTGTCAATATTAAAATTCTGCACTTAACATAAAAGTGAAAGTAATCATTAGAGATCATTCTTTTGTATGTATTGATGCTTGTTTAAAGTAACACTGGTGGTGCACGCGCCATTTGCCTTGTATATCGAGTATGAATGGCGTTGCTCCCCTAAAGGGATAAAGTTACCGCTCAGAACATTACTGCTCCAAGTCCTAATCTCACTATTGGAGCACACGCGAGATTTGGAGACTTCAAAATGCAAGCCACAATTATACGTGGAAAGTCTAATTTGGAGTGTGTGAGTGTTGATGCAGTCCTCAAAGTGTGAATCGACCCCCAACAACCTTCGACGGGTATGCTCATATTACTTTATTACCTCAAACCGCAGACTCAAACTCAACATGGAAGACAGAAAAGAATAAAAAACAGCACTTCTTTCTCTTCTTTTTCTTCACTATTATTCTTTCATGTAATTCATAATCGCACAGTTACGTTGACATTATTAAACTCAACGGTTTGAAGGGGTACGATCAGAATGTAGACGCATAGACACTGCAGTTTAATTTTTCGCATAATTTTGAAAGATTTTTAACACTACTATGATTATTATTTATAACTGTAAAATATTATGATATTATCTATATCTTTAAGATGCTAAGAGTTTTGGTTTGGAAAGAAATGTGGGATTTCTACTAATACTTCTAAAGTAGTGAACCCCTGATGTGTTATTGTTTGATATTATCTTGGGGGAGTTTAAATTTTACATATATGTCACAAGCAGTACTTTTCTAAAATAACATATCTAAGAGGGTTTTTCTTGTGTGTGATCTAATCAAAAGGGCTAGTTGTTGGTTTTTGTGCTATTATTGTTGTTACTGTCTTCGCGACAAGCTGTTGGTCAGCGCGCTCGCTTTGCACTACGCAACCCGGGGTACGATTCCCGGCGAGGCAATATTATTGTGTATTTTTCTTGCTATGTCCCAGTATATGTTGCTGTGTGATGATGAGAAAATTCTCTTCTCAGGTTGAGAAGTCCGGAATACGGCACGACGTGGGGATGTCTACGTGCGGACCCCCTTAACCCATGGCCGCGAGGCAGGGACTTCACCGGTAAGCCTGAGCCTGTACACGGGCTGTCGCGGGAAGTACATACGTACGTTATTGTTACTATAATTATTACGATTAATAATAATAATAATAATAATAATAATAATAGTAATATTGATTTTGAAAAATCGATGATTCTCATTGACCTTACGGATGTTGTTTTGTGAGTGCTCTTCTGAGGAGCGTTTGCACTTTGCGTTAGACGCGATCTCACAAAGGAGTGCATGTTAAAGTAGGTCCGCGGTGGAGGGGTGAGAGCGGGGGTCGCACTCCAGTGCCCCTGTGGAGCGACCCCTGCCCGACGCTGTGCGCCCATGGGCTATTGATCTGCCGCGCTGCCCGCGTCGCCCGCAGAGGGCGCAGATGGCGCGACAAGGGCCCCACGCCCCGCCCGCCCCCCACCCACGCCACCAGCCCGGCTCGCCTTGGCTGTCCCGCTGCGACCCACAAACCCGCCACGCCCCTTCACCCTGCCCCTTCAAGCCAGCACCCACCCTCGTCCCGTCCTCACCTCTACCGCGGTTTCCCCTGCGCACGACCCCACCCACCCTCGCTCCTCCCTCACTTCCATCTCCTTCTCAACCCCGCCCCGCCCCCCCCCCCCCTTGCACCGCACTCTCAATTCCGCACCGCCCTCACTTTATCTCACTCTCACCCATCCCCACCCTCCTTTCCATCTCTCATCTCCGCCCCGCTCTCACTTCCATGTCACTCTCACCCCCTCCCCGCCCTCACTTACATCTCTCACTCCCACCAGGCCATCACTTCTAACACACTCTCACCATCGCCCCGCTGTCACTTCCATCTCAATGACAACCCCGCCTCGCCCTCACTTCCATCTCACTCTCATCCTCACACTGACCTCCACCCTACCCTACCATTTCACTCTCACCCCCGCCCCGTCCTCACTTTCATCTCACAATCTTCGCCTTACCTTCACTTCCATCACACTTTCACCTTCGCCCCGACCTCTCTTCCAACTTTTTCTGACACCCCATACTGTCCCATCGCTTCCTCGCATCTCCCGCACCCCGCCGTCCCCGTCCCCGTCTCCAGTTGCGCACAGCGGCTTGTGCAAATAGCGCCTAAAAACAACTGACATGCGGACTGTGCTATTTGATGCAAAAGCGTAGGAACTACACATTTGCATCTATAAAGTCGTTGACTGGGAGCCTGAGGACGGTCTGGGACGGTGGCGAGTGACTCTTTGTGGGGTATTTTCAGAACTTAAAGTTCTTGAACTGTGAAGACTTCCTAGTTCATGGGACAATCTCTGAGTTCTAATATAATATATGTGAATATTTACGTAACATTTATGTGTTTCTGAAATTCTGGCGCTACTTACATTAGATTCATTTCAACTTTGGAAATGTTTTGTATTTGCTGAATATTGCAGATATTTCAAGGTTTTCGTCACGGTAATATCGAACTTTCATATCCGTGCGAGAGCTCTCGCAAGTTAATCTCCACCCTTTCCCTATCCATTTCCCAATCCTTTCCATTAGGAAGGAAAGTTGTTAATGAAACGTGTTTACTTGTTAAAAAATGTATAAATCTAACTTCGTACTTACACGATATCAAACAACAAAAAAAAAAAAAAAACAACGCAACTGATGTTGGAAACAAATTTTCAATAAAGGTTTATTCAGAATACTAGAGATATATTCTTCGAACAGTTCACACTTTCTTAAAGCAACTTTTGAACTAATTATTCAATCTTCATTGACAGTTAACTTCTCGCTTTCCTTGATAGTCACAAAAATATTATAATATTCTCTTGAACCAAGAAAGTTTTCCATGTGAAAATACAGAATCGGGCAAGTACAAACCTACAACAAGTACATACTTGGCAAGATTATAAATAAATAAATAAATAAATAAATAAATAAATAAATAAATAAATAAATAAATAAATAAATAAATAAATAAATAAATAAATAAATAAATAAATAAATAAATAAATAAATAAATAAATAAATAAATAAATAAATAAATAAATAAATAAATAAATAAATAAATAAATAAATATCTTTATTGATGGCGAGGCTCAGGCCATTTAGCATGCTCTTCCGCCTAACCATTATCAAAAAAAATTAATACAATAGTTAATGAAAAATAAAGGTCATTCAAAGAGAAATACGTACGCATTTTGGATGAGGGAGTTTTTCACATTGAAGACAGGAATCTAAGCGAGGGAGGAAGGAGTAGATAGAAAAGGGAATAATCTCACAGCATTGATGAAATGAAATTTATGAATGAGATGAAATGTATTTATCTTAAGTAAAGGTAGTGTTAAAGTTAATGATAAATATATTAGAAAGCTATGAGAATTTATTCAAAATTTAGATAAATTATATTTTCTGACTCAGAAAATTAGGTACAGGAAGGATTGGACGGATCTTGTATAAGTCAGTGAAAGGTTATTAGTACTACTAAATGTTTCACACAGAGGTTTTGAAGGAGAATAGATCACGTACGTATTATTGAATTTTCCCTAAAGAAGACTAGAAAGGGGGGAAATATCGTCAGCATACGAGCGAAAACGCATCGAGTTCCCTGAGAAAAATGGAAAACGTTGGAAAATAAAGTATTTCGTAAGCATAATACTTGTACTTTGTAACAATAGTGACAATAATATTAACAATATTGATAATATGAGAATGTTTTATAAAACTATTTGGATTTTAAATTAAGTAAAAAGAGGGGGAATAAAAACGATCAATTCATATTGTAGGAAAAATTTTCAATTTAAACCCCGTACTAGAAAAGTATATATTATGGAAATGTAGGAACTGTTTACCAATTTGAATATTCCCAAGCCCTGAAAACCCGACCCAACATCTCCACCCGTAAGCCAACGATATATACTACATTTACTCCTGGGACTGCAAACAAGGGACCATCCCGGCATGCGCCTTAAGCGATTGAGTAAACCCAGGTAAACCTCAATCTGAATGGCGGCTTAAGGCCAAGACACAATACTCTGTCAAAAACACAATACAAGTTAGCAATTTCAGTGCATACAAAATACAAAAAAAAGAAACGGAAACATTTTGAATTGAATATTATGTCTTAACAATGGTGAAAGTTGTAAGAAACGATGAACTGAAACAGAAAGATTGCAAATTGTAAAACACATCTAGACAAAATTTAAAATCACAATAATTATATTTTGAATACAAGCACATGTGAGCAAATGCAGGTATGCATATTACACAAATGAGTTGCACAAATGAGCAAATGCACAAATGCAAAATCACGTACTCAAAACACAGGAATGCACGCATTTTTGTTCTATAATAAAAGTGATGTATGTGTTGAGAGGTTGGTTTTATATAGGTTATTTAAACACGATTGGCAGTGTACAAGTAGGTTTTAATGACAAATAGCTAGATTACAGAGTGTTCAAATTATTTAATAAGGATAAATGTAAATGTGACTTAATGATGGTAAGTGCAAAATTAAACGGAAGTTAAATAATTAAAATAATAGGATTAAATTTAGAGGATAGAAAGAGTTAAATAACCTAGAATAAAAACTAAAAGTAAGAGAGAAAGGAAACAAAGAAACGATGGATATTAGTTATTCAAAGTAAGAGAGAGAGAGAGAGAGAGAGAGAGAGAGAGACAGACAGACAGACAGACAGACAGACAGACAGAGAGAGAGAGAGAGAAAGTAAGCAAGAAAGAAAGTAAGAGAGAGAAAGGAAGTAAGAGAGAGGGAGAGAAAGGAAGAAAGAGGGGAGAGAGGAAGAAAAAGAAAGAGAGAAATAATATGGGAAAGGATAGAAGATGAGATGAAAGTGTTTATTTGGAAAATGGAGTAGAACAGTGTAAGATAGGTAGGATTGGGATAAGAAAGGGATTCGTCATAGCGCCGCATCAGCACGGCGTCCTCCCAGTTCTGAGTATTTGTAGACGAGCAGTGGCAATGTCCTTAAGTAGTATTTTCATGAATCCAGTTTGTGACTTCTTTTTTAAATTTTTGAAATGTACAACTATTTTTTATAGAGGAGGGAAGATTATTCCAAGCATGAATGGCAGTAACAGTGAATGATTTGCTAAAAGTAGGTATTGTGGTGAGGAATACAAATAAGGCTCGGGCACGATGTAGTTTCATAATCTGAAATCGTTGTGAGAGGGTGGTATGATGAGCGCTGTTTAAAATCTTGTAGAGAAGATGAAGGCAGTGAAGTAAACGTCTTTTATCAACGTTAAGAATTTTTGAATCCGCGTAAAAAGTTGAAATATGATCGTATTTTTTAAGGTCGAAAATAAAACGAATGCATGTATTTTGAGCTACTTGTAATTTACGTTGCTGTTTTAAATTTATGTCAGTCAATAAGAAACCGCAGTAATCAAAATGAGGCATAAGGAGGGATTGTACCAAGATCTGACGAGTTTTTGTAGATGAAAGAGTTCGCATGCGTTTCAAAACATGCAGAGACGCGAACACTTTTTGACAGATTTTATCAATTTGAACATTCCAGTTTAGAGTATTATCCATTTGCACACCTAAATTTTTCACGTCGTTACACCACGGTGGAGGAGTTCCATTTATGCAAATGTCAGGGAGAGTGGAAAGTGATAACTTTTTTGGGGAGTTTCTGGAGCCGATTACAAAACACTGAGATTTATTGGGGTTTAGCAGTAACCCCATTGAAGACGACCAAGAAGAGAGACTATGTAGATCATCGTTGATTTTTTGAGCGATTTCGAAAACGCGAGAAAGTGGTCCGCTAATATACAATTGGAGATCATCAGCATACATGTGGTGACAACAATTTTATTGACTTACCTATGTCATTAACATAAATAAGGAACGCGAGGGGTCCTAACACTGAGCCCTGTGCAACACCACGTGCTAATGGCAATGTACACGACACAGTCACCGCACACAACTTTTTGTTGTCGGTCAGATATATAACTGGAGAACCATTTGAGCGTGGATGTGGCACATCTAATGGTTTTTAATTTTGCTAACAAAATATCGTGGTCGACAGAATCAAATGTCTTGCTAAAATCGAGAAGGACGAGAATTGTGATTTTACCGTTGTCTATTGCATTTCTGGCGTCTTCAATTATACGAGAAGCGCAGTTCCCGTGCTTTTACCTGGTCTAAACCCTGACTGGTTTTTGTTTAAAATACCGAAATTTTGAAGGTGATGTTCAATCTGTTTCCTGGCGATCTTTTCGAGAACTTTTGATAATGTTGGAAAGATACTGATAGGACGGTAATCAACAGGCGTCATAGGATTGGCGCTTTTAGGGAGAGGATGGACATGTGCTGTCTTCCAGGCCGAGGGAAATTCGCCGCTCATTAGCGAGAAATTTATTATGTCTACAATTGTTGGCAGTGCTACTTCAGCTCCGAGCTTCAGCAACTTTGCGTTGATTCCGTCGGAACCGGAGCAGTTTGATTTTAGACTTAAATTGATTTTACTGACGCGAAGTAGAAAGTGTCCGTAATACTAATATCTGTGCTTCGCAGCGAGGATAAAGTTCAAGATTTTACGAATGGATTTATTGACTGCGCAAGCATAACATAAACATGATTTAGCGAATCAAGTGGCACGATTATTTCTGTTGAATTTCGAATATTTCCAACACCTATAGTTCGCAAGTTTTTCCAGAGCAATTTAGAATCACAGTTATTTTGAAAAATGGAGTGATAATATTTAATTTTGGCATTTCTCAACATTTGGGTGACATGATTTCTAAGTTTTTTATAAGCAGCATGGACTTTGTTGTTTCTTGTTTTCGAGAAACTTTAAACGCAGTGTCCCTCTCATGCATAATTTGGCGACTTTCACCGGATATCCACGGAACTGCGGGACGGTCACGCGTGACGTCTTTTGTGGCATATGTCTATTTACTAGTCCATTCAACAATTCTGTAAAAACCACTACTTTACCATTGAGCGTGGTTTAATTTAAACAAGATTCCAAGAAACCGAAAATCAATCAGAAACAAAGGAATTTGCGTCGTTTGCGAAGTTTTTATAATTTTGATAATTTATTATTTTCGGTGAGTATTTGGGACACTTTAGATTATACGATACGTAGATAAGATCATGCTTTGATACTTCTGGAACGGAAAATTGTCCATGAGAACGCGCTCTTTCTGGATTTGACACTATGATATGATCTATCCATGTTTCAGTATCTCTTGTGATGTGAGTTGCCTTTAGAGGAAGAATCGTTAGGTTCATGTTACGAAAAAAACGAGCAAAGTTGTCGGATGAAGCAGATTTTTTTCAGCAAGTTACAATTTAAGTCGCCCATTATAAGAATGTCCTCGTATTTAGTAACACAGGAAGCGAGTAAGTCGTCTAGATCGTCGATATTGCCTGATTTGGGAGGAGAATAAACTACCGCCAAGAGACACTTTTTTCTTGAGAGATTAACTTCAGTAATTAAATATTCGGTGAAGTGGTATTTATGATTTGCTGAAGGGAAAATAACTTTGCAGCTAATGTCGTCACGTAAATAGGTACCGACACCACCGCCGTGTGCAGCCACGCTGGACTTTCTATCAGATCAAAAACGGTATCCGGGGACTTTAACTGTTCGGGAATTTAAAGATTTTTTTGAGCCATGTTTCGCTAATGAGAAATGCGTGAAATTTATGTTTCATTAGAATTTCCTGAATCTCGGAGTGATGGAAAAGGAGAGATAGTGCATTTAAGTGCGCGACGTAAAAACAGTTTCTAGAAATACTCGGCGCGCTGTCTACAGCGACCAGGGCTGGCAGGGAAGGGGAGTGGACACATGCAGGTAGCGGTGACTGTGGAGTGGGGAGGACACTTTGCATTGCGTACGCGGGAAATTCCTAAAACGTTCGCCGACTGCTTATGACTCAGGAAGGTGATTCAGATGGCTTAATGAAAGAAGTAAGGAAAATGTACAAGAGAGAGAGAGAGAGAGAGAGAGAGAGAGAGAGAGAGAGAGAGTAGGAGTCTGCAGTGACGAACGCTTTCCAGAGAAAGGAAAACAGGAGCGTCCCGAAGCTATTGAATAGAGTTAAGCTCAGCCATTGTATGGACGCGGAAGCGTCTGTTACCTGAGTTTATCACTATTTGTCCGTCTTCCGTCCAGACATTCCGCAGCTGAAACCGCGAGATCCCAGCGTGCAGCACGTCCAGGCGCTGGCGCGTGAGGTCCTCGCGTATAGTGATATTCTGGTCAAATATTATTTAACTTTCTTGGATTTATTATTACTAACAGAGGGTGTTTTGGAGTGGTAGGGCGCCAGCTGGCTGCGGTGCGAAAATTGAAAAAATTATTTATTTCTTAAAAAGTATTGGATTATTTTCTTCGTTCTTATGTGTCTCAAGAAATGTAATTCCCAGCCGAAAAATAATAATACTAAAATTTTCACATTTGATTAATAAATAGCACTTGTTATCATTAGAAACAATTCAGCAGGCTCGGACTTAGGAATGATACTCAAACCATTTTTACGTATTGAATATCTTAGCGAACCGACACCTTAAGTTTAACATCAAATAGTGTATTATTTCTAAATTTGAGTTTACAGCTGGGCATTGACGTACAGAGTTTCAGATACCGCCAACATTTAAATCGCGCGTCTGGATTGTGATCGTTGGCAGTTGTCGAGTGACTTTTGCCATTATTTTTTTAATTTTAAATTTAATTTATTTTTTAAATTAATTTACGTTTACGTAGTAATATTAGCTAGCAAGTTTTCCCATTCTAAGAGGAAAGTTGTTAAGAAAACGCATTTATTTGTTTAAAAATATATAAAGGTAACTTCCAATGTACGAACACAATATCATGTAATAATATAAACGCAATTAATTTTGAAAAGAAATTTTCAATATTTATTGATTGAATATTTAAAGATGTATTTAGTATTATCGAGAGATTTTTTAAAATAATTCACAACAGTCCCTTAATATTATTGAATTGAATTAATGCCTTATTTTACGTGACGAGACTCGGACCATCAGGCCCGCTCTTCCGTCTGACCACGCAAATTTCGCTACGCTCCTTTCACCAACTAGCAGAGGAAGGAGGTATTTCTTAGGGAAGAAGCAAACGATTTTGAATTTAGCTCAGAGGCGTCATTTAGGCTTGAGGATCTTTTACATGCAAGTAAATCTACTAACATGGGACAGCCGGCTTTACTTCCCCTCCGAAGGAAGGCGTACGAAGGATTTTTTCGCCCCTAAAATCCACGGCTTAGTTCGGGTTTGAATCCGCCAACTTCGTTACAACAGACCGGTACGCTAACCGTTACACCATCGCCGCCGCCATAATATTTGAAGTAATTATTAGAGACTGGAGTTTTATGAAATTATATTTTTTGTTGTTCTAGTTACTGTTCTAAAAATTATAACCTTAGCGAATCGTCGCCGTCCTAACACAATATCCTATTTTTTCGTTACATATTTTTACATACTTAGTTCTATATGAAGTATTTTAAATATTTTGCTATTTTCACGAAATATTTTTTTATTCTATCAATTTTCTCAATTTTATTACACATTTTTAATGATTTTTTAATCAGCATTTTTTCAACATTATTACTGGTTATTTCGCCACGTGAAGAGAAGATCGGATGTCCTCACAGCCCGGCGCGCCTCCTTCACTTTTCTCAATAGCGGGGGGCGTATGTTAGCGTCTGATATATTTTTTTTTTTTTACCTTTAGGTGGGAAGAGTATCACTGACACCGATGTTCTTGACCTTTAACCTAATTTCCAAGAAACTTTGGCGGTCTCAACGTGTAACACTTCGATGAGAATGCTGTACGCTGCAGTAAGTGTTTAGATATCCCCAGTTTGAACGATGGCTGCTATTGCGTCTAGACTGGTTGCAACGGCAATGGACGAAGATTTTACTACTGTCGGGAAAGTTGTATGTGAAAAATGTGCATCAATCTGTGCCCTTCAAATGTTTTTTAAAATGGTCCTATTATTTTTAAAAATTGTTAAGTAATTTTATTCCAAAGGTCCTCCGTATTATGTAAATGTGTTTTATAATTAGCGTATTTTAATATTTCATTTTATACCGTATTTCACATATTTACTAAATATTCTTACTGTTTTCATTTCATATTTATCTACATATTTTGACGTTTCATACTATATATTTTTCCGGGGTCTAGTAATTATTCAGTATTCTTTGACAGATAGCATTTCACGATAATCACAAAAACATTAAAAGAGCGTTTTACTCTTGCAAACGCTACGTGACACAACACGCTGACTTGAAAGTTTTACCGAATCACTGCTGATAATGAAAATACTGGTGCAGGTAAAACACAAACCACTCCTAACAAGACACGCCTTCACTCTTCACTGTACAGAGATACACGGCACTTGTAGTATTATGCAAATAAACCTCGTCAGTCTGCACAAACCACTGTATACACAGAAAGCGTAAAATTTACGCTTACTATTTAATAGTATAAGATAAGGAATCCAAGCCTTCTGAGCGTGACGTCACAAAGATGATCACTCTCACCAAGAGTTCAAATCTAGTTTCCATTGGTAGTGGCAAACCAGAAAAATTTCGATTTGTGCCAAACCAGAAAAAAATAATAGAATGTACAAGAATATCTCATTCTGTATATTACGGTATGAAAAACGTTTTTTGAGGTCTATGTCGCCAAAATTTTAGTTTGTAAGAGCCTGGAAGGCTTTGTCTAGGAGTTGTTTTGAGATATATTTGAGTGTTGCGGGTTGCATTTCACATTAAATTTATATGCATTTTTTAAAAGTCAAAGTGTAATTCGTCATGTCTCCATGAAGTTTTCTTTCTTTAGTTGTTTTGAGATATATTTGAGTGTTGCGGGTTGCATTTCACATTAAATTTATATGCATTTTTTAAAAGTCAAAGTGCAATTCGTCATGTCTCCATGAAGTTTTCTTTCTTTAGAGACCTCGATTATAAAGATCAATCGTGTGTGAGAGTCTCAAAATGTATGTATACTACTGAAATAATATAGGGAACGATGGATGACGTAGCAGACCTAGGAGTTTACACGTGACGGCGGTGATACTATATTATACCTAGTTGCCTCATGTAGGATGAGGTAAATTTGCAGGCGAGATAACAGCGCAATATTTTATCGTGATTCTCACTTTAAATGTTGTTAAATTTGCTTAATAAATAGTGTAACATGTGCGCCAAGTAAATGTACCATTTTTAGCACAACTAGTTTAAATTCTGAAACAATTGGAAACCAATAACACTTGCCAGCATTGACAAAGAACTACAAAAAACAAATCTTCATTGACAAACCGGCTGCACAAACATCTGTTGGTGCATTTGGCGGTGGAAAACTGTGGGCTATGTTCGTTTGCAGAATTCATTGTTTTTAGTATGTATATAACATGAGAAATATACTTGCATTTGCATGCAACGGGTAGTCCATAGTATGGGGTTGTGTTCTTGTAATTAATTGTTTAATATTTTTCAGTGGTTTCTTAAATACATCAAGGGACGCTACTGCAAGTTGATACAACAATTCCCAAACATTTGGCACTACCGAATTGCTCTCTCACAATTACAATCTGACTTTGCATGTGACTTGCTAATAGAACTGGTAGTAAATATTCCATTAACATTTAATTTCAGACTATTGACAAATATAATAACGATTAAATATGGATGGAAATAAGTACTTTACTAATCATATATTTTGAATTTTTCATGAATAAAGTTAAATATAGTTAATAATGAATAATAATGAATAGTTAATAATGAATAATAATGAACAAAAACAAATAAAATAATCAGCATTCGTTAACAAAAGAAAAATAGTAAAAATGCGCCGTATATCTTTACTTCCTCTCAATGGTATTTGTCAACAACTACTAATTATTTTCAAAGTGCATGGTATAATTTAAGGATCAAAAATTAAAATTAAAATTTCGTTGTGGAAAAAACTCTGGCTTTATTATTGAAGATATAGAAGTTCGAAAATAAATTTGAACTATTGAAATTTTCAAAATATTGAAGGCTTAATGAAAATCGGAACTATTTATAAATAATTTCTTTCTTCCATCTGTGCAAAAAAGATGAAGAACATTTGTAGACATTTTTCAGAAAATTTTTAAAAGTGGGTTCATGTAATGTTCTCTCCCCCAGAAATATATGTATTTACCTGAAATGGCACAACTAGATCTTAATCTTGACGCGTTTACTATCTTTCTCCGCCGGATGGAGAGATCCGAAACTGTACTTAACGCGCTTAATTCACTTAATTTTTGCCATAAGGCTTTCATAATTGGATAAGGAGTGTGTCAGAAGCCTGCATGGAATCCTCAAAACTGGGCCCATTTTCGTGAAAGCGCTTGTTCTACTAGTGTATCCATTACTAAGGTTTTGTCAGTGATCTCTAATAGCTCAGCCTCTCCCAAAACCTGCCGCAACTTTGTGATTTTATTCTATTTTTCCGCCCAATCAGTCAGTTGACCATCCAGAATATTTACAAAACAATTTGCTTAACGGTGTTGGATGGGCGGGTCGAGCAAAGTGGACTGGTTGTGAAGTAATGAGGCTTCGACCCCTTCCCAAACATTCCTAGAATAGCTCCAGTTTGATTTAATTAAAGTTCGAAGGACCACCCAGACTCCTGTAATGAAAAAAAACAGGTTATAATCACCCTTGCAGGTCTGGGACTGCAAGGATGGGAGTGGGAAGAGAATGCTTGTTACCATAAAAGTTGTAAATTAAGTCATGTAAACATATATTCTATTTAAAACAAAATACATCTTAAACCATACGGGGGAGAAGGAACAAAGGGTTGCAGCACACAAAATCACAATGTAAATATACAATTTTGCCCATGACATGGGACCATATTAGTGCGGTAGCACAGAACTTGTTTCTCTTGCATCTTGCTGAAGTTGGTATGACTGCGGGCGGGCAGCTAACCCTGGCCCGCTAAGGCACTTGCAGTTCAGGAGATTGTGGGTGCCGTAAGTGGGCACCAGCGAGAACACGAAGCACCAGTTAGACACATGATGTCGGCGATGCAGTTTGTAAAAATAATTAGTCACAAATGCCACACAAGCATGATCACAAAGTATAGTTAAATCACGTGGCAAACAGCACAGTTTGCAGAATGGTTAATTGCAGACGCCACATGGACGTGAATATAAAATTAGCTGAACACGTGGCGAGTAACACAGTTTGTAAAATAGTTAATTACAGACGCCACATAGACGTGAATATAAAATTAGCTGAACACGTGGCGAGTAACACAGTTTGTAGAATAGTTAATTGAGATTGCCACACAAGCATGAACACAGAATGTAGTTGAATGCGGCAAGTAATTAGGGCGCAATAGTCACCAGTAGCAGCATTGAATGTAGACGGCAAGAATGGCCGGAAAGTTAAGCGGCGAGACAGCATGCTCGCCAGCCACGTTGTAGAAGCAGAAAATTGCTCAGCAGGAGGAGCAATTATTACATGCAGAGCGGAAACATTCGCTCCACACGGAGTCCAGGCGGTTGCCGAAGTAGTGGCGCTGTATATGCAGAGAACGGCATGGCACGTCCGCCCCGCATCAGCTCACGACCAAGACTGAAGTTTTTCGTTGCAACGCCGCTCGGCGAGGCGGTTGCGCCGCCGGCGTGCCGTGTGCAACGAAGTTCGTGTTGCGCCATATGACGCTGGAAGATTCTGGGAATCCCAAAGTGTGCAGCTGCGCTCGGCGGTTGCCGCGTGAGCGGATTACCAAGAAGTGAGGCACAGCCGCACGTGGCAATCTGAAAGCTTACTTGGAAGCGTAATTCTGAGGAGTTGCACCATTGTGCAAGAACTTCAAAAATGTACGTCTTTGAATAAATATAATTATAAAATAAAAAAACAGCTTGCTCTGACATACACCCCCACAGGACGACTAAGTTGTCCGACAAAAAAGATGTTAGGGCAAGCTAGGTAGTTAGGTATAGATGGGAGTGGTAGGGTGTATGGAGATCTGTGGCAAGGATAGTGAATGTAGCCGTTGGTATTAGAAAGGCATAATTAACCTTAGACAAGTAAGCACCTCGAAGAGGTGGCAAGTGCGATGGCACACGATGTAATAAAGTAATCTGACATAAAACATAATAATGCAATGACATAATAAATTAATCTCGACTGAGATTAGAGCACCTCGGAGAGATAGCAAAAAAAAATGATGTCGTCCAAGAAAAATAAAATGACAACGAGTGCCTAACAAGTGGCAAACGTAGGTGGTAAACACGGAAATGCAGTCTTGACGACTAACAAGCACAATATAATAGCACAATCAATCTTATAACTAACACAATAGTAAACAAATAAAGACAATAGTTTTAAATCAGCACTAAACAACTATGACTCAGTAACTATGACTCTGTAAGCTATGGAGTAACTATGACTCTGTAAGCTATGAAGTAACTATGACTCTGTAAGCTCAAAAATGAAGAGACTGTCCTTGAGTGAGTTGTGCACCTCGGAGAGGTGGCAGGTGCAAATGCAGAGTTTTAACATATTAAGGTTGATAAAGAGCATCTCGAAGGAGATGGGGCACCTCGGAGAGGTGACAAGTGCAGTAATGCGACATGTTGCCATGAGGACATGGAGCAATGAGGCCTGTCTCGGATGAGATGTTGCACCTCGGGGAGGTAGCAAGTGCAAAAATGCAAAAATCTTAACGACCAACTTATCAACTGACTCGGAATAACTAACACTAAACAGCAATGTTGCCATAGCAGAGCTAATAAGGCATATCTCGGGTGAGATGTGAGAGAATGCACCTCGAAGAGGTGGCAAATGCGAAAATGCAAGAAATCTTAACACAGTAAGACATCGTGAGTGACATAGTGAGACCTCGGAGAGGCGTAAGTGCAACAATGCAAAATTCTTAATATAATACAGAATCCTAACTACTAACAAATTTACAATACAATACAGTGAATCTTACAACTAACGAATGATAAACAAAATAACCCTAAATAACTAGCACTAATAACTATGAATGACATGTACTTAATCGTGAATAGGTAGAGGACACAAGCGATGTACGTGCCTCACAAAGGAGCCTGCCTTGGTTTGAACTTGTACAGTTCGAATGCGACCATCACGACCGGGAAAAGTTTGGGTGATTACCCCTAACCTCCACTCAAGAGGAGGGAGGTTGTCATCAATCAACAAAACGGGCGTGCCCGATTTGATGTTGGGAGAGACGGCTGTCCATTTGGAGCGTTGTTGAAGGGATAACAGATACTCCTTCGTCCAGCGCGTCCAAATATTAGCAAGTGCATTTTGAGTTCGATTCCAATGACAGCGTACAGATTGCTGCTGTAGTGCATTGGGATCGGGCAGGGCTATGAGGGGTCTGCCAATTAAGAAATGAGCAGGCGTGAGATAATTGAACTCAGCTGCGTCATCCGTAGGACGTATGAGAGGTCTGGAATTTAAGATTGCCTCAACATGCGTTATAGTAGTTAACAATTCTTCATAAGAAAGCACGGCTTCGCCTATTTCACGTAGCAAGTGACGTTTTAGGATTTTGATGCCGGCTTCCCAGATGCCGCCAACGTGAGGGGACCTGGGTGGAATAAATGTCCAATCAATGGAGGAATTAGAACAAAAATCAATAATTTGTTTTTGAAAAGCTAAAGATTTAAAAAGGTTGTAAAGGGCATGCAGCCGTGAATTGGCTCCCACAAAGGTGGTAGCGTTATCCGAAAAAATCTTAGTGGGAATGCCACGACGTGATACAAATCGCTTGAGGGCCATTAAAAAGGCTTCTGAAGTTAAAGAAGAGACTATTTCTATGTGTACGGCTTTGGTAACCATGCACACGAAAAGGGCAAGATACACCTTGGTGCGGGATTTGCCGCGAATTCCATGTCTAAGCCAAAAATGTCCTGTATAGTCCACCCCCACAATGCCAAAGGTGGGAGATGGGGTCACACGTATAGCTGGGAGGTTTCCCATAAGCTGTTGTGCTGATGTAGGAGCATGGCGAAAACAAGTGATACACTTACGTATCACAGATTTGATTGTTTTCCGAATGGAAATTATCCAGTAAGATTGTCGCAAATAGACCGTTAGGAGTTGAACATTGGCATGGGCCAGTTTTAAGTGGGCGTCATTAATAAGTGCCCTAGTAAGGTGATGTTTAGAAGGTAAAATTAGAGGGTGGAGAGTGTCGAAAGACAGCTCGGCCTCTGAGATTCTGCCACCTACACGCAGGCAGCCATCGTTGTCAATAAAAGGATTGAGCGAAACGAGGCCACTGCTAGAGGGACATGTGGCTCCGTCGTTGAGCGCCTTAAACACAGGGAGAAAGGCATGATGTTGTACAATTTTGATACATGTTAATTTTGCATAATTAAGCTGGTGAGCAGAAAGAGATTTAGTGAGTTTAGTGGAATCCGAAACTAGTTTTGACTTGGCGGATTTGAGACATGTGACAAAGTGAAGAACGTATGCCATGACACGAAGTAGTTTTTGAAAGGAGCTGTAATAAGGGCATACTCTTTCGTTCAGGTACGAGTCGCAAGGTTTGCAGGCTAGCACAGGTGCGTTATTGACGGTTACAATAATGCCATTTGGCCATGAGGTTGATTCAGAAGTTAAGAATTGTGGACCGTGCCACCAAATATCCGAATTTAACAAATCAGGTTTGACGCCACGCGAGAGTAAATCCGCAGGATTAAGTGAAGATTGAATGTGACGCCAAGTGAAACCGTTTGCATTTTCCCTAATAAATTGTGCACGATTACGCGCAAACACGTTGCCCTTGAGAGGTGGTGAGTGAATCCAGTCCAGCACTATCCTGGAGTCAGTCCATAATAGGACAGCGTTGGGAGAAAGTTCATGAGAAAGAATTCTAATAACTTTAATCATAAGCTTGGTCAGAAGGACAGCAGCACAGAGCTCTAAGCGAGGAATGGTTAACGCAGTGTCACCCTTACACTTCATATTAGAGGGCACTACTTTAGATTTGGCACAGAGTAAATTTATAGCATATGTACCGTGTTCATTTACAGAGCGTACGTAAATGACTGCTCCGTAGGCTATTAGGCTGCTGTCGGAAAAGCCATGCAATTCGACGGAAGAGTAATCAGATGGCAGGATGCATCGTGGAACATTAATCGTAGGTATGTCAATTAGTGACGTAAAGACCTCTTGCCATTTAAGGGCGATATCAGGTGGGAGTGATTGGTCCCAATTGAGGGAATAATCCCAGAGTCTTTCAAACAATAGTTTGCAAACAATTATACAAGGGGCGAATAGTCCGAGTGGATCGAATAAGGAACATATGACAGATAGCATGGTTCTTTTGGTAAACTTTGTAACATTAAAATTAATTTTGTCTGACAGCACTAGGGTGAACATGTCAGTCACAGTATTCCAAGAAATACCCAAAGTGGATACTGCTTCCGGGGCTTTAGATTCGAAAATTTTGTGACCTGACTTGGCCAGCAAGTGATCTGAAAGATCTGACAAAACAGATGTGTCATTCGAAGCCCATTTACGTAAAAGAAAACCACCCTTTGCCAACAGACTATTTAATTCAGAAATAGTCTGCTTGGCAGCATGCAGGTTGGGAGATGAATGTAAAAAATCATCAACATAAAAATTGGACGTTAGCACATGTGAGCCCATAGGGAAGTCAGTGCCTTCGTCGGTAGCCAGCTGATGCAAAGTGCGAACAGCAAGAAAGGTGGCTGGTTTTAAACCATACGTCACCGTAGTTAAGGCAAAATCCTGAATAGGTTGAGAAGGAGAGTCCCTCCATAAAACACGTTGTAGGTTCCAGTCAGATGGGTCTACATTAACTTGGCGAAACATCATTTTGAGGTCAGCAGCAATGCCAATTTTGTGAATTCTAAATTTAAGTAAAAGATCAAAGAGGTCGTCTTGAATTTTGCTACCATTTAATAGTGCATCATTGAGGGAAATACCAGTAGTGGTTTTAGCTGAAGCGTCAAACACAACTCTAGTTTTAGTAGTAGAGCTGGAAGGTTTGAACACTGGATGATGAGGAATGTAATAATTAATAAGACTGCCACAGCTGGGTGCTGGTTGCATATGTCCTAATTGAATATACTCGTTGATAAATTCATGGTAATCCCGTTTCAATTCGGGATCCTTTTCAAGCCTTTTTTCAATTGCCAGAAAGCGTTTGATTGCCTGAGGTTTGGAGTCGCCTAATGAATTTAATTTAGAATTAACAGGGAGCTTGACCGAGTATCTGCCAGAGGCGTCTCTCGAGTGAGTAGTGACAAAGTGAGATTCTGCTATTTCTTCCTCATGTAAAATTGGATGGAGAGGCGAGACTTCCTCTACCTCCCAAAAGTGTTTGATCTGATCAGGTAACTCAAAAGGCGTCTGAATCAGATTGCAGAAAGCTTGCGAGGGAGAAGCGGAGAGTGGGGTACGACCCGCAACAATCCAACCTAATTTTGTGTGCTGTAGCACAGGATAAACACCATCGGATCTGGTTAGCTTATCTGGCAGTAAAATGTCAAAGAAGATATCCGCACCAAGCAAGAGATCGATGGGTTTAATATTATCAAAGTTAGGATCTGCATAGACTAGATTTGTAGGCAAATTCCAATTGTCGCAATTAAAACTATGTGAAAGAGTGCCAGGAATGCTATGCACAATTGAACAGTTTATCTTACAAGACCAACTATCAGGAACATTACAAGGTCTAATTGTTAAAGTAGTGCTGTGAGTGCTTGTTAAAGCTTCCGGACCAATACCAGAAATAGTCACAGGCATCTTCGTTGTGGGTAACTTAAGAGAATTTACCGTGCTCCAAGTAATTAAATTAATACCACTTCCAGTGTCGAGAAGAGCAACAAAAGGTTTAGATCTGCCATTATTAGAAGAACAGCTTACTAAAGCTGTTGGAATGAGAGTTGAAGTGGTTGCTTTGGCAGCACTGGTCACAACAGCTGATGCAGCTTGCTGATTAGTAGGAGGTTTATCACCAAAGTGCAAAAGTTTGTGGTGATTCTTATTACAAATAGCACATTTTGTAGTACAAGAATGACCATGGGTCTTCGGGTGAAAACATCTAGAACATCTACCTTGTTTAACAATGAAGTCATAACGAGCTTTAGGTAACAATTGTAAAAATGAAGGACAGTCCTTAATTAAATGTTCAGAATTGCATTTTGGACAAATTAGTGCCTTACTTCTTCCCGTGTTGTTGACGTTGCCTGCCCTGGCGGTGTGAGGCTTGTCATTAACGTGAGAATTGGAAGCGTATACAGTAGGATTGTCAAAAACTCTTAAGCTTCGTTGATGCAGTTCTAGATACTGAAGTAGAGAATCGAAAGTGGGGAGCTCACTGCTATTCAAGGATAGTTCCCATTGCTTGAGAATGTCAGTGGGAAGACTTTTGGAAATTAGCGCAACGAGCAACAAATCTGACAAGTCGGTGTCAACCTTGATGCTCTTAATTGCATTCACATGTAATCTAAAGTAGTCGATTAAATTTTGCAAAGAAGAAGCGGAGCCCTTTGCAAGTGCAGGAGGATTTAAAATCGAATTTAAGTGAATGCTAACGATAGCCCTGGGAGAGTCATATCGTTGCTTCAATAGTTCCCATGCAACTGTAAAGTTGTCATCGGTAATAGGCAAGTTGTGCAACAAATCCTTGGCTTGTCCCACAAGTGAGCCTGATAAGTAATAAATTTATTAGAGTTAGGCATGTCATCTTGACATATAAGGCCTTCGAAAATGTTTTTAAATGTAAGCCAGTTAGTTTGATTGCCATCAAAAGTGGGCAATTTAATTTCAGGTAATTTAATGTTGCACTTAGAACTTCTGGAGGTACAGTCAGAAGGGCTTGATCTGTTGGAAACAGAATCATTGTCAGCGAGAGTTGAATTGTAATTGGATACTGCCACATTAACTGCAGCGAGAACATCATAATATCCATTGAAAATGTCATCTATTTGAGAAGAAGTCTCATCAGATGGATCAACATTGTCAGTGAGATCGTTAAGTTTATCAAAAATTTTAATGAGCGATTCCTTTCTTAAAGTTAATTGTTCACACGTGAGCACGGTGAGTGGCTCATTTTCTGTGAGAAAATTTGAAATGGAGGTACAACCATCCTTTAACTTGGCCATTAAATTAAGAACCTTTTTAGGAAGTGTTTGTGATGCCATCTTGGATGCTCAATTGGCAATTGATGGACACAGGTTAGAAAGGAATGTTGAGGGATCAGAAGGGAGCCCTAACCTAATATTAATTGACACTAAACTTTCCCCCAAAATACATTAACACTAAACAAAGCACACTGTATGTACATGACACTTAAAAGAAGCAAGTAATAACACAGATGTGTATACATGAGACATTTAAAAATGTAAATAAACACTGTGACATACATGTAACATTTAAAAAAATTGCAATAAAGACACAGATGTGTGTAGATGTGTGACACAATAAACACTTGAGTAGACATGAAATTAAGGAAGCACATACACAGAATGTAAGTACACAAATGTATACATGTAACACTTGTAAATGTGAATGAAACACTGTGTATATGTGAAATCAGAGAAGTACATCCATGAAATGTAAATGCACAAATGTATACACATGAAATTAAGGTAGCAATCAGTGATTGTAATATCTTTACAAGCAAGCAAGCAAGTTAATCCCCTGAATAGACGCACATCTATGAAGTTCCTGCACTTACAATTTTGTTGAAAAACAGCTGAGTGGTGCAGCATCAGTAGTGGGACAGCGTCAGTAAGTAGTACAGCATACAGCCTCGTTACACGATACAGGAGCATACAGCCTCGTTACACGATACAGGACAGTAAGTACATGTAACATTTTAAATCAGGCATAAGTATGTTACATAAAAAACAAGCACATTGACAAGGAAAATACAATTAACACTTGAATTGCATGTATGGTAACAAGCAGACTCAAAAGACAAAGGATGATGGCTCAAAAAGCACATACAAAGTGAATGCTGATGTAAGTATCAGCTTTAATGCCTGGTAGACATTGACAATGGAAGTACAAAAAAGAATGTGCTGATGTGAATATCAGCTTGGTACCTTGAGGGCATTAAAAATAGAAATTCGAAGGATCAAAATGGTCCGCAGAGCATAAACAGTATACATAAAAGCATAGATATAGGCAACATAAATTTTGCTGGTAAAAATCCGAAGCTCGAAGGAACAAAATGGATGGGCGGGTCGAGCAAGGGAATGTCCATCCAAAATGGATGGACTGGTTGTGAAGTAATGAGGCTTCGACCCCTTCCCAAACATTCCTAGAATAGCTCCAGTTTGATTTAATTAAAGTTCGAAGGACCACCCAGACTCCTGTAATGAAAAAAAACAGGTTATAATCACCCTTGCAGGTCTGGGACTGCAAGGATGGGAGTGGGAAGAGAATGCTTGTTACCATAAAAGTTGTAAATTAAGTCATGTAAACATATATTCTATTTAAAACAAAATACATCTTAAACCATACGGGGGAGAAGGAACAAAGGGTTGCAGCACACAAAATCACAATGTAAATATACAATTTTGCCCATGACATGGGACCATATTAGTGCGGTAGCACAGAACTTGTTTCTCTTGCATCTTGCTGAAGTTGGTATGACTGCGGGCGGGCAGCTAACCCTGGCCCGCTAAGGCACTTGCAGTTCAGGAGATTGTGGGTGCCGTAAGTGGGCACCAGCGAGAACACGAAGCACCAGTTAGACACATGATGTCGGCGATGCAGTTTGTAAAAATAATTAGTCACAAATGCCACACAAGCATGATCACAAAGTATAGTTAAATCACGTGGCAAACAGCACAGTTTGCAGAATGGTTAATTGCAGACGCCACATGGACGTGAATATAAAATTAGCTGAACACGTGGCGAGTAACACAGTTTGTAAAATAGTTAATTACAGACGCCACATAGACGTGAATATAAAATTAGCTGAACACGTGGCGAGTAACACAGTTTGTAGAATAGTTAATTGAGATTGCCACACAAGCATGAACACAGAATGTAGTTGAATGCGGCAAGTAATTAGGGCGCAATAGTCACCAGTAGCAGCATTGAATGTAGACGGCAAGAATGGCCGGAAAGTTAAGCGGCGAGACAGCATGCTCGCCAGCCACGTTGTAGAAGCAGAAAATTGCTCAGCAGGAGGAGCAATTATTACATGCAGAGCGGAAACATTCGCTCCACACGGAGTCCAGGCGGTTGCCGAAGTAGTGGCGCTGTATATGCAGAGAACGGCATGGCACGTCCGCCCCGCATCAGCTCACGACCAAGACTGAAGTTTTTCGTTGCAACGCCGCTCGGCGAGGCGGTTGCGCCGCCGGCGTGCCGTGTGCAACGAAGTTCGTGTTGCGCCATATGACGCTGGAAGATTCTGGGAATCCCAAAGTGTGCAGCTGCGCTCGGCGGTTGCCGCGTGAGCGGATTACCAAGAAGTGAGGCACTGCCGCACGTGGCAATCTGAAAGCTTACTTGGAAGCGTAATTCTGAGGAGTTGCACCATTGTGCAAGAACTTCAAAAATGTACGTCTTTGAATAAATATAATTATAAAATAAAAAACAGCTTGCTCTGACAGGTGTGAAAAGACTAATACTTCGATAATTTTCTGGGCAATTCATATCTCCTTTATTTTTAAAAACCGGTTATGGGATAATTGTAATCCACAGTCTGGATACTTTTCGAGTCAACAATGCTATAAAAAATTCAGAAAACATTTTAGATACATGATACACAAGACGAAAATAAATTGTGTTAGAATGCCGACCGTGCCACCTGCTTTCTATTCGTGGCTTAACCTTATTCACGTCACATCACGTTGTAGATTTGTCTAGTTCAAGCTCACTCCGTCCAGTACAAATACCTGACCCGGTGTCTATTGCGGCTATTGCGAGCGTCTGTGAAGATACTGCAACTAAGTGTCCGTTGTAATTTCATTAGGTGCATTAATTTTTCTTTACAGAGATTTGATAACCCTCTAAATTGATTTACTCTGATCGTTCCTTATAAACGCTTCTATTCTTGCTGTCACACTCTCCTGCCAACGTTTCTTCGAATCGTGGCTTCATGCTGCCTAAGTAACAACTATTACTCGCTTCAACTTCTAAAATTCAAAACTGCTTAACGCCTGCTTTTGCAACACGCCCCGCTAACCCTTCTGTGGGTCAGTACACTAACACCTCTCCCCTACCTCCGCATGGACTTCGCGGGAAGGTAGAGACGCCTTTCTAAAAGTATTTTTTGCTCACCTGGTGACTGTCCATCTCGCGTCCATCCTGCCATGTTAAGAAAAGAAATTCTTCGCATCCAAACAGTTGTTTCGCTTTTGTCAGCTCTGTTGCTCCCGTCCACTTCACTAACGATTGCAGTTCAGTAGCATTTGTTGCTAAATGATCGTACACAGGAAAATGGTCGGATTCGGTCCGTAATTTGATCACAAAATCCATTATATTGTTTATTCTCTCAAAAGAGAATAGCATAAAACACACACACTGGCTCCATTCCCACTAATATGGCTTCTCCTTCCATATCCTGACCATGGTTGCCATTTAAAATTTCGAGATTAATTAAAAAGAAAGTATACATCCAAACAGCATGTTTATCTTGTTATAGTGAATTAATGCCTATCTATTCACGATGTTTAATCCAGCATTGACGAAGCAGTGCCGTGGTAACGCAGGGGGTCGAAAGACACGGGCTCAGTGCCTCCAATGTTCAAAGGCCCCAAATTGTTCTTAAAAAATATTTGATACAATATTTTTCAAAAAATACAATAAACACCGTAGAGAAAAGTGACGAATCATTAAACTATTCCCAAAAATGGCATAACGGAGTGATGTGCTGCACATTATTTTATAATTTTTATAATATGGAATGTTGCTGGTTGTTGCGAGAATGACACTCAGAGGTGAAAAGTTACGTTTTTTTTAACAATACAGAATTATATTGTCGTATTTAATTTGTAGTATTTTTTATTATAATTATAAATCTTATATTCATACTTGCTTATACAAATATGATTATTTTTTTTGATCGAATGCTAAATTGAAACACTAAGAAACACTTTCAAAATATTAAACAATGTAAATTGATAGGTATTTCTTTCAATTAAAATGCAATGTAAATTGATAGGTATTTGTTTCTATTAGGGGATAGAAAACTGTGTTGGAGGGGGGATATCGGTGAAAGTCAGAATAGGGGACCCCCAAATTAACCTACGCCTATTGTGTGTGTGTGTGTGTGTGTGTGTGAGAGAGAGAGAGAGAGAGAGAGAAGGATGGAGTGAGTGCGAGAGATGGAGGGAGGGAGGGAGGGAGGGAGGAAGGAGGGAAGGAGGGAGAGAGAGAGAGAAGGAGGGAGGGAGTGCGAGAGATGGAGGGAGGGAGGGAGAGAGAGAGACAGAGAGAGAGAAGGAGGAAGTGAGTGCGAGAGATGGAGGGAGGGAGGGAGGGAGTGCAAGAGATGGAGGGAGGGAGGGAGAGAGAGAGAGAGAGGGAGAGAGAGAGAGGGAGAGAGAGAGGGAGAGAGAGAGGGAGAGAGAGAGAGGGAGAGAGAGAGAGTGCATTGGCGAGCGGGATTTTCCCGACCAGATGTCTTTCGCTAGCGGTCATCGCGTCTAGCGTTCATCAAGGAAAGATCGTGCGCGGTCGGTAGCCCGTTTATTAGGAAACTGTTTCGGCATTCACTTGGTGTTGATCTGTGATACCTCGGAAAATTACCGATGACAGCAGCCGCTAGAATTCTCCTCCAGAAAGCGTCTGAATTCGACCTAGCTATGTAGCTAGCATCGAAAATTCTGCCACTGTCGGGACGCAGACCTAGAAATTCCCGGTCAGAGGCACTGCAGATATTAGTTGATTCCCTGAGCCACCTCTCCCGGTGAAATTACGTCTGTTTTGGGCTATACAGGGAAACAAAATTTCCTACTGGTGTGGTACTTATCTATGAGCCAACAAAGACCAAAGTGAAAGCTATGCAAAAGGGTTTAGGGAAGAAAGTGATAAGAAATAAAAGCCAGGGATGTACTGGCACTGGAATCGAAAAAGATCCCCAGCTCCATTATAATATAATGTTACAAAATCATAGCTCTGAAATTATCTCTCTTTAGGTCCATCGTTACTGGCAGAGGAACAACAACTAATACAATACAAATAGCCCTTCTAAGTAAATAAAGCATCCCAGGGTGTTCAAACTTGCGCGAGATTCTTACTAAACGTTCTACCTAACAATGGAAATAGTTACATTTTTGCTGAGTAACTCATTGTTGCTCATTCTCAAAACGTTTGGAGTGACCTTCGTAAAAGTATCAATTGTATAAAGATAATTGTATTACCTCAAAGATCAAGATAATGATGACGGCAAGATAAGTTGTTACTTCAATACATTTCGTGAGTGCTTAGTGCCCCATGACAGTTTCTGAAATTAACAACACATATCAGATCAAATATAGCATAGTCGCCTCAGAGATGCAGTAACGTTAACATTACAATACTTATTTAAATAATAGTTAATTAATATATAAAACATGTTAAAAATATTAAACAAAAGCACAAACAATCAATATATAACCAAGGAGATGGAACATTGAGAAATCACAACATTGTGCACTTTAGCGCAGGTTAGATGGAAGATACGGCAAGATAAGTTGTTACTTCAATACATTTCGTGAGTGCTTAGTGCCCCATGACAGTTTCTGAAATTAACAACACATATCAGATCAAATATAGCATAGTCGCCTCAGAGATGCAGTAACGTTAACATTACAATACTTATTTAAATAATAGTTAATTAATATATAAAACATGTTAAAAATATTAAACAAAAGCACAAACAATCAATATATAACCAAGGAGATGGAACATTGAGAAATCACAACATTGTGCACTTTAGCGCAGGTTAGATGGAAGATAAAAGGAAAACAAACTGGAGGGAGATGAAAAAATATTTAACTTTGTCAAAGGTCGGAAATTCGGAAATTTCAATGAAAATATAATCCGCGTAATTTTTATAATTTGCTCTCTTTGAACTACAAATTGAAGAAAAAATTTGGAGCCATTATTGAGATAATTTAGAAAATGTTAGAGCTTTATGTAAAGAATCAAATAAATTGAAATAGCCGTTTCAAACTCAAGGGAAAGTGACATCAGTCAGATTGATTTTGGAATATCAAACTAGGGGAAAATTCCGAGTGAAAAACGTGAATTATAATAATTCGTGTTAGTGAAAATAATTCACAATGTATAGAATCCACTTTTTCGGTATCAGGGACACTCAATAGGAGTTTTCTGTCGAAAAATCGGAAGAATATCTGTGGAGATTTACAATACATTATAATACGTAAATAATATAGAGAAAATATTAAGAATGCCTTAAATACGGCGCAAGGAAAATGCTGGTAAACAATAATAGGTAGTTTATAATGAGGTCCTCTTGGTCATGTCACGAAAGTATAACAGCAGTTCGTTATCATAAATGGAACAAGCGCTCTTTGGTAGTTATTTGGAATATAGTACGTATTGAATTTCCCCTTAATGAGAGCATTTCTGGTAAGGATGCCCCGTTTATAAAAAAATGACATAGGATATCTTGAAGATTAATATTTCTTTGCAGAAGCTCTCACACCCACAGACTCCATTGTATGGTTATGCCTTTTCCTTGACTAATTAGAAACAGAATATTATTTATATTTATAGTTTTATTACTTTTCTACGAAATGAATCTAACCGGTAGGCGTTTAATAATAATACAAGTTTAATATAATAATTTGTTAACATATGTAACTTTTTTTCCTTTTTTTACTTATGTAAAGTCGATTTTCGATTTTCAGCTACTAAGGACATATAGAGATCACTGTCAGTAACATTAGAGGTAACAGTAGCTGTACACGGACACACACAAACATCCATGCCCCGGGCGGGATTGGTAACTGCGACCCTTCAGGCGCGAGGCACATACGGCTCTTCAGCCTTAGCGACCTCAACTATCCCAGCCAGAATTTCTAAAATTGATAGCACTGAAATAAAAAAACTTGATTTTAAACAATGGAAAATGCACCCAAACTATTCCCTCTTTCTCAAGAACTCAGTTTTCGATAACGGTCTGCTCAGGAAAGGTGGGGACAGAGTGGGGTAAGGTCCAAAGGTCCTCAGCAAAATGATGCAATTGATCGCATTGCCTTCTGATAAATCTCGTTCCCTTATCGTACGGGGTATTTGCTACAACGACAGCGTTCCAACACTGGCAAACAGCGAAGGTGAGATTTTCTTCATCATCGAGTTCAACTTGGTGGGGATTAGGATAATGGATTTAGCAATAGATGAGGTCAATGGCTATGTAGCATTGTAAATATGATAGAGTTTATAAATATGGCAGTATTGTAAACATTCACCATTACTGTACATAATTGTTGAATTACAAAACAATATAATATTTCGCATATACGATAATATAATTAACTTAACAATATGTAACATACATAATATTAGATTACATTAACGTTTGAGGGTCAATTTTCCTATAAAAATGGGGTTAATATATTGATGGCTTTCCAAATACTTATTATTTTGATGTACGTAGAATGGCGTTATGTTTAAATTCATATAATTCTATTTCAAATTTGGATATAATATGTACTTTAAAGATGTAATCGAGGTCGAGTGCGCTGTTTCAAAGTTCATATCGGGTGAAGATGGTTTTTACTTTCTCTCTATACGAAGTATAGGAAATGTTATGTAATGCTGCGGAAAATCGATTTCGTGATTTCCGTCCGCTTGTGAACACTACTAGCACCAAAACCATGCGTAGGATTTTTTCCCAATTTAAGAAACCTCTGTCCATCTGGCTGGAGTCAAAGCTTTGAGATTTTGAAACACATTCTTTAAAATTTGGGGCACTTTGCATGAAGCCCAACGGACATTTTAAACATATTTTCAGGAACGGTTAACTTGAAATATTTTCTTTACATTTCTTGTGAGAATGCAATAATGTACACTTATAAAAGTTGAAAAGGTTCAATTTTGACGGTTAACTCAGAATTTTAGAAAATTTCAAAAGTATGTTTTTTCGGTGTCCTCCTGCAACCAAAAAATTGAAAATAGAGAATTTTCCTTGAAATTAAATTTGTTGTCCATTATTAGTTCTTTTATTAAGGTTATGTACATTTCTTTACAATTTTAATAGATGTCACGTCATATTGCATGCAATATTTGCAATTCTAAAGAATTACAAAACTAAGGTATTATGAAAAATAGCTCTAATTTTTTTCTTTAAACTTAGGTAAAAATAGTGCTATATGTATTCTATGAGACGATATAAACGCAATAGTGCTCTATTCTTTTTTTCAAAAATTAGAAAAATGTAATTTTTTGACTTGTTTCTAACATTTTTAATATTACACTAACGGCGATTTCTTTAGATTAATGCATTTATGAGTACTTTTGCTTTAAATAATGTCCAATAAAGTTTCCCGAACACTGAACAGTTTTTCGTAAAAATGAACTCAAAATTCCGCCTTTTTGGAAACGCCGAAACGCTTTTTCCTGAAAAAAGGCCCCAAATTTTTTCTTCCAACTTTTTCAACAGAAAGTGCTAATTTCACTGTTTAAGATGACATACAATTAATTTTGCGGTATTCATTTGATATTTCAAACATTGTCTAAATATAATTTATTTGAAAGATCTCTCACGCCTTTAATAAGCGCATTTTCAGTGATTTGTAAACACTATTGCATTCGAGACTGGAAGTGCTTTAAAGGACATCATATAAAGTTTTTGAAATACTCAATAGTTTCAAAATTCGAATTGACAGTACCGCTTAAAAGCCATTTTCTTAAAAACGGCTCCAAATTTTTAAAAGAGAATTGTCATTTAAAACCAGCTTTTACCGTTCTTTGATATTCTTGGTATAATATTTTCTTTCTACTAATAGAAAGTCATAAACTGACAAAATTTCAAAAATATGTACTTGAGTGGCGATAGATGGTAGCTGGCAAGAGTATGTGGCAAGTCGGAGTAGCTAGCCGAGACCAAGAGAAATAGAAAACTAATACGGGAAAGTCTGTGCCATTCTGTAACATCACTAGTAATATGTAAACATGTCTTAATTTGGATTCTAGAAGTTTTCCTATAAATATCTACTTGTTCCGTGCCCCCAGTTTTATTTTTGGGCAGCCATATTTTATATTGGATGCTTGTTGATCTCTGTAGCTTTCTGGTTCCAATCCATATGCATATCCCTTCCTGTTTCCATTTGTTTTGAATTCTTTCAGCATATTTCAATCTGCCTTCAGCCTGCTACATTGTGTACTCTGTGGTCATTTGCAAAAAAATTTTAGAAATTAATTTACTGGCATCTTTATTAAGAGAGATTCGATTTGATAGGGAATACATGATAATATAAATGAATGTACTGTATAAATCTGAAAATATTACTTCATAATAACTGCATTTATTTCAGTTTTAGTTCTTCTGCAGCTGCTGACTTTATTGTTCATTTGTGCTAGAGAACGTGAAAGCAGGATGATATTTGGTTAGTGAAGTAAGAGGATTAAAAGCGGGAAAATCAAAGCAAGTGGCAGTGTTACAATTTTCATATTTCATAAGTAGGCACTTCATTTTTTTAAGCGTACACACTATAGCTTCTGTTCCATCATCGTTGGTTCGTCTATGAATGAAAACAATAAAGTAGTTGGTAAGCATCGTGTCTAGAAAAGTTTAAAAAATAATTTTTGTTTGTCCATTGTTTAGTTGATAGAATATTGTCTTGATTCACAATAAAAGTTAAGTCAATTTTGAAGCTAGATATAATCCATGGTAATCCATGGTCCATAACAAGCATGATGAAAGCATTTTTTACAGTAATCTTTTATATAATGTGTTATAATATGTTTTATGGAAGCATTTTTTACGATAATTTTTTCGACCTTTTTGTTTTCTTAACCTTTCCGAAATTTTTCAATTTTTAATTTAAACCAAAATTTAAAATAAGTTCCATTTCTTAATTCCAAAATATTCAATTTATTTACAAAAATTGGACTGCAAAAAGATAAATAAATAAATAAATAAATAAATAAATAAATAAATAAATAAATAAATAAATAAATAAATAAATAAATAAATAAATAAATAAATAAATAAATAAATAAATAAATAAATAAATAAATAAATAAATAAATAAATAAATAAATAAATAAATAAATAAATAAATAAATAAATAAATAAATAAATAAATAAATAAATAAATAAATAAATAAATAAATAAATAAATAAATAAATAAATAAATAAATAAATAAATAAATAAATAAATAAATAAATAAATAAATAAATAAATAAATAAATAAATAAATAAATAAATAAATAAATAAATAAATAAATAAATAAATAAATAAATAAATAAATAAATAAATAAAATGTATTACACTTAGTTCAGGTTTAATTTCTTGAGGTTGAAGGAAAGGAGTCCCAAGATGATTTATAGACAGACACGACTCTTCTCAATTTAGTTAAATTTCGTGCTCAGAATATGAACAGTGCGAACATTTTAGTTCAAATAATGTATTACTAACTTCAGCACTTGATAAACAATATTTTTTCCAAAAGGTAATTTACTAATTCTATTTCGTTCGGATTTAATGCGTTGAAATAACTTTTGAATGAACCGGCCATGTAAAAAAGTCATGTGAACGGGAACGTTGGGTCTGATGAACCCATCAACAACTTCAAGCGGCAATAGCACACCACCTTTTACTGATAAACTCAAACTAATGGTCATCATCTGTTCAAGATTATTAAATTTGAAGGTAGGGGGTGGATAAGTCAAGAAATCATTTCGTTCACTTGATAGACGGCTTCAGAGATGTCGCTGGGTCTGACAGAGTGTTTATCCGTTTAATTCATTTTATAGTTATAAACATCCTAAATTACATAAGAACATAAATTACATTATAAATAGTTTAAACCGAGAAAAGTTTGTTGCTCTCTCTTCGCTGTAGAACTTGGTTTCAGTCACGCGGAATATTTTTTTTTACTCTTGTATGAAGCATGAATCGATATATGCATCCATATGCAAATCCGGGAAATGAAATATTATTTGCATTTATATATTGGTCTTTACGTAAAATGAAACCACGCACATTTGGCGTTGCTTAATAGAATCGTACCAACAAGGTATGTTTTTTTCGTTCATTAGTATAAACAAAGTTTTCCTCTCACTGAAAGTGAAATTCTTATATTTCTATTATTATATGGCCCCTTTCATTTAATCTACTATGTTTACATTACTGGGCAAAATTGTACACCCGGAAAAATTCTCCATTTTCATTGTTGTTGCTGTAGCTTTCAACGAATTGTTTATGAAGGTCTCGATTGCACGACAATAACAGAAATTTTATAAGTATTTATTTAAGTATTTATTCGGCTCTTAGGATCATTGCGTACAATGTAAATTATTGTTTTAAAAGCGAACTAGTGCGAGTTCAACACCACATTCTTCCCCGCAATGTTATAATGTCATCGCTATGTAGTATTATAATGTCGCAATTTCTGACTTGCTTACATTTCAAATATCACGTTTAAAAATAGTCTTGAGAAAATAAGAAGTTAATACTACAAACCAGCGGCGGTGGGTTAGGCGATGATGGCTGTCGGTACGAACCATTTTTACGACACTTTCCTAAAAATCCTTCGAAAAGGTTAGGGGCTGGTGTTAATCAAAAACGGGCAGTCAGACGGAGATACAAACTAAAAAGCACTTCGGTATCAAGGATCCAAAAACTGTGGATTCGCTTTAGAGAAAGTAATATACCATCTAAAAGAGCAAGGATATCCTATTTTTTCGGTGTCGGGGACTCATAAAACGTTTTTCTATCTAAAATGGCACTTTCCCCGCATAAATTTCTATTATATATATATATATATATATATATATATATATATATATATATATATATATATATGGAATGTGTGGAACACACACATTGTTTGGTAGTTAGTTGTCATATAAATCAGTGAAGTCGGTCGGGTCGATTTACTTTCTCGTATTAATCTATTCCTGCTCCGAAGTAAAAATCATATAAGCGGGATCGGATAAGTTAAATAATTTTAAAGTTTCCGCAGGAGTCGTCTATAGAATAGAACTGCCACGGGTTCAAAAGCTTCCCTACGTCCCATTTCGCCAGTAGAGATAACACCACCTCTCGCGTTTAACCCCGGCTCACAGATAGAAGGCGGTTGCAGATAAGGAGAGAGTAAATGGCGAGGGGAAACGCCAGCGTTTTGCCCGACGCGCCGCATAGGGAAGCCTGGCCGAGCAGCGCCAAATCGCGTGAAACTACAGAACCGCGAAAGAAATATACAGAATTGTGTGAAACTGCTCTTAACCGTGTAAAATACAGTCACGTAAAATTGCGCAAAATCGTTTGGAACAGCGTATACCCAAGCAGAATCGCTTAGAATTGCCCAGAACCGCGTGGAACTGAGCAGAGCCCCGCAGAACCTCGCAAACGCTCTTGCTCGTCATGAAGTGACAGTCGCAAAGTTCCTGCGCTACTTTTATTCTGCGATCATTTGCGTTCTACAATCATTTGCTGACAGCTCCGCACACGAATAAAACAATTGTTTCTTAAATCATCAACAAAATTTTTAACCCGTATGTACGAATTGTAAGTTCATGATCTATTGATATCGTTTAGGTCCACCGTGATGGTAACCACGTTGGATTTGAGCTGTGACATGTGTCATATTAACAGCAGTTCAACGATACTTATCAAGACGATAAAATACATACAGACTGCAGAAATAAATAATTGGTTTTGTTGTCTAGAAACTGACAACATTCGTAAGTCTACGTCTTCACGTAAACAACGCGTAGACAACGTACACTGGTAATCTATTGCCAAATGTAATCTGCGTAGACAAAGGAAATATATGTTTATGGTGCGGCAGGGGTGAATCAACGAGGGCCAAGCTCCTCCTCAAATCAATATGTAATTGAAATTATACTTCATTTATGTAAAAGAATTAGTTCCAGTGTTGATTGGCTCACACCAAAAGGAGTTCTACAATTATGTATAAACATCTTTTAAACGTCAAGTTTCCATTTTTTTCTTGAAAAACATTTAGGGGGAGGGAGCGAGGTTACAAGCTTAGTTCGAAGTTATTAGCAACTATGCAATATTCATCAGTGCCGATCCAGTGGCCGAGATCCATAAGGCAGTAGTGCCGTAGCGATCTCGGAACGCAGGATTGTGGGTTCGAGTCCCGCCTCACACATAATTGTATTTGTGTTTGTCCTTTTATCCCCTATCATCACCACAAGTTACTTTCACTGTTACCATTACGTTCAATCCTGTAGTGGTCGCTAATGACCTAGATGTTGTGACCTTAAAAAACAAAATAAGTCATCAGTGAATAACGTAATACTCAGTGAGTAAAGAAAATGGTACAATAACCATATAAATATACATAATAACAGAAATTACAATAATATAAAAAAGCGTCATGTTCAGTATTAAACAGTACAAGATTTAATAAAAGAAATTGCACATTACTAGAACTGACATCCTTCTATTTACTGCACTTTAGCTTCTACATTTTTGTGTCTTTGTAGATGTTTATTTCTTTGACAAAACTTACTATTCTACATTGACAATGCTTAGTTTCAATAATTTTTTCGTAACTGTATTCCAATTGAAACTTTTTCCAAGCATCTTTGTATATAGGCAATGAATTAGGTCATGCCGTACATGTATTGGAACATTACAGTGATCAGATTTGGGAGAAATTTACTATCTCAGATTACAGGAGAGAGTTGTGATGAGATTTGAGTTCTTAACCTAGTAATAACTGTCTTTTCGAGAAATTCTATAAAAGTTATTGATTTAGGTTGCAGATCTTTTATGTAGCTCTCTTACCTTCATATATTGTCGTACGTCGTACCAGATATTTTGTATTTTATCAGATAAATGATTTTACAAGGTCTTGAATGTATTCGAAACCACTATTTGCACCTGTGATGGTTACAGATGTCATTTCTTTACCTGGTATACGTTTTTTAACGTCTAAATTGAAAATAAAATTTTAAATATTACACTTAAACGTGCTAATGCTATTAATACTAATTGTATTTTTTATTCGAAATAGTAAATAGTCGACATAGATTACATTGCGTACGTAATCTACAAGTAAAAAGGGTATTGTAGACTACATGTAAATTACGTGATGAAAACACGTGTAGACGTAAAAATATTGTCTATGGCACAACTCTGAACTAATTTCATGGTCATTCAGAACACTATTAGTGTCACTTATATCATTTCTCCTTCTGCTGAAGTTTGTTTACGAAAAAATATTACATACACATACACATCGCTCCAAATGAATACAACTTATTTCACGGACTTTGGAATTGATATACCCACAATACCAGCAAAGGCAAAAGGACCACAGAAAACGCATGATGTTTCCTTCCTCTTTTTGTCTTATCCTCATGTCCTCTTTCTTACTCACGTCCACATCCTCTTATTTATTACACACATATGCACTACACTACCACAGACGTCGCGAGCTTAGAGCCTGTGCTGACTAGGGCAGTACCCTACCAGTGGGGGATATAGCCATCCAGCGGGTGATATAGTGGGGGAGTACCCAGAAAGACGACGTTAGTTCGGCGCTGGATATAGCCATCCAGCGGGGCAAATCACTGCCATCTTCCGCGATAGAACTTGCATTAAACTCACGAAATTAATGCCCTTAGTAGTTATTCGCACCCATAAACACTAACCATTTTACAACTACTCATATTTTTTGCATGACGTCATTCAAAAGGACTACAATTTAGAAATAATTTACAATAAGAAAGAAATCTATGACTTAATTAGATATGATTTGCTATAAAATACATTTAAACTTGTTCAAAAGTTTTCATTAAAATTGGATACATTTTACACATACCATATTTAAATATATTTTCCTCTCTCCGAAAACAAACAAGTGGTGCTACAGAATTGCATAGACTTTCCCGATTGTTTGTTTTTATTTTCTTTTGGCTCGTTTAGATCTTTGGATTTCCTACATAATTTTGCTCCGTCCATCTATCGCCGACCAAAGTACATTTTTTGACATATTCTTAATTTTTCGGTTTCCTAAAAGTGTAACGGAAATATTATTTTAAGAATATTGGAGAACAGTAAAACCTCGTTCTAAATGGCAATTTCCTTTAAAAAATGTGTTTGCTGTTCTTATATAATAATATTTAAGCGCTACTGTAAAATCGAAATTTAAAGCTCTTTTCCACAGAATGTTTTTGAATTTTCAAAAACACCTCAGAGGAAGTCATTTAAAGCACATTCACTCACAAATATAATAGTGTTTACAAATTGCTGGAAATATGCATATTAATGGTGTGACAGATCCTTCAAAAAACGGACAGACGGACGTTTTGCCACCCGTCCATCTGTCCGTCCGTCTGTCTGTCCGCGCGTCTGTCCGTCCGTACGTGAATCTATCTGTCGATCTGTGGGTCTGTCCGTCTGCTCGTCTGTTCATCTGTCCGTCTGTAAACACTACTAGCGCCTAAACCATGCGTAGGATTTTATTCAAATTGTAGAAACTCCTGTCCATCTGACTTGAGTTGAAGCTTTGCGCTTTTGAGAAACATTCTATAAATTTGGCGGTACTTTACAGGAAACTCCCCGGACTTTTCAAAAATCTTCTCAAAAACGTATCTAACTTTTTTCTTAAATTTCTTGTAAGATTTGAGTAGCATACACTTATAAAAGTAGCATATGTTCAATTTACACGGTTAATTCTGATTCAAACGAATTTCCAAAAACGTGTTTTTTGTACTGCGATCTTAGTGATAATGACAGGAATTAAATCAACGCCTCATCAATCGATCTATATGTGTTAAATACGAGTACCCAATTCGTATTTTTCGCACAATATTCCTTCATTTTCTTTCACGACGTTTGCAACACTGATGTTGACATCTTTAAATGAACAATTAAATTACCAAGTAAATCACGCTGCATATTGATTTCAATTTAAAATCGAATTATCATGGTTTTAAAAAGTAATTTGCGAAAACCTACGAATGGTATTGCCTCTCAACATATTAAACGTGAAGAATTTCAAGTGAATATAGTCACAGTTCATTCAGACGCGTTCCAATTATTATTATTAAAAAAATACACAAAAAACTTAAATTGACATACTTCATAAAGAGACAAATAGTTGAAGGTGTAAGAGTGAAAGTATACAGAGCTATGCATTTCTAAAATTAAAATGAACTGCGCTGATAGCAGACCTGCGAAGAGTAAATAAATAAACAAAGGGCATTTAGGAAAGATATACACAGTCACTCGACTCTAGATTATAATAGAATATTGAAAAACTTTTATTAAATGAAAGTTCGTATGTTTGGCAAAGACAATTGAATGTTTTATAAGCAATGATCGATTACACAAACGTTTATAATATACCAATATTAGGAATTAGGACAAGGGAAAAGTAATTAAATTTAATATTTGGATTTTAGTTAGAAATTATTGCAATGAAGAAATTAAGGAAATCTAAAGACATCTAAAAATTGTAATGTAAAAATGTACAGCGAGTTTGACAGAAGAGAAGAGCTGCCCTTTGTTTCAAACTGTGCGTTGAAGAAGAATAGGGCAGCAATGTATGTAGACAGACGTGTTTGCGATCTTGAGTGATAACAAAAAGAGTGCACTCGCGTGAATTAAATGTAGATTAAACATGTGTGAATGACTGAATGTTATTTGGATTTGTTTTCTTTCAAGATACATTGTGCGGGTATATTCAAAGGCTAAATTTATGTCGTGTTATGTTTTGTACAATAGAAGGCATGTGTATTCACGCCGGAAAGCAGAATTCGCCGAGTAGCTTATATTAATATTGTTTACGAATAAATAATTGCTGATCGTAATGACAGCTTTGTTAAAAATCTTTGTGGATATTTTAATAGGTAACCCAATGACAGGAAAATAATAAAAGAGAGCTAGATTTCCAAATCAATATAATAATACTTCGGTTTCCTGTATAGGGGCGACTTCAAGAATTCACATTAAACTTATGAATTTGTACTGCAGTCTTAGCGTTTCCGTGATTTCGTCGAGAAAATCAAACATTGTAGACTTGGTTATCAACATAATAAATTGTTATTCGCTTACAGATTTTGACACGCTCAAGTGTGGGGTGAAATTGTAAAAATGGTTAATTATTAGTAAATTTTAATTCATAGTATTATTATCCATTACAATACAGACAAAACAAAACTGCGAGTAATGCTAGAGAATGAATGAACGTTCACTTCTCACTTTTATGTTTTACATAAGTGTGAAAATACCGATTTTCAAGTGAATGTGACTCATAACTGATTTTTAACGAATACCTTATTCACATAGACATACAAAACAGTCGCCTTTTAAAGTTAGATTCGTATACAGAACCATTCTTAGAGCAATTGCTAATGTAGAATTGAACACAAAGTATACTGAGTTTATGAAGTTTTAATCTCTTCAAAATTAGATGAGCAAAATATGGAAGTCTAAAGAAAATTGGAGGAAACGAACAAATGAAGTTGTAACAGACAGAATTTTCGAAACTAATTGGGAATAATCTGTAATTTTGCATTTACCATTTGTTCAAATGCAAATGTGCTACATACATTTATGTGCATATTAGCAAAATAGCAAAAAGAATGTAGCTCTAAAATTTAACTATTAGCATTATGAAAATCTACAAGTAATTGTTTAGGCAATTATAATTTTTAAAATGCAATACGAACTGTTCATATCTTGTGTGGAAGTAACATACAAGGCAATTGGGTGTTGGGAACTTTTAAACGGGAGTATAATATTATCAGCTACTTCGATCCATTGGTAAGTACAATACCAGATAATAAGAGAACATATTTAAAAAAACTGGGATGAAAGAAATAAAGTATGAAAGAAATTTGTAACACGTGAAACTATTTTTAAAACAGTTTACAGCGTCACCAACGCCACATTTTACAAATGCAAAAGTAATATAAATAGCACACATTCACCTTATCTCCCCCAAGAACTACGAACGTTCTCTTCGGGAAGGGAGGGGGAGGGTCCGAAGGTCACCAACCGAATGACGCATCAGAATCTTCGCCATTTGGAAACGCTCTTCGTCTGATTTCCAGTTTCTCTTTGTCCGAGGTCCGAACTGCAACGATAGCGTTCCAACACTACAAGATCTTCCTGAGGTGAGTTCTAATCGGCATTGACTTGAACTTGATGCAATACATCTGGTGTTAATCATGGGCTTACTGAGAAGGTTACTGAAAAGCTTACTGATAGCTTACTGAAAAGGTTCTCACTTCAGTGCCACGATTAGTGTTACTGACACATTTTTGAAAAGTTTAATTATTTTGCCTGTACTAAATAAATCACTTATTTTTTTCAACGCTCGAAAAACAACATACCTAGGTTATCTTAACGATACGTACTTGGGTCGGCGAACTGTTTATTGCGCGTCCGACGATAAGAATGAAGGTCAGGGCCTTATGGATTTTCCGGAAAATAAACATCCCCCTTTTGAAGATTTCAAAACTATTTTAAATCCTCTCGAACTTACATGATTTTTCATAACAATAATTACATTAGTAAAATAATATATCGAATAATTTTATATTTACAACATATCGTGGTGAATATCTTTAGAATTTATTAATTTGTGTAGGAAGAGATACGTTCGGCTGTCGGATAAGCCACAGCTGTGGTACCACATGCTTCGGTTACCGTTTGTTTACGTGTGTTTGTTCGCCTGAGTTTAGTGTTTTTTTGTATTTCAGATTTATGGTTTCAATCACGTCAAAGTTAAAAGTAATTTTGCCCACTTTTCTTCAATTTGGTTTTTAGGTTGTGGTAAATTAATTAATTTACATTTTTTAAATTTATCATCTTTTCATTGCAAAGGTAATTTAGTATGTATGATCCGCCAACCGTAAAGCGCTAGAGTGGTAAAGTGCTTCATATTGGGGAAAAACAAATGATTATTAATATTTATAACTATTTAACTATAATTGTATTTTCGAACAGAATTCGTACTCAATGCCTATAGGGAGATGGCTCTCCGCTCTCTCGGAGCGAGGCAGCTCGGTTTCCTGTGAATCAGATCAGTTTGTTCCCGCGGGCCCGACTTATTTTGTCATGAAAGGTGTTTTCAATACTTTGTTTGGTAATCAAAACTTATTATTTCTCTACTGTTAAAAGATAACAAGATCCTTGGCCTTTTTGCAGCTATATTCTACACGACATTTTACTATTTGATGTTTATTTTCTTACTAAATTCTTCCTCATATAAACATCTTCGTTAAGTGACAGGAATATTTTTGAATGGTGAAATTTTTCTTTGATTTCGTTTTGTGTGGTGTTATTAAATTATTCAGTTATTTATTGTATTTAGCAATAATGTAAAACAAGTCTCTGTAAGTTAACAATTTTTGCATACGGACGGACAGCATCTTAACAGACAAGAATATTTGTCTGTTAAACTTTCTAACCTGAACGAAGAATGTTCATGTTTTACATCACTCTTAAGTAAACAGGATGAAAAATCAAGATATTTTTTATTCACTCTCAACTAAGTATTTGAAATCCGATTGATGTACTATTTCATTTCAATGGATTATTTATTTGACTTAAAGAGAAAATAGTCATTAATATAGATAAATTTGGGACAATAACTGTCAAATAACTTCTCCCAAAGACTGTCATGTGTCAGATATCCAATGACGTACCACCATTCCTTAGCATTCGTACAATTCTTCCTTTCTAATCTCGCACTAATTTCTCAGGACGCAGTTGCCGCATGCTCTAGTAAGCTTGTTATCTTGCCCGCAACCTTTATATGCCGCCATGAAAATACATGTAGTACACTTAATGGGACCCAGAATCGCCAATCAAACTTCAGCGCGTGGAAGTCTATGGAAGTTGAGAAAGGGGTTAGAGTATTGACTCACTGGTGCCGTAAGGCGTGTCGCAAAAGCAGGAGTGAAACAACATTGCCTCTAAGAAAATTTAGGAGCTTACGAAGAGTTGAGGCAATAAATGTTTTTTTATATTACCCAGGCAGTCATGAAATCACGATTAAATACGCAAATCAATTTTGATAAAAGAATGAGGATGCAGGAATAAAGAATATTGTAAACAACGATCAAAACATCAATATCTTTAAATAATGAATTATGAAGTTTCCAGATATCTGAAAAGCTTTTGTGCATGATTGAGCCCAAAATTGCGATTTTCAGAAACTACTCAAAAGCTTCCTTGAAAAACAAACATTATAAAAAGAGACAATTGCCTGTTCAGTGATACTCTCCAAATCTCACTGTAATAAAACTGAGGACCAAAAAATTAGAAGAAAAAATACCATATGTTTGTGTATGGGAGGTGGCGGCGTTTGTGGTTCCTAGTGAATGACATCAGTCTCAATCCTTTTCATAGGATCAGTTTACCTCAGAGCCAGCATTGCCGCTGTTTCTGCATCGATTAGGGTTTAAGTCCCCGATGGTGGTGGACTTTCGATACTAGCAAAATAACTAGGTGGAATTCGGTCTCTGTCTGGAGAATTCCAGAGAACGACTGCACTGATAGGTACTATTCCGTGGTTTCTCCCATCAATATCAGACGGGTGCAGGATCAGTTTTCTAGTAAACAGGCACGGACTTCGCGCGATCTTTTCTTCCTCTTCTCTATCATTTTCTCTCGCTGAATCCTGTTTAGACTTACATTCACTTCACTTACCACACATGTCGGAAGAGTAATTGGAAGCTGGGAGGTTGTCCCGCTTGCAGGAGCTGTGCCACGATGAAGGTAGTTACCTGGAAAGGAAAATCTCCTGCAAACCGTTTATGTCGGCGCCGGATCTCGCCATCCAGGTGGAAGAACATGACCTTCCAGCGCCATTTCGTCCATAAAATATTTATCGCACTAACGCAACTAAGGACTATAGCAGTATGTGTCCTATACACTGCACATTACTTCCTCTAACACGTAATGTAGCCAGAATCCAAGTGTTGCGGATCTTTGATAACGAAAAATCGATTCACGGCAAAACGTTTGACTTCGTCCGTCCTTCTGTCCATCCGTCTGATAAAAATAATGCGAGAAATAATGTGCTGTTTTAGCACCACGGGTATGTGATTGCGCAGTTATTTCTAATGTTTTGAAGAGAGAGTGCACGAACTGATTTAAATATCGAATTTTGAATAACGTACTTCATTATGGAAAATATCTATCCTCAATATTGTAGTTGGAGGAGGAAATCCGAAAACATTGCATATTTTTCAATTTTTAAAAATTTAGAAAATTGAACGAAGACAAACACAAAACCGATGTTGTGGGATTTTTATAAGCGTACTGTATATTCGATGAAAACATAAATCCTAACAATTGGAGCTATTTTTGAAAAAAAAAATGGAAAGTACGCAGGTTTAAATCAAATACAAGTTGTGTTTTAAATGTTAATTGAAGAATGAATTAATGCACCCGTAACGTCTGCGTGGCTCTGTGTCAGAATTCTGCAGTGTTGTTGACGAGGAGGAACTAGAGTTCATATACTGATGGTGTTTGATTTTTGACACTTAGTCGAAACTAACCACTGGCGGAGAAGTAGAGTGACCGACTGCTGTGATCAATAGTTTTCCAATCAGCAGCAGTCATGCCGGGTCAATATCTTAATAAACGAGTTATGGACCGTGCACGATACTTCCTTCCTTATCCGTGTCTTCTCCTCTCTCCTTACCCATCAACACATTCACTCGTAAGGGAACGGAGTAGTACCTTTGAGCTTTTTATAAGAACTAGATAACTAGGAGGGTAGAAAATTCCTCATCGCCGAAACTCAAACTCTGCGAGATCCCAGTGAAAGTCATGTTCGTATTATTAACACCGTTTCTTATGCCAAAACTGGTCGTTAATAAGCACCGTTCTTTTTGTCCAGCTTGGGATCTAACGTTGACCAATGTGCGTAGTGATCGCTCGGATGTGATGTGACAGACACACAAAATTAGCACTCTGAGGGCTCTTGTATATAGCTCCGCACACGAGTAACACAGATGTCGCTCAACTAAGGAATAAAAATAGTAACTGCTATGGAAATCCTCAAACCATTATCATTTAGAGCTGCCGTAAAAAGTCGCGTTATATTAATATGTGTACTGTGGCATAAACACCAATTCAACGACATTTCGCAGTACGATATGTCAAATATTTAGATTTGTTGTGAAGTAACTGACAATGGCGACAAAGCCAGTGTTAAAAGTGCTGTGGAAGTTAACAGTGGACTTAGGAGTATGTTATTTAATTTTTGAGTTCCTCACATGTCATACAGGTTATCTGCGAAGGATTTATATTCAACAAAAAGGAATGTACATGAAATTTAAACGTGTACATGTATGTTAAATGGGAGGCAAGTGTAGAATAGCCAGATAATTTCTACCCGTTTTGTGTAGGTGATGGTTTTTATCCAGACCATAATACGAGAATACACGCCACACAAACATCTCATTAGCATTTCAAAGTACGTATCATTTATTTTACCAAGATATTTAATTAAAGAGATTTTATCCGCTAACGCCAGTTAGTAATGTTTTCCCCTTATTCTCTCGGGCGTAAAGCGATGGAAATATTGTCTATTGTGTAACTAAGGCCCCATAGGTTAGACATTTATATTATAAAATTTGATTTTAATTTGACTTAAAGTTAATATCAGAAAATCGTTTGCAATAAAATGTCACCTAAACACAAACTTATGGCGCTACAAAATGCCACAGCCTTTTAATGCTCGTTAGTTCCTTTTATTTTCTGCAGTCGAGGCTATCTTTATGGTTTTATCCCACCCAAAACTCTTAAAACGTGACTTTCTGTAAAACTTTCGACATTAATGTTGGATTGCATTATAATATAACTTTCTTAATAAAGAAGTTTTTAGTAAAGAGTCATTTCTATTAGTATTAAAAGAAGGCAAAAAACTATCTATAAATAATTTATTTATTGAGACTTCTCATTATTGATTCATTAATTGATTATTTCGTATTATGAGCGCGTCAAATGTAATGCATGTAATATTTTAAGAAGTGTTCCTCCCACGCCACAACGTGACGCTCCAACAGAAATCCAGAATTCACTCCGAAAAACTGAGAATCTGAATACGTAGTCCCTAGAATTCTTCTCCAGACAACGGACTCCTGAACTCCATTTAGCTATGTAACTAGTGTCGAAACTTTGCGTGATGATTCGAAACCTAGGACCTCCCGGTCAGAAACACTCTATTAGAAACTGTTGTTGTCTTGGACTATACTGAACTTTTTAGAACAGTGCACGATTTTTTTAAAGCTCAAAATAGTATACTTGTTATATTGAAAAGCAATCCTTTCCATCGGATTAGGTGTCCCTGAATGGATAGTTGTTGCTTAAGAGTCCACGTTTCGTTATCTGAGGTTGGTAGACTTTACTAATTGAAATGATGTTAATGATGATTTCGATGAACAGACCACCATTCACATGAGACGTGTCTTTGCCACATTTTGTGTCAACGAGCTAAACTCATCTCATTAAATAATAAAAAATTATTGAGAGAATGCGTTAAAACGACACTGTATAGTATATCTATTTAATTAATAGTTATGTGTTGTACATTATACATAAATTTTATAGAATCTGTACTAGAATATAATTAATAACGCAAATAAAACCGCTAGCATAGTAGCGAGACTGGAAGGTCTTTTATTACGTTTTGTAATAATAGTGGTATATCACGCCTTTCACTAAGTTCAGTTACTTTCACTTACTTTCAGTTACCTTTCCACTAATCTTTTATCTGCAAAATCTCTCCCGGTCAGAGTCCTTGCGATAGCCTGCATTTCCTGTGATGTAATCCCAGAAGACACGATCAACTTTCCGATCAGGCTGTTGGTTCTTAAGGTGGAGGTGATTTAGATGTCGAAATACCAATTTAGAATCGACTCTAGCTGAATTCTTACTTTTTTTGAAACTTAATTTTAAAACATGTTTTTAGGAAACCTAATCTGCATGCTTGTCACAAATGCACTGATGTTATGTTACTAAAGTTACATTAAGTTAATATGAAGACTGTTTTCACCTTATAATGAATACCAGAATATATTGTATCATCTTTTTATTGAGAATGTCACAGTTTTAATTTTATTAATGTTTTAAGAACGTGATTTTTTTAAATTTCCACTCTCCAAAATACTCTTAACCGTACCCAAAAAGGATAGTAATCTATATTGCATCCCTTTACTGTATTTCGTTCATTTTTCCCATCCACACTTAAAGGAAATGAAAATATACTAATTATAACTATAATAAACGCATGTATAAATTATAAGCAACGCAAAAAATAATGTTTTCCAAAAATATTTTTTTGCTGTAAAGGACCAATTAGTAGTTGAGGTACAATGCAATTACTCTCTCTTAATTTGCCTCTTGCTTGTGCGTTTTCAGATAATTGAGGAGCAGCATGGATAAGTGTAAGGAGAGCGTTTACTCTGCCGCCGAGGGCGAGACCTCGATGGTGGAGGTGCAGGTGACACCGCAGACGGTGGCGCAACCAGCGGCGGAGACACCGGCCGAAAAGAGAGTGGTAGAAGAGATGGCGGCACAAGTGGGGGCGGCGGCGAGCACAGCAGCGGAGAGAGTGGATGAGTTGAAGGGGGCGAAGCCGAGCACGGCGGAAGAGATGCCTCTGAATCAGACGCAGACGGGCGAGATGCCGGAGAAAGGGAGTTCGGCGGGGGCGGTGGGGGCCAGCACGGCGGACTTGAGCTTGGCCGTGGACGAGTCGCCACAGGAAGAGAAGCCTGCAGAACAGATGTTAGAGGACGAGGTGCCGGCGGAAGAGATGACCGTGGAGTGGGAGGAGGAAGAATACTCACAGGACGAGATGCTGGACGAAGAATTGACGGAGGAAGAATGGACGGTGGAAGAATTGACGCAGGAAGATATGCTGGAGGAAGAATTTACGCCGGGAGAGATGCCGGAGAGAGGCATGGCGGCGCCGGCCGAGGCGCACGCAACGGCGCAGGCGGCGGCGCAGGCGGCGGCGGCGCAGGCGGCGGCAGCGGCAGAGGGCGCGGCGAGGGACAGGGAGGCGCATGAGAGAACGTGGGCGAATGCGCGGACGCAGGCGGAGGTGCTGGCGGCCATACACGCCAACGTGCACGCGGCGGTGCACGCCAACGTGCACGCGCCGCCCCTCACGGTCCAGCTGCTGGTACCGGCCTTCGATACGCGGCAGTTCGACGATCTGATGGTGCCGCGGAGCTGGGCGGAGATGGAGCTGCCACAGGCGCCCTACCCTCACGTGCAGAACAGCGTGCAGATGCAGTGGCAGCAGGCGGCGGAGAGACCTCTGCCCAACGCGGAGCTGCAGAGTCTCCGGAGGAGAGTGGAGATCCTGGACAGGAGGGTGCGCCAGGTCGAGAGGCACTTGGAGGAACAACCGGCGGTGCAGCACAAATCGGGCGCTCAGGTGGGTGGGAGGGCGGGGGGCGTGACGGGCATTCTGGCAGGAGAGGGGGCGGAGTCCGTAACAGGCACCCAGGCAGGAGAGGGGGCGGGGTTCGTAATGGGCACCCTGAAAAGAGAGAGGGCTGAGTCCGTAACGGGAACCCCGGCAGGAGAGGGGGCGGGATCCGTAACGGGCCCTCTAAAAAGAGAGAGGGCGGAGTCCGTAACGGGCACCCAGGCAGGAGAGGGGACGGAGTCCATAACGGGCACTGTGAAAAGAGAGAGGGAGGAAACCGTGGAGGGCGCTATGGAAGGAGAGGGGGCGGAGACCATGACAGTCACCATGCAGCGAGAGGGGGCGGGATCCGAAACGGTCGCTCTGCCAGGGGAGAGGGTGGAGACCGCCCTGGCGGGAGATGGGGCGGGGGCCATCACCGCCCCCACGGCAGGTGAGGGTGCCGGGACCGCGGAAGCCGCGATTACAGGGACGGGGACGTGCCTTCCGGGAGGTAGGCTGGTGAGTGGCGACACCGCCTGTCAGCGTGAGGCCGCTGCGAGGGGCGTGCGAGGCCAGATGCCCTTTGACGAGATGAGCGACGACGACGTGCGGTTCCAGTACGTGAAGCAGTTCTTGCGGCCCGAGTGCAACGCCTTCTCCCAGACGGCGGACGGCGACTACCCGCTGCTGCGCGCGGTTAACAGCCCGCTGACCATGCGGGCGCTGCTGGAGTTCGGCCCGGACGTGCGCGGCGTGGGCGCCCGCGGGCGGTCGGTGCTGCACGCGCTGGCGGCGGCGAGCGCGGCGGGCGAGCGCAACGAGGGCTGCGTGGGGCTGCTGGCGGGCGCGGGGGCGGACGTGAACGCGCGCGACGCGGAGGGCGCCGCGCCGCTGCACTGGGCGGCGCGCGCGGGCCGGGTGGAGATGGCGCGCGCGCTGCTCGCCCACGGGGCGCGCGCCGACCTCGAGGGCTGGGGCGGCGCGTGGGCGGGCAAGACGCCCCTCGACGTCGCCGCCTCCCCCGCCATGCGCAGCTGCTTGCAGCAGCACCAAGACGAGGTTTTGCGCAATGGCCACCCGACTTCACAATGATAGGCCGAGAGTCATTATACTTCGATGTTTTAAGTGGCCTCAAAGCCACGCACGAAGAAGGGAGAAGGAAGACAGACTCCAATAGGAAGCTGCAAAGCCACTGCAGCTCCCAATTTTACGGTTCCCCATTGAAGTCTGCCTTCCCTCTCCCTTTCTCATAGGTGACTTTAGTATACTGAAGAGTAGATAATTGTAAATACTTGCCAGCAAACACATCCGATAACGGGCAAGGAATGTTGCCCATGAAAAGGCACCGAAAGTGGAATTGGTATATCAGGAAGATTATCTTACCTCTTCACGTTTCTTATCGTATCAAATGGAAGAGAGGAGCTAAGGCGGGCAAGATGCTCCTCGACGCCGCGACGCAGCTGCGCATGGCTTTGGAGGCGACGACGCGTCCAACATATCAATGTCTTTTCAGATTTTAATGTATGTATTGTTTTGAGATTATCAATGAAGTAATAGTATTGCTTTAAGATATTGTTTTTTGTAATTACAACTAATTTTTATTTTTTATTAACGCTCTTACAAACAAAAATAATTTTAATACATTTTTTCGTGTTTGCTTCAAGTTATTTATTCGTTTTTAATCACAATTATTAATATAATTAGTATGATTAATTTGAAAAATGTTTACTTGTATTATTATTATTATTATTATTATTATTATTATTATTATTATTAATAGTAATAATAATATTATATACATAAATATTGTTAAAAGTAGATAACCTGTCTCACAAAAAATCAGAAATATTAATTACAATACAAATCATACAGCATTCAATACATTTTCGTCTTCATATTTATATGTATGGAAAATAATTTAGAATAAATGTAGATTTTTTAAAGTGTTCAAGTTGAACCACTATCCAACGTATGCTCCCCATTTGTTCCCCTTCCATCCTCAGGTCCAATCCTTCTCGCGTATGGCGCATCCCTCCTAACGAAAGGAAATCCTCCACGAGCTTAGGAGATAGAGAAGAAACTAGGAGCATGATGCACAATGTTCAATGACGGGCGAGTTGCTTAACAGAAAAAGAAATGCATAGAGAGAAAGAGATAAACTTCAGACCTTATATTTCTTCTCTTAAATATTTGCATTCTTCATTTACATTCTTACATGTGTTTCCAAATGAAGAATTGGACAAGAAATACAAAAAAGTTAATAACATTAAGAATTTAGTTCTAGGGATTGGTACAAGATGAGACAATGCTAGTTTTTTAGTGATTTTCGGTTTGTAGAGACAATGTGTGCCCCTTCTTTCAGTGCAAGGAAGGTAAAAGTCAAAATTCTATCCTATTTTCTAATTTCACATTGATTATATTGGCCTACGATTATTCTGCCATTTCTACGGTGTGAAGAAAACACTAATTCTACAAAACATTAAATATTGTCATTCGCTCTTCATTCACCAAGCCACAGAGTTAATAAAATCAATTCTGTGAAAAGTATGTAAAATTTGCTTTGATGATTATATTTTTCATTATTTTTATTTGTAAAATATTACAATTTTCATTAATTTACTCATTGAGACAAGGTAAGTGATGCAAATATGGCCAGTGCTGGTAATTTAACCAAGTAGCGGCTATGTTGTTAGCTGAAAATGTTTACCATTGATAGAGCTAGCATGCTGTCAGTCGCCAATCTCCAGTCAGCTACCATCCCGGACACTTCGCCGGAGACCTCGCCACTGAGGATGCCCCCCGCAGTCGGGGGCGAAACGTTGGGCAGTTCAAAGCCAATTGGACCACGGCCCATCAGCCCGGAAGACATGAAGAATACTGACTCCGGCCGTGAAAGCCTTCAATTCTCTGCGACTGGTCAAACACGTGTGTTACGATGAACCTGAATTATAATGACTATGATTTTGCAACGAAATGTAATTATCTAATACAATAATTATACAATGGGAGTAGAAAAATAGTTTTTTTGTAATTCTCATATTAATAGTTTCACTCATCTGTGATGGCCAACAATTGTACTCGTACTTGCACATTTAGCGATATTACTTTTGCATTTTTCTTTCTAAGAAAACAACGAAGATTAAAATAGTAGTTTGTGCAAATAGTTTATAATGTTAAGCTTCATTGCATGAGTACATGTTTTGAAAAGGAGCGACTTTTCAAATTTGTACGAATGCAATAAAGCAACATTATAAACGAGTTGCATTCCCTATTTTTCGTATAACAACATAAATTTATTAGAGAATCAAACTTAATTTGGTCAAACACCATTCTAATGACGTCTCAGATGTTTGACCATGGGTGTGGTCAGCTGTTCCGTTTATTGCTACCTCCTCTGATTCACTGCGATTGAGTGAATGTGTGATGACGCAATTATTCGTACCAGAAAATGCTAATACGTCGTCATTTGGGCCATAAAATGCCATTTTATGAACGATTTCTTTCAACAGAAAAGTTCGTTTATATATAAAAAAGAGTTTTTTAAAAACACTTTAAATTGTATTATGATCGTGCAGGCAATTTTCTGTTTAACGGCACCAGAAGCTATATTCGCCGTGACTATGACTTTTTACGGTAAATTCTGCAAGTTCACTGAGTCGAAAGGCACGGGTCCTGTTGGTTTCTCTTTTTCTCTCCATGTGGGGTGTACCGTGAGCGGCTGGTAGTTGGGCGGGCTTCCTTCTTAATTCGCAAGCGGCAAGTGGGTGTGAACATGCTTCGCAGATGTCCCTCGAATTTAACCACACGTTCAACTTTTGCTAAAAGGGATCGTTATTCCACGTGGAATCTCTAAACCGCATTTAAACTTTGCCACTTATCTCTCTCTCCACCCCGCACCTCTCCACGCTCCGCCTCACACTGGAACCAAAACCCGAAAATTTGGCCAAAATTAACAAAAATATTTCGGATGTTTTGAGCATACATTGTGTTTCTACACGTCGTAAAAGTTTGCAATATATTGTCCTCTTTTTATAATAATATTAATAATAATCTTACACACAACACATAACAGAAAATCAAGAGATTTCTCAGAATAAAAGTTTAAATGTTAAAATTTCAAATGCGTTTATAGTTTCAAGTTGAAAAGCTAGTATTGAACTTTCACACAATAGTAATAAATCAATTTTAGAATAGTAGTTTGGTTAAACTAAATAATTGGAAGATGTATTTCTTAATATAAAAAAGCAGGTAATGTGCGTAAAATCTCAGGAATGTACTGTACTAAAATTTACAATTTTAAGAAAGTTTCAACTTCGTTATCTAGTAATCTTACCGCATGCTCACACTGGGTACTGTTGATGTGGTCTCGGCATCTGAAAAAGAAATATTCTGTACTGAAGGACATTTAAGTATTATTGTCGGAGACAATTTTATTTTATTTATTTTTGACATCGAAAAAATTGCTTACGAGGAGTTTTTCCTCTTGTATTCATTATATATAATATATTTTAATGAATTTATGTGTAACTTTTAGTATTTGTTCTTATTTTAATTGTTTAGTAAAAAATTAAAAGAGTTAATTCGACCAATGAATTCTAACTTTGAACAAAATAGTATTAAAATACCTAATTATTTCTGGAATGATGCTCCCTTATCATTTCTAAGTTATCATTGCAATGTTTTTTAGAAACCCAGTCTGTTACTTACTTTGATCTCAGACCATCGAAAAAATATTTTATAGTTTCTTTCTAGTCCAGTGATACATCTCGACAGATTAACAAACTCGCCGTGCATAGTACAACATTGCCGGTCATTCTTATTTTTTCCTAAGGTCTTAAAATGTCTATAGACCTTGGTGAAAAACGTGGGATATGGCGCAGAACGTTTCCCTTCTCGCGAAGGAAATGTTACAGTGAAGTTCGCCAAAACCAAGATCAATATCATGATATTTATTTACGGTGAAGTAGTGCAACTTTCTTGGAGTACATCCCTGAATGCACTCAAAGTAATTTGCGAGCAACTCCTTGAACAAGTATATTTTGCGAAGGTTTTCCTCTCGACTGACAGTTCGGCTGCTAAATATTGCGATAAGCTCAAACAACCGCAGAGTTCAATCAAATACAGCGATTGACAAGTTTCGAACATTTCTCAAGTATATTGCGTGGAAACTGAGGGGAATATACAGAACGTTTCTTGACTGTATTTGATGTTCTTTCAGTTATTACGATCTTTCACGAACGTATAGAGACATTCTGTATAGTGGGTTATACTAATGTCCAAAGTGTCTCGTAACACAGAAAAAGGCGTTGGATCATGCCATCCCTTCTGCATAACTACAAACGTGAGTTGTGTCTGAAAAAAGACTAAGCTGATGAAAGGCAAGGAAATAAGAGTTCCTACAAAAAGTGATATACTGTGTAATATTACTAGAGTACAGTATACTGCAGAATACTGATAAATACAAATATTTAAATTTTACTAGAGAATTGATTTTAGTACTTCTTAATTTCCTAACCTACTGCCAAGCTTTTATATTCTGTACATTTAAAAAAAATTACATCATCATACTGGCGACACCATTTCATCTTCGTAATTGCTACTAGCAACATCAAAAATCTCTAGACACAAAATTTCATACAAATTCGATAGCGTTTTCAAATTTCCACCCTCTTTAAGGAATTTGGCTTAAGTGTGCGACGCACCGGACAGCGAGTACGCATGCGCGAAATTGACACCCGCCGTCCGCGGCGCCCAACCACATGCAACGCAGTGTTGCCACATCGGTGTTTTTCTAACCGCATAGGGAGTTCAAATATTAGTGGATTGGTGTAATCCATGAGTTGGTTTGCCATCGTTTAATAAATTACGTACAATATTCATAACCATTAAGTTACAACTGGTTTCATCTACATTCTAAATTACATGTCATCAGTGAGAAATTATGATAGACTCGTACTATTTTTACTGATCGATTTTGTAACTGCGGGGTTTACTTGGGTTAATAATGCGTGCCTATAAACACCAAATATGCTACCTGGTCTTTACTTTTGATTGTCTATGTGTACTTGACCTCACTGTACGAAAGATAAAACTCATCTGTCTGACTGATTATTAATACAGTGGTTACAATTTTTGTACATTCTTGATGTAAATTAGACTGATTATAACGTATTGTGTATTAAAATATAATGTTGTAACTTGACCTTTCAGATGTTGAAGAGGACCTCACATATGAGGTCAAAAGTCTAAATATACAGTGATAAAAACTGACTCCAATCATAGTTTTTTTATTGGAATGTTTGGTTTATTCGGTGTTCGCTGAATTAATTTTCTTTAAAGTTCGTCGCCGGCACTGCGACGCCATTACTTGTCGTCGTCGTCGTCCCCCGCGACGTTCAACGAATCAACGTGAGCATCAACAAATCAATCGACGTTCAACGTGAGCTTCGAGAACGGAAGTAACGGAAGTTAACCAATTCGAGCCATCACGGATTCCTGGATTGACGATCTTCTGAGAACCCCGGTTACTAATGGCGCGGAGCCCCTTGCCGAAAGGATAAAAGGCGCTGACTGACTGTGTCGTGACGAGGCAAAGAGACAAAAATTAAAGGAGGATTACTTCAGATACTCTCAATGTTTAAGAAGGGCTTAGAGACGTGTTGCGAAGACGCAATTTTTTTTTAAAGTACTGCACTTTTGCTACCAAACGACTTCATTTCGGCCGGGGCGAGCGCCGGGGCGAGCGCCGGGGCGAGCGCCGGGGCGAGCGCCGGGGCGAGCGCCGGGGCGAGCGCCGGGGCGAGCGCCGGGGCGAGTGCCGGGGCGAGCGCCGGGGCGTATGCCGGGGCGGGGGCAGGGGGGGCAGGCGGGGGCGGGCGTCAGCGCTTTCGCCCTCAAGTTGCGCCAATCTGCTGGTCGCCGCGACGCAATTAGCGGTGGTCGTCGAGGGCCCTGCGCCTTTGAGCGGCGCCTCCGCTTCCGACTTCCATTCGCCGCCCGAGATCCGCTCGGCCTCTGCCGCTCTCCACTCTCACCGGCCATTCGGAGCAAGGCCAAGGGGCGACTCTTCGCTTGGCTGCTCCAAGGTGGTGGGTAAAATTTTCGTCCTGGACCGTGCCGGTGCAGTCCTAGGTCAGTCTGAGGACTCAGTCCGACTTCATAATTTTTCCGTTGAGGACCTGTGGCGCACTCATTCCGACACAAATTTATGTAACGTAATTAAGACTTTTGTGCTGCCACCTATAGGTTAATTTATTAGCTATGGGTCTCGATACGTATTTAATAGTAAGTTTGTTCATCTGTTTCCACTCTTGTGAATTTTTTTCTCTTGAATTGAATTGAATTGAATTTTGCCTTATTTTACGTGGCGAGACTCGGGCCATCAGGCCCGCTCTTCCGTCTGACCACGCAAATTTCGCTACGCTCCTTTCATCAACTAGCAGAGAAAGGAGGTATTTCTTGGGCGAGAAACAGGCGATTTGAATTTAGCCCAGAGGCATCATTTAGGCTTGAGGATCTTTTACATGCAAGTAAATCTACTAACATGGGACAGCCGGCTTTACTTCCCCTCCGAAGGAAGGCGTACGAAGGATTTTGTCGCCCTAAAAATCCACGGCTTCGCTCGGGTTTGAACCCGCGAGCTTGGGTATAACAGTCCGGTACGCTAACCGTCACACCATCGCCGCCGCCAAATCTCCGCCGATCTCTTGATATTATGTTTGTTTACTTTTGAAGCGTGTCAGTGTTAAATCGTAGATTAAATGGTGGCGTCTTGTAGCAAGCGTTCTCTGACTGAAAGAATTGTGAGATATATTAGAACAGAAAGATTCTAAAAGTAATTGATGTGTGTCTGATTCTAGTGATTATTCTTTTGAATCATTTGGAAGTGACACAAAAGAAACTGAACAATGAACGTAGTGATGAAAATCAAACAAGTGATGGCAGTTGTTGGAAATCATTTAGTGAGTCGTAATGATTATGTAAAATATTGTCATACTAACACCAACCGATACATTCAATAGGAATATATACAATAACACCAGAAAAATCTTTGAATTATTTTATGCTGTTCATTACGTCAGTTTATGTTCGCTGAACTGGCTGCAGCAACCAACAGGTATGTCAAGGCTAATTTTTCGTTTTTCGTTCCTCATTCGACCACGAGAATCAATTTATAATTTACACAAGAATACACATTTTTTACAGTAATTATACAATTACATACATATCATACAAGCATATAAATGGTCAAAATGTATTAATAATGTAGGTACTTACATATTTGGGATGGGTACACATATATATTTATTTACATTACACAAGTTTTGATATTAACTACATGTTTGAAGGATTATTGTATATGAGATATAGGTAAAGGAGGGTCTCTATATTAAGGTATCAATTTTTGATGTTTTTAAAATTTTTAAGACTTTTATGCATTCTTCTGGAGAGGAGAAGAAATTATATAGAGAATCTTTTAAGTTTAAGGACTGTCTTATATGGGCTAGTTCAGGGCACTCCAGAATAATATGGGATGTAGATACTAGGGATCCACATTTAGGACAGGATTGTGGGTCAGCTTTTGTTATTAGGTGAATGTGTGAGAGATTAAAGTGGCCAATATATAGTCTGGTAATTTGGACTTGTTGGAATCTAGTGTGTTGGAGTGTCGGGAGGGCAGGTTCAATAACGGATTTCCTTACGAGGTGAAGTTTGGAGAAGGTAGTCAGTCATTTCTCATTCCACTATTTTTTAACCATATTTTAATATATAGTGTAATATCGGAGAGAACTCCCTTCACACTTGTCCGTTGTTGGTAATGAAGTTGCTTCTTTAGCCGCTTTATCTGCCTTTTCCTTTCCCTTCTATACCTTTATGTGCTGGAACCCAAACAATAGAGATAGTGGTTCCGTTGTTTTCTTGTGTAAATAACTGTTCTTGGATTCTTTGAATTATCGGATTTTTAGAAAACCTGTTGACTATTGCATTTAAGGTAGCCATAGAGTCTGAGTGAATTATTATTTTGCGGTTTTCTCCATTTTGAGAGACTAATTCAATGGCTTTCAGGATGGCCCAGGCTTCGCAAGAGAAGCTAGAAAAGTATTTTGGTACCCTGATACTTTTCTAGCTTCTCTATATTATAACCTTTTTTAAGTAAATATTATAGAAAACACAGGATAGGGTACCAGGGCGTCAACTTCGTCGTCGACTTGTGGCATCGGGAAAATGTCAATGTCCTTTACAATCCTTTTATTTAGCGATTGTTAAATAAAATGTTACATAACCTATGCGAACAGTCTTTCTTCCGCACTATCACGACTGAATTTTCTTTCTCACTATCACTAGGTGCAAAGATGTCGTTTTCCAGCCACTCCTTGATCTGCTCGTCGAGTATCTTCTTCTCCTTTGGTTCTAATTGGTGAGGATGAAGGCATTTTGGATCATTGTCCTTGAGGTTAATCTTCGATTCAGTGCTGGATTTCACGTTTTTCTCGGGCGAATAATCTTCAAGTAATTTGTTCACATCTCACAGAGGGCAGACTCGTCAATTTCCTCGAAAGCTATGCACTGGAGTACCTTCAGGTCGTCGTGAAATTCAGTCTTCATCAACTTAACTAATGCTCCATTGTTGTTTTGAACCCCATTACGTTCTGATGAAATTCGTCTCTCTGAGAGTTTGCCTTTAATGATAGTGATCTCCGTGTCTTTAATCCACTTTTGTCCAAGGAAGAAATCATGGCTCATGGAATCCTTCGGAACTTCAAAGAACGGCGTGTTATGTACCTGGTTATCAAATTTGATGTTCAATTTGATCGTTTCATTAGGTTTTGTTTCCAAATCCGATAAATCATTGCGTGGTTGCACCCAATTCTGGACGGCCTACACTATCGTAGATATCATCTTGGAATAGAATGACATCGCTTCGTGTGTCTATTAGTGCAAAATAATTCCCTCCACTCACCTTAATGAATAAGAGCTCGAACAGCACTAGGGTCTAAACTATGCGTAGGATTGTTTCCAAATTGAATACTTCTCAGCCCATTTGACCTCATTTGGAGCTCTGCGATTTTTAATGACATTTATTGTTTTTTGGGAGTAATTTACATGAAGCCCTTAGGACATTTTCAAAATTTACTCATAAATGTCTCCAATTTTTTCTTTTACATTTTTGGTAAGAATTTAGAAAAATACAGTTATAAATATGACATAGATCTGATTCACGGTTAACTCTGAATTTTTGAAAATTACAAATGTGAATGGTTTCTTCCTGCACGTACAGTATTAAAGACGTCTATTTTATTTTGAAATGAAATTTGTTCTCCATAGTTACTTCTTTCAGTAACTTCACTAATATTTTTTTTAATATTGCTGTAGTTTTTGCGTAATTTTGAGTGAAATGTAAGCAATATTAACAAATTTTAAAAGCAATATTTTCTAAAAAACTGTCCCAAATATTTTTATTAAACTTTCCCTAGGGTTAGTTCTAATTGCACTGTATCAGATGACATAAACGCCACTTTCCTGCATTATTTGTTTTCCAAAATAACAAATTTGTATTTTTTAAAAATATCTTTTACATCATTCATTTTTACATTACCAGCATTTTGTATACATTTCTTTTGTGAACTAGTGCTGAAAATAATATATTTTAATGTTTGTAATGTGTCCTGTAATATTCTTAAAGACATACTATTTCTATTCTACTCTAAGAATACCAAAAAGTTGATAAAATGTGAGAAAATTTTATTTTTCCTCGACAGCAGCTGAGAAGAAACATTAAAGGATTAGAAAGTTAAACCTAGAAAACATAGTCTCAAAAATCTACATAAGCAGAGCCCTATGTTTTGTTTTATTTATATCAATGATTTTAGAACCAATTTTTAATTTATTATTTTGCAGATGGCAGGGGCGAATAAAAATCTTACGTACTGTTAATATGGCAGAAATGTTTATTTTTATTAACGCACAAAAACGACCAGAATAATATTCCAAAGTAAACGTGTTAAATCAAAACATGATTATTCATATTTTACCAACTATGAAGCTGTGTTCTTTGCAAGTAGAATTTTTGCATTTTTCACTTACCATTTTACTTTTTTTGTGCATGTTATATGGGCAAAAGGAACACCCTTTTCTCAGAAGTAAAGCTTGTGTTTGGTATGTTTTTCTGGTATGTGGTTTTATACCACATCTGGCCATTGCGTCTCGTGTCTTCTGAGGAAGGTCGGGGATTTTACCTTTCTTCCATATAGTCTTAAATAAGCTAAAATGACAGATCTTTTAAAAAAATGTCTGCGTTTGTCTGATCTTTTTGGGTTGTACTCCGGATGCTGCATACAGAAAAGCACTTGACTATTCAAGGCTGCAACATCCATGACATTCATCCATAAAGCAAATAGCCACCTACGGGTTTGCCGTTTGCATGTGTCATTCCTTACCATCTGATCCATTTTGTCAACATCCCCTGTAGTCTTGTTGTAAAATTTTACAATGTGTGGCTTTTTCTTTGCATTATTTTCATCTAGTGCTTGATCATGGTGCATGATACTGAGCAGTATTTCTACTTTATTTTTCTTTGTAGCGTAGCTGACCATAGTACTACTATCCTTGAAACAAAAAATGAAGAATTTACTTCACGAGAAGCAGTGACTTTCATAGCATTGGGATTCTCAGGTTTGTTTGGTCTAAGCGTGCGAACAATTGTAATTTTCTTTTGGAGAAGATCTTGGGCCATGGAAAAACTGGTAAATAAATTGTCCATTGTTACGTTTCTCAACGATCCTACAATGGTTTTCATTAAATTCTTCACAATATTGGTACCCAAATTCTTTTGTATAGGCTTATTTAGTTTCCTTCCCGTGTAGATTCAGCCATCAATGGCACACGAGGTATTTGCTTCACATATCCAAAATATCTTTACTCCATATTTTGCTGGTTTGTTAGGCATGTACTGAATAAAATTGCATCTCCCCCTAAAAGGCATTAGTTGCTCATCAACTCTTAGAAAGGTCGCTGGATTAATAGTATTTATGCAATTTTCAAAAAAATTACCCCAAATGTAAGAAATTGCAATCGGCGTCTATCAGGCTCAGTGCTAGGAAAATATGTGGAAACAAAGATAACGAGTACGCATCGTTCCTCAATTTTTACAGCTCACTTGCCAATGGATTATAGAGAACACCACCCACGGCTCCAAAGGCCTTGCTTATGCGTTCATGTAGTAAAGATGAAAATTTCCTATTACACGGAAATAAATAAACCAATCCTGACGAATTATTGAAGAAAGATATTGTCAGGAATACCTAAGAAGCAAAGAAGCTAGGATTAAAACGTTTTAAGTAATTTCCCAAATAATATTTCACAGGGCCATAGAGGCCCTGCTTATGTGTTCTAGGGTTAAGTAGTGGAAGAAAATATGTGCCATTCTATAGCACCACTAGTTTACCGGTTTAAGTGTAATTTGCAGTTACCTCACAACTACAACAATCTTCGCAATCTCTTGATAATAACACATCTTCCAGTATGAATAGTACTCGAAAGGCAGGTATGTGAGGCAGATCAGGACTGCTTGCAGCTCTGAATTTTTCAGCCTTCAAAAGCTTAAATGGCCAGCAGTTTAGCGCATGCACACAACAGGTATTCTCGGGCTATGTGGTGTCATTGGACTTTCGCGTTCAAAACAGTACATACCAGACCAGGCCGCTCCAAAAAATTACTTGAGTGCTGCAGTACCACAGCCCTTCGAACTAGCCGCCACTGACGGTGTAACATAATGAAACTATTTTTAAAATTCCACGTGAGTGCACTAATAAACATTGAAGACACAATCGAAAACATATAAATTTTTATTGCAGCCATTTTGAACATAAATTGAACGATAATCTAGTATTATATTATCTCTCTATCATTATTTAGTCTTATATCATCTCAAAAATGTATTATTTCAGATAATCTAGTATCTCAAATATTGATTAAAATGCAGGCTGTAAAGGGCAATATATTTCACGTTTGTCCACCGTATGTCCCTTTAACCCTCCTCACATACACACTCTCGCACCCACTCACAATCATTTTCTTTTCTACAATTCTTCTTGAATATTCTACAAGAACCTGATAAAAATAGAGCCAATCCATTGGTATAGGTGAGAGAAATCAAAGAGGCTATGTAAGAACGTTAAAATATTCCCAAAATGCTATTAGGTGATTAAACCCAAAATTCGTTTTTGATTTATCTTAGAATGTTCTCAAAAATTTAGGGTGGTCGGAATATTGTTAGTTCACCTCCAGTAGACCGAGGAGAGGTTAATGACATACCATCTTCTCCAACGAAGGATTGGAGGAGCTCTAACCCTGAATAACGGAAGAACGGAAGTTACTCAAATGCTATACATACGATAGTGGTGTACTAATACCTTTAAAATAAATTGTTTGAAGGAAACTGGCTACTTGAAATCATCGTTATTATTTAATTGTACAATATTATCTTTATATTAATTGTTCAATTCTATGAAAATTTAACATAGAAAATATAAGAATAACAAAGTGAATACATTACAATATATTTACTGTGAATTATTAGTACTTTTTCCAAATGATTTTAATATGAGGTTGACGTTTGACAGGAAAAGTTAAACAAACGTCAGAAAGTGATTTCAGAACACATTAACTAAGTTGATCAGTCTCTCTTTTCTACTACATGATGTACACTACTTTTACAAAACACGTGAAATCAATTCATTAAACTGAATATTTTGGGTTCAGTGTAAGTTACGTAGCCAAGAAGCAGTAATGTGGACTAAACAATGTAGAAAACAAGTAAAATTAACACAGACGCTTAAAAAATCACCTCCACGCGTCAAATTAAGCTTCAGAGAGTATTGTATTGCCATCTACCGGCATTTCCAGGGATTACAACGACACGATTTCCATTGATTAAAAGTTCGAAATACTTGTAATGTGTCAGTTTCAAACATTTCATTTATTTATAATATTGCATTGTATGTATGTGTAATTTCTTGTCCAAATAAAATAATTAGTGCTAGCAGTTCGTGGATTTTTGTAAGGATTAAATAACCAAAAAGTAACAATATGTTTCTCACGCTTTGGATATTCATACTAAGATCAAACCAAAAATTGACTTCCAGAATCGCTCCTATATCAAAATGAAAAGCAAAGAAAGCACTAGAATTCTAAGTTTCAAATTCAGCGTTAAACAATATTAGCTGAATAAATGGAAAAATATGAAATGGAAAGAAAGGCAGAATTCAGTTATCAACGGATGATTTAATTGAATGAAAACAACTTTAATTAAAGTATATTTAGGACGAAATATGCTAGTTTTAAATCTGCAAAATTGGGGAGGAAGTTGTGTTTTAAAATTAATGGCTATGAAAATGTTCTTCAAAAATAAAATGTCACCTTCTACTTTTACCTAGAAGGGGATGAGGTAGTCGGTCCGCAATTTACGTACGTCCTTCTCTGAGTCGGTTCTCAATTTACATATGGATTAAACTTACCTTCCGGTCTGCAATTAACATACCCCGACACAATCACTACACCACCGCACACGGAAGACTATTAGAGAGCTTAGTGTTTGTCTCAGCTGGTGTCTCAGGTGGTGCCTTTCTGGGGGGGATGTGGGGGTAAGGAATTGAATTGAATTGATGCCTTCGGACCATCAGGCCCGCTGACCACGCAAATTACGTTACTCTCCTTTCACCAACTAGCGGAGAAAGGAGATATTTCTTGAGCGACTAAACAGGTGATTTGAATTTAGCTCAAAGACGTCATTTAGGCTTGAGGATTGGTTACATGCAAGTAAATCTACTAACATGGGACAGCTGGCTTTACTTCCCCTCCGAAGGAAGGTTAACGAAGGATATTTTCGTCCTTACAAATCCACGGCTTCCATCGGGTTTGAACCCGCGAACTTGGGTATAACAGTCCAAAGGCCAAGTAATCCGACGTATAGGTTGACGCTGCATGTCGCCGTCCAGCGGGACGAACGATCTAAATACGAGTAATTGACTCGCCTAGAAAGATTTAGTACTAATCAGCCATCACTTGCCGAATATTCCCTTGTCCCTACGCTGGTGTGTGTGTGTGTGTGTGTGTGTGAAAGAGAGAGAGAGAGAGAGAGAGAGAGAGAGAGAGAGAGAGAGAGAGAGGGAAAGCTGGAGAACGAGCAACGCAAGTTCCACCTCCGATGGCGATGATGAATTTTAAAGTTTAATGGAGAACTGCGCAGCTGGTAACAGCAACGGCTCTGCCCGTAGGGCAGCCAACTTGCCGGGCTGCAAGTGCTCTCCGCGGTTGCGAGCCGCAGGCCCTCACAGAGCCCCGGAGCTCCACTCCAATGCTTCGCCAACTTTTTTCTCCGCCGGCGCTTTGGAATACGGCTATTTACTCCCAGTGGAGATACTTGCAATTATTATTATTATTATTATTATTATTATTATTATTATTATTATTATTATTATTATTATTATTATTATTATTATTATTATTTATATTATTATTGTTATTATTGTTATTACTGCCGGATACACTCATTTCATTTCAAAGACGGCTATTTCGGCAAGGTATGCCGGGTATGATGGGAAATATACTTAAGAATGGGACAAACTCGTAGTGATCTTTTGAAATAAGTGTTAACCAAAGAAATGTAATCAACTTTCATCTCATATTTTCATGAGCAATGAGTAATTTATATAAGGGCCTAATCCCTTCAAAGTTCCCTCTGCGACCTCCTGTTTACCGGTTTAGATTATGTTCATAGTTTAAGGGTGGGGTCTCATGGTTTACCAAGCAAACTATGACAGTAGCATTGCTCTACAATGTCAATGATTAACCAAAATATTTTGAATGCAATAAGAGGGTCATTTACACTACAAAAAGTTAAATGAAAATATGAAAGGATATTCCGTTTCAAATGTACAATTACTATCTCAAAAATTCACAATTCAAGTTGTGCAAAAATGTTGTGTGTGTTGCCTTAAAGATCAACTTTGTTCAAAAATGTTGAGTGTTTTTTCTCAAAGGTCACTCAAACTCGAAATACCCTGTGCAAAAACCAAGTTGTCATGATTCCGATTTCTAAAGAATGATCTGCTTTCTTATTAAATATATACGAACTCTATAAGTGATTTCAGTTGCATGTTACTTAAGAATTCTCTTGAGCGTCGTCTATGAAATTGCTTCATACTCTCATACTGCGTTCCTCCAGATTGGAGGAAGGGAACGGAAAGCTAAAATTCCACGCAGAATGTCGCCCGTTTTTGCAGATGACATCCGTTTGGAAGTAATTTCGGAAAATAGACCAATCTACGATCCGTTTAGACCAATCTACGATCTCGATTGGAACAGGCGCCGCAAATTGGCTGATATTCAATATGCGAAGTAAATTGTCGACATCCGGCAGTGAGCCAACCTGTGAGCATCCTATCACCACCAGTCGCATTGCCTTACCAATTGTAGCCATCATTGGTCCTCTCGTAATACTAGGTTCGTTCAACCCTCAGTAGTTAATTGCTACTTGAATTTCAATGAGAAATTATGTTCAGTTTGAATGATTTTATTTAACCTTCAAGTGCTTAGACGGGCCTATGACACTACCGCTATTTCTTTGTGTTAATTTGTCTATACATTTGTTATTTGTTGTTTGTCTATACATTTGTCTATACCGTTACGTTGCAACGTCGAACACCGAGCTGTGTATCATTTATCAGTCTCTCTTTGATGTGATAACATTGGCCTGTAATTTTTGTTACTCGTTGTTGAAAATTTGCCAAATATGACTCATATACCTGCATTACTGTAAACGTAAGTATAGTTTACGTACTACCTATGGGATGTTCTTTTCCAGAGTGAGATGTTGTTCTCCAGTCGTTTTATTGCGTGTTTCAAATAATATTTCATTCTCTTAGAAACAACCAAGGTTATATTATGTTTATTTGTTAAAATTCAGCTGAAAATGTCGAAAGACAGTAATCCCATAAATATATTTCGCCAAAATCAGCTGCGGATTAAAAATTACTTGCTTAGATTCCATAAGTAGTTCAATGAATGTGAAAATAAATTCTGATTACTATCTGTTGTGGATAGTAATGTGTAATGACCAAATTTTTAATATTGATTTACAAAAAATCATCTACAAGAAATATATGAAACTAAATTTCACAGTAGCTTCAAACATTCTTGCAATAACTATGTAATAAAATTTTAATTTCAATGTTTAAAAAATTATATTACGAAACTTTTGATTCAAATGTGTGTATTAATAGTTATATAACAAGTACATAACATAAAAAAACATTCTATAATGTGCAAATATCACGAAAAAAATCGGAAGGCCTGTGAGACAGGTGTTACCTTTATTGTAATAAATGTTGTGTTACCACTCAAGGGTTTGGATGGGGGAGGAAGTTTGGTCACATAATTATTAATAGTAATGCAAGATGTGTTGCATTCAAATTAGGAGCAATTATAGCATTTGAAACTTTTTGTTATGAGATTTCCTCCATGTTTTTTTGCAGGAAGTAATCATCTTTGATCTTCTACATATCTGGACGTTTGTAACAGTTATTTCGAAACTCAGTTGTGGGATGAAGACCCAATAAATGTAATGGAAATCTCACGTACTGTAGAACATCTACCTTGTGTTGAAAAGAGAGAACAGAGAAGGAACACGATTTTCAAAGAACAACTTGTGTTCAATTTTATTTCAACTAATTGAAACATGTTATATGTCGAGAGGATACGAGCGAGCGAGCGAGCGAGCGAGCGAGCGAGAGAGAGAGAGAGAGAGAGAGAGAGAGTAAGAGAGAGTGAGAGAGAGTGAGAGAGAGTGAGAGAGAGTGAGAGAGAGTAAGAGAGAGTGAGAGAGAGTGAGTGAGAGAGAAAGAGAGAGAGAGAGGAGATAGAGAGAAAGGAAGAGAGGGAGGAATGGAGGCATAGCCGAAAAACTGATTACATGTTTACCCGGTTTCTGGGCCTATACAATGGTTTCGCGGAAGCTCTGAATAGGAAGAGCGCGGCTTGCCTCTGCCTGTAGTTATGGACCTGCATGCCCTGCATGACAACTCCATTCTTGCGTACAATAGATATCCACCCGAGAGGAGATCCATTGTACTAATTACCCTTTGTGTTCATTGCTCTTCCTGTCCGCGGCAGAATACATGAGAGAAAGGCCATTGCAGCTGCCACACACGAGGTAGCTTGATGATTTTATTTTTGAAAAATAAAATAAAATGTCATTCAAATCGCCTAACATTTTCCTATCTTCACTCTCTTAACAGAAGGTTGCGTATAATCCATCAACTTAAAAGGAGTGTTTAAAAATTTTAGAAAACAATTTCGAATACCTAATTTTTAGCTGTTTTAAAAAACACGTCTATTTAAAAAAACACGTTTGTTGTAGACTGTCAAATATGTTTTTTACAAGTCAACTGCCTTCATCTATCATATATATAAACCAATCACTCTTTTACTGCTGAAGTGTATCGACAATTATGGACATTAGCCATATCTCAACATTTGTGTTCATCTGGTTGAAAATAAACTAAATAAATGAACAAAAATGTATGACAATAAAATGTTATATACGATACGTGGAGTTTAGAATTATTCGGATAATCTCGTAAGAGATTCGTCTTTGTTAATGAAGCACATTATATATTCCTCTCCTCCTCACCCCTCAAAGGTACCCTTTCCCCCAAAGGTACGCTTTCACTCTTCACTATATTAAAACACTTCTCTACAAAAATGCCTCCATTTGTCAGTTTCAATATAACATTTAAATCATTCATAATACGTTTTTGCTCCCCTAACTTGGAAATACCTAATCATTATGTTCAATTTACAACAACTAAACATGCTTGCATGCATATCCTTTAACGACAATATTAACCACATCCATTAGAATCCAATATCTTCCGAAAATTTCGCCTCTTGTACACTTAATGCACTCAAGCCTACACGCTGTTTCCCAAGTTACCATTTTAAATAAAGCGGAGAAAATTCAGAATTATTTCGTATTAGATAATTGCTAGTGGAAATGAACAGTAATGTACTTTTGAATCTGTAATGTAAAGCTACGCGAAAAATGTCCAGAAAAGTAATTATTTTGTAAGCTTATTAAGGTTTATGGTGTTAAATCATAGCCTATAGTACTCCAGACCCTTAAAGGAAGGTATGACCAAAGTTTCATTGGTATTGGTTCGTTAGATTAAGAGATTATTGCGTTGTAAGTCAACGCACTTCTGTCTTTATATATTAATACAGATAGATTGGTTGGTTGGTTGTTAGTGATTCCGGGTGCGTCAACTACTAAGGGCATTAGTCCCGTAAGTGAAGTGTATGTTTTTTTCCTCGCGAGGGGTGATGATGTTCTCCCACTGGATGGCGAGATCCGGCGTCAATCTACGGTCGGATAGCGGGGTTTTCCCCAACCAAGTATCTCCCACCAGCGGAGCACCGCCCCGGAGAGGACACGCTGTAAGCTCCCGACCAGTCTCCCGGTATGTGTGGTAGTGCAGTGTGTGTTTGTGAGTAAGGGTGTAAGGATAGGATAAGACTGAGTTAGGAAAGATCGCGCGCGGGCCTTAGTCCGTATATTAGGGTACTGCTATAACAATTGCCTCGTGTTGATCGGAGAAACCAAGGAAAACTGCCCATCAGAGCAGCTGATTCTCCTCCAGGCAGCGACTGAATTCGACTTAGCTAACAAGCTAGTGTCGAAAATCCTGCCACCGTCGGGACTCGAACCCACTCCGTCTCGAACCCGGATAGGGACTGCATTGACATGCGTTGATACCCTAAGCTATCTCTGTTGGTAGTATAGAAATATTTATACTTTTTTTATATTCACATTTTGATACATACGAGAACGTGAATGTGCGCTTCTTAACAGAAACCCTAATCCAGTGGCGCCAGGAAGAGTGAGAAGTGCAGGGCGCGAAGGTTCCTGAATCCGAGAGAACGCCCTTCGCGTCTCCCCAGGGACTGCGCGGCCTCAGGGCTCCGTGCGTCGCGTTATCTGGAACATCTCTTCGAATTTCTGCCACCCCCCTGCAGAGCCTTTGCGCAGCGGGGGCGGGGCGGGGCACAGACATTTGCGCGTCCCCCGGGGCACCGCGTCGTCGTCGTCGGAGGGATAGCGGTTGGAAAGTGGGTGGAGGAGTGGTGGATTGACGGGGATGGGGTGGAGATGAGAGCGGGAGTATGAGCGGAAGCGGTGACAGTGTTGGAAGCGAAAGAGAGAAGAAGAGAGAGAAAAGAAGAGAGAGAGAAGAGAGAGAAAATAAGAGAGAGAAGAAAAGAGAGAAGAAGAGAGAAAGAGAAGAAGAGAGAGAAGAAGAAGAAGAAGAAGAAGAAGAAGAGAGAGAGAGAGAGAGAGAGAGAGATGTGAATATGGGAGTGGCGGTATGATTGTGTGGACGATACAGAAGCGGTGGCGGTACGGTGGCGGGGCGGTCGAGGGCGGTCGAGGCGGAACAGTGGTGGAGCTGTATGGTGGTGGCGGCGGTGAACGTGTCGGCTACGGTGAAGGTGAACGTGTCGGCTACGGTGAAGGTGTAGGTGAAGGTGTATATATAATTAGCAGTAAAATGGCGGTGAAGATAGTGGGGAAGTTGGCAGAGGAGATAACGCATCCTCGTCTTTCATTAGTTTCCTCATATTTTCCTCCTATATAAATAATCTTATCGTTTTGAATCATTAAACCTGTGGCACTTAAATGGGATTAGCCCAAACAAAACAACTAAAAGACAAGCATCGTGTATCATTATATCTTCACGAACTCTTTGTAGCATTTAAAACCGATCAATGATGACATTAGAGAAGATGCGCCGGCAGTCACAGAGAAAGAGAGAAAGAGAGAGAGAAAAAGAGAAATAGAGAAAAAGACAGAGAAAGAGTGAGAAAGAAAGAGTGAGAAAGAAAGATAGAGAGAAAGAAAGAGAGCGAGAAAGAGAGCGAGAAAAAGAGCGAGAAAGAGAGCGAGAAAAGAGAGAGAAAGGGAAAGAAAGAGAGAAAGAGGGAGAAAAGGAGAGAGAGAGAGAGAGAGACAGTCAGAGACAGACAGACAGTAGCCCCTCGGGGCCCAAGCTCATCTGCCTCGGGCGTCGGACTTCCTCGTCATCTTCTCCCCCCTCCTCCTCCTCATTATTATTATTATTATTATTATTATTATTATTGTTGTTGTTGTTGTTGTTGTTGTTGTTGTTGTTTTTGTTGCTGTTGGGCGAAAATTGGCTATCAAGGACCACGCGGACATACACCTGGAGCAGAAACATTTTATCTTGTTGCAAGTGTACGTAACTCCTTTCTAGGGGGATCAGCATTTTGATGAATCTAATTTTTATCTCCTACGATTAATAGTCTTGAGGATATGGAATGATGATGATAATGAAGAATGAAAAGACGACACACATACAGACATACACAAACACACCTATCTCCTTCGTCTCTAATTTCCTTTCTTTCTTTTTTCATCTCCCTTCCCTATTTTCCTTTTCTGTCACGTTCTCTCTTTCACTTTTCAATTCTCTTCATTATTTTTGTCTTTATCCATTAATTCTCTTTCTTCTTGCCTTCTATACTGCATAGTTCTTTCTTCTTCTCGTCCTCGCTAGCCTTAGTATTATTGTAGCATTTTAGGGGACGCTGCAACACGAAGAGCATTACGGTCAAGCGTGTTGCCTACTAAAACTATCATCAGGCGACATCATTTCACAATGAGCTAATTCCAGCAAAATTATTATTCATAATATCATCGTGCAATATACATACAAATAATGCAGTACACAAAAAATGAACGACATTTACTCAAATTCATTCAAAAATATAAAAAATAGACAACACATTCTGCGATTACTTAAACCAAACCATTCCTCATTCATCAACAACATATTCCTAGAATAATCAACAAAAGTAATTAATTTTTTGTTATGTACGTCTATAAACATGCCCTTAGCACAAACCATATAAACGACGAATTAAGAGAGCGCCCTTAGGAACGGTCATTAAAATGCTCGAGAGTCCACTAAAATGTTAGTAATAGTTTACCGGACTTTTGGGTTTAGATTTATCAGTGCTCATACATTTTTTAATAAATATGTCATTGCCACAAAACAAGTTTTGGGAATAAATGTAAACCAAACTAATTTTTACAAATGTTTTGTACTTATATATTAACATTATGATTTTTTAACTTTCGACGGAATTCCATTTTGTTCCTTTTCCCATTTTTTCATATTGTTTTATTTCTTTCTATTCTTCTCGAGAGACACAAAGAGAGAGACTCACAGAGAGAGAGAGAGAGAGAGAAAGAGAGAGAGAGAGAAAGAGAGAGAGAGAGAGACGGTGACGCTTTTATTTTTCACAAGGATTGAATATGAAAACACCTAGGCAACGCCGCGTATTTTGCTAATTTCATAAACAAGTTCACGAAAACTCAAACCTTTTGTGTGAAAATGAGCTCAAAATTCCGCATTTTCAGAAACTTTCTAACGTCATTTTTCATTAAATTTAGTAACGAATAGTGCTAAATGGACTAAACAACATGACATCAATGCCAGACGGATGTAATCGTTTGTATATAGAAATAAATATTAGTCGTTGGTTTGTCGTGTTTAGTTTTCCATAAAGCTTTTTCGGTCACATTGCGAAGCTCTTCAGTAAAATTACGAGGCGGCTGGGGGCCTCTGGAGAGACTAAACAGACAAATAAACACTTACGACACTTACGAACAAACAAAAACGACAAAACAATGCCTAATAACTATTTCTATAATGATGCCAATGCCTCTACAGCACTTCCTACCATTGTTGTTTTAAATAAATACCCAAACGTATCTTTTAATTACATCTCACGCCTTTGATATTTATATTACCAGCAATTGCATTTATGAGTTACCAATTACATTTGTGAGTCAAGTGTTTTAAATGAGTTCAACTGAAACTTCTCCAATACTCGACGGATTTCCGTAAAAAAGATCTTCAAATTTCGTATTTAGAGAAACGTTTAAATGTCTTTCTTTGAAAAACGATCTTTGAAAAATTTGATGGTTATGGGAAGAGGGTGACGTAGAACAGAAAAGATAGACCAAACAAATTATAAAACTAATTAGTATGAGAAAGAATCTGCTATTACGTTGCCCCATTGTATCTTATTAAATACTTAGTTTGTTTTAATTAAAGTTTTCAATAATACTTAACTCAAGGGCGTTGGCGTTCCTGCTTCCTCGCTGGAAAGGGAGATATGGCGCCGACGTATACTTCGGCTTGCGGGAGGAGAGGATAAACGTCTCAAGGTATCTCCTCCTTCCGGATTAAGCTAAAAGTTTCCTACTGGTCTCCTGACATATGTGGTAGTATAGTGAATATTGTGTGTGTGTGTGTGTGTGTGTGAGTGTGTAAGTAAAGGGTGAGTAGGATAGAGTGAGGAAGATAAAGGAATGATCGAACGGTCAGTAGTTTATTTTTTGGGGTGCTTCTCCAGCCTGGTATTGACCGGAGAAACCACAGAAATCTGTGGATATGAGCGGACGGCCGCTAGAATTGTCCTCGAGGCCTAATACAACCTAACTCTCTAGCAGATGTTGAAAATGCACCACCGTCGGGTCTATAACGCTAGAACATTTCGATACGAGTCGCTATCTCAACCGATTGCTGGTAAGGCATTGCCTCTGATATGCGATGGTGATTGTACGACGATGTGGAGAGGGAGAATGATGGAATTGGGTTAGGGATCGAGAGTCAGAAGAAACGATTTCTAAACGCTTGTCCAACCTCCCGATGCATTTTTGGGCGTTTGAAGTCTCGAAGCCAATGGTGATGAGCGAGACGACTCGTGACTTGTCAGCCCAAGCAGCACTGTGTTATGCGTTCTTCTCAGAGATACTCACAACAACGTGCTACATCGCGTCATTTATACCCAGGGTGTATCAGTTGTATGTTAATCCACGTCCGTGCTAAGACCCCTTGTTCCTCACAGCGGACACTGCAATAGATAGGACGCGCCATTCTCTGGGCTCAGCGCACGCTCTCCAAATCCGGGTCGGGCAGTGGCCGTGCACTGATAAAGAGGCCTCGGAGAAGGACCGTCGTTTCTGCTGGCTGTGAACATCTGCAGGCGCATGCGCACTGTGAATCGGGGCTGAGAGGTAGGGGAGGGCGGTCGGCAGATGGGCGGTCCGGGCCGTGCACGGGGCGCAGGCTGGACGGCAGACGGAGCGGTGGGTTAGGTCACGGACAGGGCGGACGGTAAAGCTACATGCGCACTGGATCGGTACAGTACGGTACCGGACCGGACGGAGGGCAATTTTTGTGAATCTCGCGCGCACTAGGATGGGACGGGACGCGACGGGACGGGACGAGACGGGACACACTTCGGACACTTTCGGGCACTTCGCTTCGTGTCTTGTACGAAGGTTCGGCTTCATAATTAAAGTAAAGAAGCAATCGCATTAGGTTCATTTTTAATGGCAGAAGAAGGAAATTAAACAAGAAGTCTAATAAAGTCCAAGTTCTCTTCTTGTCTGAACAGAACAATTGAATTGATTTGAATTGAATTGAATCGAATCGAATCGAATCGAATCGAATGGAATCGAATCGAATTGAATTGAATTGAATTGAATTAATGCCATATTTTACGAGGCGAGACTCAGAGCATGAAGCCTGCTCTTCCGTCTGAGCAGGCAAATTTCGCTACGCTTATTTTACCAACGATAGTGTCAAAAGAGGAATTTCACGCAGTACAACCCGACCTGGTTCAAGATTTAATATTATGTTAGATCTTTAGGATGTCTCACGATAAATTTGAAGATAAATTGGATATTTTGTAAATATACTATATAAATAAATGTATTGGTAACACAATTAAATTAAACCAAAGGACGAATTCACAATTGGAATTCTTTATTTAGAAACTTTCGAAAAGAATTGGCGCTATAATTTTCGCAAGCCACATACAAAAAATTACATTGATTAATGAACTAATGAATCAGTAGAAAACATGGCATAATTTATTCACAATGCACAAATAAACCAAGTTTCACCAACATTGCACAGCTTCTTATAAATACCTAGAAATTCAAATTTGGCAAATGTTACTGCCAGATTCACATAGTTTAGTTAACCAATTAGACTTCCTAACAACGTAATACATTAAATAAAACTTTATATCCCGCAGTACAACTCGGGATAGTTCAGTATCAACATGATTAAATTAGCACACATTCATAAATGATCCACACACTTCACATAACCTCACAACTGAAACGGCGCAACGACCGTTCTTCCGATCCGCGTCGATGACGTCATCAGTCCGTCAAAATGCCGAAAAGATATTTCTTTCAGACTTTTTGCAAACGGCGGAAGGTGGGTATCATCGTCTCCCGTCCATGACGGCCAAGGGCGCGAACCCTAACGGAAATCAATGTAATCAATTTTTTAAAAATCCCGTCCGTCCCGTCCGTCCCGTCCGTCCCGTCCATCTTATAACGCAGCGGGACGAAGACCGGGTAGCGAGAAGGACGGGGCTACTTGTAGGGCGGCGGACATGGCGGCGAGCAGGGTAGCGATTATGGCTGCAGGCCGGGTGGCGGGCGGGCTGGCGAACTGGCGGGCGGGACTGCAGGTGAGGCAGGCGGTCGGCGGTCGGCGGTCGGCGGTCGGCGGTCGGCGGTCGGCGGTCGGCGGTCGGCGGTCGGCGGTCGGCGGTCGGCGGTCGGCGGTCGGCGGTCGGCGGTCGGCGGTCGGCGGTCGGCGGTCGGCGGTCGGCGGTCGGCGGTCGGCGGTCGGCGGTCGGCGGTCGGCGGTCGGCGGTCGGCGGTCGGCGGTCGGCGGTCGGCGGTCGGCGGTCGGCGGTCGGCGGTCGGCGGTCGGCGGTCGGCGGTCGGCGGTCGGCGGTCGGCGGTCGGCGGTCGGCGGTCGGCGGTCGGCGGTCGGCGGTCGGCGGTCGGCGGTCGGCGGTCGGCGGTCGGCGGTCGGCGGTCGGCGGTCGGCGGTCGGCGGTCGGCGGTCGGCGGTCGGCGGTCGGCGGTCGGCGGTCGGCGGTCGGCGGTCGGCGGTCGGCGGTCGGCGGTCGGCGGTCGGCGGTCGGCGGTCGGCGGTCGGCGGTCGGCGGTCGGCGGTCGGCGGTCGGCGGTCGGCGGTCGGCGGTCGGCGACCTCAGCCCCCACGGCCAGTTTCACGGCGCACGATGGCGGAGAGCGCTTCCACGTTATCACATGAAGTCACAAACGCATCACCAATCACCACAAGCAACCGCTTTAACATTGTTTCAGAAAACGGTCATCGTGTATGTATGTACACTGGCGCAATGGCCTCTGACACAGCCTGGGCCTACAAGCGGCGACCTAGCCTTGCGGCCATGGGTGCCATACTGAGACATTGCAATGAAAACGCCGATTATAGCCTTGCCCGACTGGGCATCGAACCCGGGGTCGCGTCATGGAAAGCGAGTACGCTGACCAGTGAGCTCGTGAGGGCGGTGATTGTGTTTAAAGTATTATTATTACTAGGATGCATGTTCCGGTTCTTTCATGAACAATAAAACCTATTTTTTCATTGTCATTAACTTGTTTGCAACCTTCTTTCTAAATCCAAAAGGAAAGTAATATTAATTGTAACAATGACATTTAATATATTGTATATCATTTGGATTGTATAATTATAAAGAACCTGTAACAAGTATTGTACTTCAGCTTCTGGGTCAATGACCACCATCTCCATCAGGTTTTTGTCCAGTTTCCCAGATCCTCGAGCAAATGCTGAGATGGCTCCTTCCTTTGTTTCTGAACATAAATATAACTTCAAATTAACTTCTCCCCATAGCACGTCACGCACAATTTTAACTGTTTTTGACGTAAATAAATAAAAAATAAAGAATAAATCATTTCGTTCTATCATTAATTGTTATCGTGTGAAAGAAGTATCGATAGAAATATGGAACAACAAGAACAAACCGCCAATAATAACTGGACAAAATTAAACTCACATTTGTAATGGATATAACAACATAATATTCTTCTATATTCATACATGAATGAGTGAAAACCAGTACGGTATAATTGAGATTTTAGAAATTCTAAGAAATCTGTATATTTAAGTCAATATCTCTGTAATGTTGTGATGCTTTGTTTCATCTTTAAAATCACGGAATTTCAATTGTTCATTAAAACAGCGAAAATACATTGTCACTGTCATATAGCCTAAAGAAGAATTATCCTTTCTCAGAATTTATAAAATATCACTTTTACGCGTGCCGTTCTGGTGTTCGCCCACCATATGTGATTACACCATACATACAATATATATTATAAATATTATTATATACAACCCATATGTTATATTCAAATTCATATAAATCCATAAAACAAAATGCGATTAAAAAAATTTATTGTAGTTAAAATTGTTCTTCCTAATACAAGATGGAAAAGTATTGGAATCATCAGAACTATCACCAATTGTCGGTCGTTTAAAGGTTATCTTGTAACTTCGCTCCAATGTCAACATTGATAACTATTTGTATTGTTCCAAAGATAGTAAAGATTGATGTAGAAGGGCGAGAAGTTAGCATACACACAGTTTTGTTCCCTCAAATCGAGAAGAGGAATATCAAAAATAGGGCCTAAAGAATAATATATCTAAAACTAAGTATCTGAAAGTGAGAGAAGACGAGCTGGAAGATATAGAGATGGACACTGAAAAAATTAAATGTTATACAACTTTTAAATATTTAGGGGACACTTCATCATCTAATGGTAATCAATTACGACATTAATAATAAAATTGGACAAGGAAAAAGAGCGACACAGCAACTAAACCCCATTCTGTGGAACGATAAAATAACAAAAAGAACAAAGCATATTATTTACTCCTCAGTGGTTGCAAGAATGTATCAACCACTACGAACCACGAACCAACACCACAAACTATATATCAATGTCATCTAGAAACAATGGAGGAGTTTAGTTGGCCTAAATTGATATGGAAATGGATTCCTCCCGAGAGAAGAAAACTGGGTCGACCAGCAAGAAACTGGGCTTAAGATGAAAAAGACGCGATGGCTGCCAGAGGACTACAGGAAGGAGATTGGGAAGATAGAGAAAAATCGAGATCAGGAAGCGAATGACGAATATAAAGACGTATGTATGTATGTATGTATATTTGTATGGAAATATGTGACAGCTAAAACTTTTGGCAGACACTACTAGTCCCAAAATTTATTTATTCTTTTTTCACTTTATTAAAGTATGTGACCCGTAAAATTGTTGTCACACACGAAAACTTCCAAAATTTGTTTTTTCCTTTATTTCTCAACTGTTGTAGAAAAAATAAAGTATTATTTCAATAATTCTGAACAACAGAGACTCTCGCATTGCGTGTTTTAATCGAGAAAATTGTTCACTATTGTGCTGTATCACGGGGCATTACGTGCAGTAATGAAGAATCAATATCATAGGGTCTTATTTCGTCATTAATATTTTCTGCATACTTGCGTCATGGTCGAGGACGTCAATATCAATTCATTACGTTTTCATTTTCCATTCCCATTGATAAATTATGCTCGATGATAAACAACTTACGACATTCCTTGCCAAGTTGTCGAGACATCATACTCTGTAATTATGATTTGCATTATCTATGCAAAAGACAGAATAGTTTCCACTGTTTCGATAAATATTTCCTTCTAATAAACGACTGACTTCACTTGAACGGAACGAGATAATTTAAAGGAGGGAAAGATCCAGATTATTTATTCATGCTTCGAATCTTACGCCATCTGGCTTCCCATGGCGCAATTGGAAACACCTGTTTTTACCAAACAAGTTTAATTTAATGTGAGAAATATTAAAAGAATCTTAAATTCAGTATCTTAAAATTGTTTACAAAGATATTAAATTGCATTTTTTAAAGGGAGGATTTGTTATTTTTTTCACTTTACTTTATGTAATAATGTAAATATGCGTAGATGTCTTTAACGTATCTCCAAACCACTATTACTTAGTTCATCTTCTATTTAGTTTTTGATTTATTTACATGACAGATAAAATAGAATTCTTACGAGTAAAAATTAGAAAAGTAATTTTTCTTGTTCAAAAACTGTTTCGAATTCAAAAATCATTGAAAAACATTTAATATACAGCTACGAAACTGAATCTCAATAATAGTGTAAAACATCATACTATAACATTAACATACAATGTAGGCTTTCACGGCCGGTTTCTACATCATAATTAGTTGTTTTCGGGTTTGTAGGCCGTGGTGGGTCATTTGTCACCATTTGTAAGTCCGTTTGACCACGACCTACAAACCCCGAAAACAACTAATTATGATCATATAACATTATTGATTAAAAAATACAATATGTGGAAGATAGGGTAGTGTGTGGGCCTATAGTTGTCAAGTGTTATAGCAGCCCGCGCGACTATCTCGGATTTTGATGAAATGTTATATGTTGAATTCCACAGGTCTGAAAGGAACTTTTGCGATGTTGTAGCTTCATAGCTAGTACTCATTATCAAGTATGTAAACAAATTAAATAATCTTGTACATTTGAAACAGCATACTAACAAATAACAATAAATAATCTTAGCAATGAATAACATTGCTTAAGTCAATTGAATTATTAAATTAAAATTCCAACACTAATTGTGTATTAATTACATTTATATATTTACATAACAGTTAGTTATTGAATATTTTAAAAGAATAAAAAGTAAGCTTCCAAATCCTATGTTGTTCTGTTTATCTATGTTAAAATGTTCTATATAAAATAATGTTTGTACTTTATTATTGTATTTTAGATGTCAGTCTGAAAGGAACTTTTGCGATAATGTAGCTTCATAGGTAGTACTCATTATCATGTAGGTGTGCTATCAGCAGGCGCCCACCGCGTGCGCGGAAGAAGAGCGCAACTATCGACAACGAATGCCGGAGGCGTCACTGAACCTCTCTTTTTTTTATTATTCAAGGCCGCATCAACTTCATGGTCATTAGCGACCACTATTGCTTGTAACGGCATGGTAACAGTGAGGTTGCCACGATATGATATCATAGGGAGTGAAAGGGGATGAACGCAATACAACCATGCCCTAGGCAGGACTCGAATCCGCGCTCCTTCTTTCCGAGATCACTACGGTACTACTGCCTTAGTGATGTCGGCCACTGGATCAGTACTGAATTTCTTGTTACCTCTACTGCTCAAGTGTTTATATTAAACATCTTAAACGCATTATTTTACCATTTTCAATTGAGAGAAAACGGAACTGCGATTCAAATCACTATGACGTGCTATACGGCTTAAACTGAATTTAAATTTAAAACTGAATTTAAAATGCAATTGCTCAAGGGCCCCAGTAAAATACAAGGCGGGACGATGTCGGGGGCGGTACGGACCACCCCGATACCGTACCGTCCCGACACCGTACTGCCCCTGCTTTCGTACCGTCCCCTCAATCATACCGTCCCTGCCATAAGTAAGTTAGTTTTGACAAATATAACAGATTCATGGAACATATTTTCATGCAATACTGATATTTATAACTACAACACACGTCGAAGAAATCACGTTCATCAAGTGTCAGTATCAACAGCTCACTACCAAAAATTCACATACAACGCATTGCTTTACAAAGTTAATTTACAACGCAACGTTACTTTACAACGCATTGCTAGATAATATTAAACAATTGAAGTCGGTACACCTCTACATTCTACTACTAAACGTCGGGTACATTTCACATTTTATATTCCAAGTTGTATTCTCTCCCTGATTTGATCTGGGTGGCCAAATCAGTCGCTCAAATTATAGAGAATGTTCCTCAAGCTAATTGCGAACAATTGTGGCCCGATGACATGGCGCATTGTCATCCATTAAAACTCCATCGGCGATTGGGAACATGAAGTCCATGAATGGCTGTAAGTAGTTTTCAAGCCTGAACATAACCATTTCTAGTCAATGATTGGTTCAGTTGGAACCGAAGGCTAGTCCATTCTATAAAAAAACTGTCCACATCATTGTGAACCCACAACCAGCTTGTACAGTGACAGGTTGACAACATGGGGCCTTGGTTTCGTGGGGTAGAATCAAATCATTCCTTCAACTCTACCGATTTATATCGGGACTCATAAGATCAAGACTCGATTTTTTGGTCGTCTAGGGTCAATATTTTAATGATACCAGGAGGTTTGCTACAGGCAATGTCGCGCTGTTAGCAAAGACACTCCAGTCGGTCTTCTGCCATAGTTTATTATAGCCGAAACAAATTCGTTTGTCGTTTCATTCACATTGACGTCTGCTGTTCTTTAACACAGTGTGCGGCCATAACCACTTGAAAGCCTTTTCCTTTTCCTTTTCTTTTGAATTGGTATTAGAGCGAGCCATGAAGTATCCCGAAGGCCCGAGAGAATAAATAATCACAAAGTCCAATGCAATAAGTTCAAACGTAGCGTCTGTGGTGCATATGTGCATTTATATCGATAGTCTATAAGAGTTGTCATTTATTACTTTTACAAATGAAACACACATGAATAAATTTAACTGTAACAGTATTTGCGGCATATCATACAGAAAAGCCTAAATAATTTCTCAAATGGTTGCTTTGATTATAGCAAAATAAGATTCCAATTTAAAATACTACAGCTATGCAAATACATCTGCTATGAAACTTCTTACTTTCTCGCTACCGCTTACACAGTAGAGAGAACGTAATGTAATGCTTCGCGAAAAAGCGGCGAATTTGCAGCAGAAAAACAAAAAAGTGGATAAATTAAGTTGCGAAAGGCTCTAGCTGGAAAAGAAGGTAAAAACTGCCCCCGATTGAAATCGAAAGTAAATATTTTCTTAAAGGTTGTGACCACGAAAAACATTTTATTATGGCCATTCCCCCACCCCACACAGAATATGTAATAACGAAAAAAGTGTTTGTGTTATTTTTATTCATTGAATTAGGCATATGGGAAATAATAATAATTTTGATTTAATCATACTTTTTAATAAATAATTTTCATGGAAAGTAATAATGCTTTATGTGAAATGTGCTAAATATTACAAAAATCATTTTTAAAATATGATTTGAGGCAAAAATCAAACTTTTAAATGGATTTGAAAATTTTGGAATATTTTTTAAGAAAGTTTTTATCTACTGAGTGCACGAGAAAATTCTCGAATGTTGAACTCAAAACCAGGTATTTTCTGGAATTTTTTTCAGATTTTTCTAATTGGTGCGCCATATTTAATTATATTAAAATAAAATCTTGAAAGTTATTTTTAAAATATTGAAAACAAATTACATAAAGAATCATTATTTACCATGAAAATTCACGTGGACAATTCAATGAATAAAAATAAAATAAAAACTTGTTTCGTTATTACGAAGGCTGTGGGGAGAAGGAATCTAAAACGTCCACGAAAAAATGTTTTTCATGGTCACAATCTTTAGAAAAAATTGTATTTTCGATTTCAAGTGGGAGTTCTTTTACCTACTTATCCGGCTAGAGCCTTTATACAAAACACTCTAACGTGGTGTATTCAGAATCCATGTTATGTGGGTCTTTGATACCGGATAAAAAATGACGGCAAAACTTCTGTCTGTCCGTCTGTGAGCAACGCTAGCGGCGAAATCGTTCAGCCGATTTTCACCAGAACTGATATTCTCCAAGCAATCTGGCTGATGCCATGGCCCCTTAAATTTGAAACCTATATTTTAACTTCGGGAGTTCTTTATTTGGAGGGAGGGTACAACCCATATTTTATGTGAATATAAACATATTATTCGTTATGTATATTTGTGGATAATTTAATTACTAACAATGTTATTGATTTCTATGATAGATTCTTTTAATCAGGTTCCACTTTATTATAGACAATCAGTCCATCTGAAATAAAATTAACAGTTCAAAACATATTTTATTTCACAAAGAGTCTTGAAAATACATTAAAGAAACTTTGGGGCTGAAATCTTAGTCATATTGCCGAGAATTTAACAAACGCCTTTTAAATCGATCTGTGTATGAAGCATTGATTAAACACCAGTACCCAAACATATTTTTAGCAAAATACGCCAATAATAATAATAATAATAATAATAATAATAATAATAATAATAATAATAATAATAATTTTGGTTTTACATCGATGATCTTAAAGTGTTTGCTAAGAATGAAGAGACTCTCTTCCAAATGCTGTCTGTCGTGAAGTTTGGTCTTGACAAATGTGCAAAAATCAATTTAAAGAGTGGCAAAGTGCCAAAGTCAAAGAACACTGAAGTTGGTATGCACACTGTGATTCATGATCTTGAGCCAGGTGAAACTTACGAATATCTGAGCTTTGAAGCATGTGAGATCATCTCAAACGATACAATGAAAGAGAGAATTTGCAGGGAATATTACAGAACAGTGAGACTCGTCCTGCAATTCGTCCTGAACGCCAGGACTAAAATATCTGCAATTAGTAGTTTGGCGGAGCCCACACACGAGCTTATATACATAGACTTTATGTGTCACGTAAGGAAGGAAGAAGAGGCCTCAGACAAATTGAAGCCTCCTGGCACAATGAAATAGTCGGGATGGGAATGTTTGGAGTCAGTCATGAAGATGACCCCCTAATGAGGAAGGTCATGAAATCTGACCGAAGAATGGTAAATAAGGGCATTGTTGGTGTAGGAAGAAGCATTGCAAAGAAAATTATACAAGACACGCAGAATAACACTGACATTGAATTTCTGATGCTACTGAACATGAAATGTGAGACACAAAAAATGCTAAAGAAATCGTGGGGAGACAAACCAATCCAAGGAAAATAACTAAAAAGAATGGAAAAGGTGCAGATCAATAAAAAATAATCATTTATCGGGCTTAAAAGGGGAAAAATGATGCCAGAATCGAAAGCAGTTATCATAGCTGCTCAGGATCAGGAGTTGAGAACGTGACATTATGATAAAGCGGTTCTCAAAATGTCCCAAGATGATATATGCCACGTCTGCCAGGAACAAGTAAAACCCATTAATCATATCGTCTCAGTTCTAGCAAAGACCGAATACTTTAATAGACACGGCAGGGTGCGTAGTTACCTCCATTGGCAGATCTTTACCACCCTCGAAGTTCCAAATACATGCCGCAAGTGGTACTCACAACCTGGTAGTAAAATACTGTACGACCAACACATTCAAACGGATCGCACGGTAGCAGTAAACAAATCAGATATTGTTATCCTGGATTTGGAGAAAAAATCGTGTATACTTGTAGATGTTGCTGTACTTTGCGATCAACATGTAACCAAGGAGGCAGAGAAACGTCTTATATACAAGAGTTTGGAAATCGAGATCAGCCGAATGTGGGGTATAAAAGCACAGATCGTATCGACAGTCATCGGAGCTCTGGGATTTGTTCAGCAACGTTTAGGTAAGAACGTGGCTAATCTCCCAGGTCATTGAAAAGGCTAGGAAGTGCAAGACCTTTCTTTTTTGGAACTGACCACAAAATTGGCGAAAAGTATTGTAGAGGCACCGGAAGTCCCTAGATATGTTCCTTAGGGAGCTGGTTACAACCTGGAGTAGATTTTATATTCAGCTGACTTATGACATCTTAGTCGGGATGTAGAGGAAAAATAATAATAATGCAAACAAAATTCATCTACCAATAACGCATTCAGTAATGAAGAATTTTCTTCAAACTAATATTAGAAAAATATTGTAGAACATACTACTTACAGGACAAATAATTTTACAGAATGTTTTAGTTCACTTGTATGAAATATTTATACTCAAGAAATTGTTTTATTGGAAAACACCTACCTTTTACCCACATTTTCTCAATTTTTAAATCCCCTTAAAGTATAATTCAAATGTGACTTAAAGAATATTTAAGAATGGTATCACCTGGTTCTATAAGCAAATTATCATTGAAAATTTTCTATACATTTTTGGGAAAAATTGTTTGAGTGTTTCGAAAATGTGCAATTTTGAGGTGTTTTTCAAGGAAAGTTTTCAGTTTTCCAAAAACCTTCACAAAAATATTTGACGCACAACCAATTGTAAATACAATGATGTATAAATAGCGCTCTTAATGTAAATTAAAGATGTGAAAGTTAAAAAAATATGTTTATGCAGTTTTTGTAAAATTAAAAAAATTCTATATGCTGTTTATGACATGTTATTCAATCACTTAGCACTATTCGTACAAAAAATAAAAAAATGAAGCCCTCTTGAGAAAAAAAAGTGTTTTTAATGTTCTCCACATTTCACTCAAAATGACACGAAAAGTACTTATAATTTTAAAAAGTGTTCTTGAAAATAATTATAGTACTAATTGAGGGAAAAAATTGCTTGCAGAAAATAATCACTATTTTCAATATTTTAGTTCTACGAGAGAATAGAAAAATTTGATACGTTTGAAATTTTCGAAAATTTGGTGGTAACACTGAAAATCAAACTTGTGCCATTTTTATAAATGTATTACTCTTACTAAATTTTAAGATAAATAATTTTGAGAAATTTTTATAAATGACTGATGTGTTAATCTCAAGTACTCCTATATTTTTTCAGTGAGTCACTGAGTTTCGAGAAGCGCCGGATCGATAATGGAAAACTGATTTTGGAAAAAAATCCTATGCATAGTTCACTTGCTAGAGTTGTTCATAGATTCATGGAGAGAGGTTTGGACGTTTAGAAAAAGTAACTACTCGTTTCGTACTGTACTGTACTCGTTTCGTACCGTACTACAAATATTATTTAGTATATATGTACGTATACGAGAAAGTAAAAATCTAAATTATCAATATTGTATTCGTAGTTTAGCAATAACAATTTTTTGAAATGTTCAAAAATGTAGGACTTTTCCGAAAGTGGGATTTGCTAAATCCTGCTAGCGTTCTTTGCTATATCCGAGAAAATCATCTTAACCATACTTTAAATTTATAAAAAAATAATGATTTAAAAATAGTTTATATTTAAAAAATAATTACGCAAAAACGACTGATAATTTGGAAGAATTGTTCAATACTTTGGAGATATTTTAGGGAATGATTTGAAATGTTGGACCTTGACAATGAAAGATTTTTGTAGAATTCAGACGTCTGAGATGAGTTTCTTGAGACAAGTCAAAGGCTGCACAGTATTAGACAAAATAAAAAACTGAAATAATCAGAGAAGAATTAGAAGTAGCCTCATTAATAAAATACAAGAATACAGGACTAAATTGTACCAACATCTAGATAGAATGAGTACTGACCGCATCCAAAATAAAAAAGAAACACTATTGACCTCATGGTAAAAGAGATGTCGGCCGTCCAAGATTAAGATGGCGTGCTGAAGACGAAACAGAAGACTCTTAAAAGAAACTTAATTCTGAAAAGGGGTTAATTCAATCAGAACTGACAATTATTAAAAATTAAATGAAGTAAAGAAATTTATGCGAATTATTTTCTTTGATTGCAGGTTCTGGGTTGTAACGACCTACAGGGCTGCCAAGTTGCTCTCGCAGACTTATGTTTGCTTAATCGTCGACCACGATTTCTCAACTTGTAATCTATGTATATCAGAATATAATTAAAAAGCTATGTTGCAAGAACCTTATTCGATCTGAACTTCTAAAAGATTCTCGGGATTGCTTGGTTTTCAAATGAAACCGTAGCATACGAGAAATTTTAAAATAAACTGGTCTTAAGGATAAATATTTTCTCATTGTCGATGACATTTATTTTTATTTCACGATTTTTAAATTAAATTTGAACTGCATTTTGTAGCAAACTTTCTCATAATTCAAGGTGTTTTCGTTCTACATTTTCCAATTTGAATACCACAAAAGCAATCTTTCCATTGGCACATCAAATTATTCATTAAACTTAATGCTGCACATTCTACTACGGATGTTCCAAACATGTATGCTTGAAGTGCAATGCTTGATAAAATTGTCATAGAATGTTCTTTTCTTGAACAGTGGAATCGACGTTGCGTCTTGTTTTAAGGGAGTCCTTTTTAACTGGTAAATACCAGTATTGTCCCGTTTAAATATATTATTTCGATTTTTCTAATTGGCTTCTCCATGTAAGTTAAGTGTAACGCCTACAAATTTTAATATACTTACTATAGTTTTATTTTCGATTTGGACTTCAGATCTTAGTTTTCTCCACAATTTCATCAGTGTACTTTTTGAAGAGGTTACCATATTACAGGATTTGCAGGACATCTGGAGTCAATCTTAACTATTAGATATTGACTTGCACATCTACGAATAGCAGCGTCATTGATTAAACAAAATTCCTAAAATGAAATTTACTATTTTGGAGACTCGAATTCAATTATCTAAAAAGTATCCATTTCGGTTAGTGGTGAAATTGTGCAGCATTATTGAGCTCGTGATTAACGTCCTTTATTTTGTAAATTTTAATGGTCATATTTTATTCCTCGATGTACTCTCACACCCCTCTTCCTTGTAGAATCCCTTAAGATAGCTATTTGTCAAACTTTCGGATGTATGTATTTCTATTGAAATTCTTTAAAAATAATTACTGAAGTATATAGTGTCAGTAAAACTTCAAATTCTTCGGTCTCCTTATTCTGATGACAATAACCTTCCATTGTGAATTTCTATCGAAGCTATTTTTTCATGTATTTTGGAAGTAGTACAGTAGAGGTGCTTCTATAATTTTTCAGTTTCATCTATATTATTCTTTAAATGTGCGCTTCACGACAGATTCAAATCTTCTGGTACCTACTTCTGAAGTGTACAGATTGTATGAAGGAAGTAGTATAACAATCTGTTTCAAATTTTAGATAACCGCTCGAGAATTGATATTGTTTAAAGATTCTTAATTTTAAGAACATGAATCAGTCATTTAATGGGGATTAGTTTGTGTTCGGTTCATCTAAGTCTTCTTCTTAATACTCAACTTTCCTTAATATTATTTAACATTACTTTGATGTTTCAAGTGTGGAAACTTGCATATCCAATTCTCTTGAAGAAATTTCCTCCATTCCTCTTCATGTAATTTCCTTTCTTTACTTGAAATAATTTTTTTATATTAAAAAAGTTCTGATTTTACTTGATTTTAATCACTTTCAGATTCCAACGGATGGATTCAGCAGCTCCAAGGATCTCTTAACCAATTCAGTTTCTTCAATGAATACTCCTTCAGGTTTCTCCCGCCAAAAAGGAATGTGGTATCTGCTGAGCTTCCCCTTATCTCTTCATCCCAACAAGGTTCCTCCTACCTTAAAGGGAGCAGCTGGCCGCTGACCTATCCCTCGACTACCCATTCCAAATGCATAATTTCATTACCACCAGGAAATTCCGTTGCCTAAAACTGGAGGCTACCAATCCCAAGATAAGATACTTGTCTACTTAAGTTTTAATTTTTTTGTGGCATACATTTTAACTTAAACATTTACTCTTCGAATTAGGTATTAACGTCTAAGATGTTATAAAATTTTAATATTTTTTATCCAATATGACTTTTTTATAACAAAGAGTTGTAATTCAGTCTCATCTCGTGACCCGTTAAACATTTTTTTGTTGATAAGTCTTTAAAATGTTTAAATTATTACTTTCGTATGTGAATCTTAATATAAATATTAATAAGGCGACTTTTGAACTTTACAGGGATTTGAATTATAACTTAAAAAATACTGGTAACAATATCGAATAAGGAGGAATTTATTATTGATAATATTGCATTTCCTACAACTTTCAGATTTAAGCATAAGAATAAACTTTATCTATTGAATAAAAAAACTAATATTACATATAAAGTCGGGTCAAACAAAAGAAAAAGAAACTAAGGGAAAAGCCAGATTTAAGGTTCATCGCTATAAAATGTCAGAGGATGATGGGTTACATTAACTTTTTCAGTCTTATTTAAGCTTTCTCCGATCTTTGAAGGATTTCCGCCTGCTTTGACTCTGTGTGATCTATTTTTACCTATTTAAGGTTTCCTGTCATAAGCCACGCCTCGCAGCACGTTTGAACAAGGTTTGACGCACATTCTTTAAAATATTGGAAGTGGTACGGGCGCGCGCATTCGGAAAAGTACAAATAAATGAAAACTTAAAAAACCTTTTTAAGCATTGAGAACTATAAATATCAATGTACAACTGACAATTTAAAAAATTAAAATATTTCTCGGAAAAATGTTATGACGTAGACGCGTACCTTATTTACTTTAAAGATCAGTCGTCTTATAGGGGCAGGGGTAGAGGGAGTCAAAACTTCATCGCAGACAAGGCAAAACTGAAAAACAACTCTATGTTGGGAAGCGAAAATGAAACGCCTCGCCTCTCTTCTATACTTCCGAAGCTTCTACTAAAAAGAAATTAATACAAATTTACTACGAGATAAAAGGTTGCATTCAATTTAAGTCTTACTTTGGACTTACTATATATAGTTTATTTTTTATATTTGAAAAGCATGGCAGTTTCAAAAATACTTGTTCTAAATAACTATAACAATACTTAAAAACCCACAGAAATTTTAAAAATCTTTATCGAAATTCAAATATAACTTTACAAACTTAATAAATGAAGCATACTTCTTTCTAAAGATGTTAGTCAGCATATCGAATGAGGGGGCTGGTGAAGGTAGAGTAGAGTATTTGGCCTTTAGTGAAAAGCGACAGTACAGTGCATTTAAAGACAAGGAAATTGAATCATTTACTTACGGTAAAGTTAAAAGGATAAGGGGTAATGATAAAGGATATTCTAAATTTTCTTTTAATTCGGATGCCAGACGCAATAATCCTACTCGCATCAAAATATTTGAATGTACAATGAAGTAGGATTGAACTGTTTCAGTAAATTGTCTACGATGTGGTGAAGATTCTCGATCATTTAAGTTTGCCATTTAAGTTTTTTTCAAAAACCCAAATATTACTAAGAGAATTTTAGGACTTGTGACATAGTATGAGCCTTATCAGATATCACTATCACCGAGGAGAGGTCATTCGGGAAATAGTAAGTTTAGTTATTACAAATGTTAAATTTCTTTTAAACAAATTACGGAAACAGAATTAAGAATGGAGAGTGAAATGTGAAAGGTCGCAAACTAATTTTGCTAGAAAGATCTTCCAATTCTTCAGGAGAACCCCGAGAAATGATTCATTGGTATTAATAATGCACCACTATTTTATAGATTTGCATCATTGACTACCAGCAAGTATCATAAAAAAGATTTGGCGTTACAAAAATGTAAAGATATTCGTAATATGGAGTTATTTAATCTTTTATTACGAAAAGGAAATTAGCAATATAAAAATTGTGTATAACACGCCAGGCAATAACTTGAAAAGGTTACACACTCGTGTAGTAAAATTATAAGCATGAAAATGTTAAATCATTTTAAAACGGAGAGAATACATTCCTTTTCAAGATAAATTAAAAAAAGGAAAGAAATATTCAAGAGATCAGTTAACTGAAACGTTATAAACAATCTGATTTAAACTCTGATAAGCGCATCAAAAGGGAATAACTTTCGATGCAAGAATTAAAAAATTTAAATATTGACGTCACTCTAAAATAAAGGAAGAATGACGTAAAAAACAAAAATGAAGAATCTTACACAGAGGTCAGTGGAGAGTAAGATTGAAGATTTAGCTTGTTAGGTTCTTGAGTGAGAAATAAAATGAATGCAATGTGCGGTGTCGTGTAGTGATGGAAAGTATAGTATGGTGAAGTGCAGTGCAGGGAGGCTAAAAAATCGCGCGATTAGTTTTTTATAACACAGTGAAGATACCAATTTGTACAAATTTTCACAATGAATAATATATTAATATATAAATATGGTCTAATTCTAGTATGACAATTTTTCTGCCAACAGGTTGCAAAATCTACTAGGAAAAGCCTATATTTTTATCTCGGTACAACGCTTATAAAATTCCAAACAGAGCTTAACTCATTTTCTATTCAATTTAACTTACAATTTCTTACAGGAATCTATGAAACGGATGGAGGCTCCTGGAAGAAGAGTGTGGACTGTAGCAAAACATCTCATTAAGAATGAGCGTTGAAATAGTATTTTATTTCGGGAATTAAGTTTTTAATTTCTTTTCAGGAAACTAGGTTCTACATATAGTAACTGATAACACACAATTGCTTAATCCCTACCAAACTGCATGGAATGAAAGAAACATGCGTTAAAATACTAACCAAAATTTGTTTCATGGCATGAAGTATGGTAAAAATGATAGTTTATAGAATCTGGTTTGTAGTTGAATGGTGATGATAGTTCTGTAAAAAGCAGCAGATACGTATGTTATTGAATAAAATACTTATTTCTTGTAATAAGTACCATAGTTAAGCTTCTAAAGTGAATCTCAAAACTTAGGTTTACATTGCGTACAATTTTTGTGTAGATGTATAGCACATACACAAACGAGTACTCTAAGATAAGAATACAATGTTTCTCGTGTCTGCAACAAATACCAAAATGAAAAGTTGATTTTAAATTGCAACGAGTGAAGGCTTTCTAGGACGATTTTAGACGAATTACACTTGCATATTTTTCTGTATAAGGTTTTAAGTTCCCGATCCACGTTGCACACAAGGGAGCGTGGCTGCCAGACTCCGCAAGGCGTCAGAGATAGATTGATTTTCCTGGGGACTCCAGGGGCGCCCTCTCACGGAGATCCAATGCACCCCCATTGCTTTGCATGGGTGTCGACTGGCTTTGAAAACAAAACTGCAGCCCGAAAAGACGAGAGAAATGAAGATGCTGAACAGCGATCTTATATTTAGTGTGGCATCAGGTCTCATCCGAAGGCTTGTAAAAGACAAGTGGATCGTTTAGCTGAGGGAGCTGAAGGTCTGTACTCAAATATCAAATGAAAGAAACTCAAATGAAAGAATTATAATTTGACTTCTGTGTTATAACTGAAATTGGAAATTGCATAAAAGAAATGCAAATCAGTTTTCAGGCGATCACATGCGGTTTTAGAATAAGATAACCTTCTCTTCCTTTACGGAATTACTTAACGCAATTTCAAACAGTTCATTGTTAGCCAACACATGCAACGCACAATCACACGAAAAATCCTCGCAAGTTTCACGAACGTTTATCATAGGTAATACGAGTGGTTTGGAAATTGTCGATAAATCAGACTCGCCAAGCGAGGAGAGAATTCGTGACATTTTCCAGATGTTAGAGTAACCCCCCACCAAAGCGCCACAATCGCTAACACCAGCACTTTGTTCTTGACAATCCACATGTAAAAATAATTATTCTATTTAGCCTCGTTAAAACTAGGCAACCAATACGAAATAAATTTAAAAAATGTACTTTAGGAAGAGGATACTATTGTATTGCTGAAGAAATTAACAAAAATACGCACATTTTAATACCACTGTTATTTCTTTCGCACAATTTTTAATACAAAGTATTTTTATTGTTACAATTCCAAAAGAAAATACATTACAGGTTATTGTACAGGTTATTGAAAAATTAACATAATTTAAATCCTACCAAAAATAATTATTTTACAGTGTTACCAAGAACCGAAGTCTGATATGCAGTGATATCTTTCAATATGTGATGCGAGAACATTTTTTCAAAACAAGTTGGTACCGTACGATACATGTGGCTTCCGACGAAAAGAATATCTCAACATTTTCTTAAAATGATATTCTTATCTTAAACCAAAATAAAATGTATAGTAGATAACTTTTTTTTCAATTTGCTCATACTCCTTTAAATGGCAAACACTTCTGAGATTCGTTTATACTGAGGATACTTTGACTGAAATTAACGCATATATAGAACATTGTGGCTTTTTGCACGAAAAGACTTGATATCCTTAAATATCTCTCCAACAATTGGAGAGCCAACAAACTTACATTATAAGGCGTTAGTCCGAGAGACACTTGATTATTGCTCCCAGATTTACCAATCGTACAGCAGGAAAGCACTTCGGAGACTCGACGTTAGTCATACCAAAGCGTTAAGAATTAGCACTGGTTGTTACCATGCTACCTCATATGGTACCAGACTTATTGAGGCTCAGGAGATAACACTAGCCCGTCGAAGAGAAATTAGAAGCATTAGCTAGGTCATAACAGCTGCTTCGTTCACCAACCCTATAATGTACAATGTATCACTCCATCTGTATAGTGGCCATCAGCAAAACTAACCATTATATTGGAGAATTAGGAAACTCCTCACCAACTTCAACCTAGACGTTACCTTGTATCCCGTTATAATAGTCATGGTGTGGGCAATAGACCAGGCCCCTGAATAACGAAGAATGGAATAAAGGAATGAAATATATTTAATGCTCACTAAAATGTCATTTTAAGTTGTAATAAAAAATTATCATGCTATAAAAGGATTCTTTCCACCCCTTACAAGCTTATTCAATACCAATTTCACAAATACTGTAGCTCTATTACAACTTAGAGATATGTCCTCACGTCTACACTCGAAATAAGTCCAGCCCTTGTATGACAACTGTTATTTATACATAGCCTGCTGCTATGGTACACTGCGAAGCAAAACAGAAGTGGGAAGTGGTTATTAATATCCAGTAACTATTCTAAATTTGAAATGAGCAAGGTGAAAGGCTGCTAAGTGTTTTGCCTCCTCGTCAGCAAGCTGATCCAATTACGTATGCACAATTCCAATTATTCTTGTGGATCTCAAGTCAGGAAAAAAAGTCCACAATATTGTCCTTTCCACCAAAGATATTTGGAATCACATAATCAAGATCACGAAAAATCGATGAAATACAACTTGGAAAGAGTGCAAAATAAGAAGTATACATTAAATGACGAGTAAAAACTAACAAAGCTCAATAACAAAGATCAAATGGCACGTTCTCGAATGAGATCAGAATGCACTAAGTTAACTTACATCAGTTAAATAACACAGCTTCTTTAAAGTGTAAATAATGCAACAAACAACTGTTAATTGTCCATATCATTTAATCTTATTCCTAATATATTCATGAACGCCAACCAATCCTACAGACTGACAATCTTGAAAGTAGTTTATACTCGTGTTTTTCAGGAAACATTTTTTAAATTATCTAAAATACTAAGCCTCACAGTCAATTATAATTACTGTTCTAATACTTTTTTAAATTGAATGGGTAAAAAACCAGAACGGTGGAAGTCTTATTTTACGCCACTTTAAGTAAAATTAATTTTAAAAAAATAACCTTTTCCGGGTCCCCTCATTTTTTCAGTACCTACCGACTGGACTATTAGGTTCACAAACGGCTATTTTAGAGCTAATGAATCTTAATCTGACTTTTCCTCAATTTATTTATTATTCTTTGGGGAACTTGAAAGATAACTCTTCTAATTTTGAAGATATCTTTATGATTTGTTATTTATTTAATAGCCGAAAGTCAATTCTTGAGCCCAAACCTCAAATTGTTATAGAAAATGCGTATTAGCAATTATTATTACAAGGAATCTTTACAAGTGATTTTTCAAAGTTTTAGTTCAAATCCTTGTAAAGTACATACAAGTCCCTTATCAATCTTCAAATTTAGATTTAGGCACTGAAGTATAATCCAAATAACAATCTTAAAAAATAATAAAATGTATATATAATGTTTCATGAGGTACGAGGTCACAAGTCGTACCTTGTTCTTAGAACAAGTACGGGAATAACGGTTTAAATAATTAATATAATAAAAAAACATTTTTTTGCTTTTTTAATACGTAATCCGACAAGTAAGCATGTTTAAATTCAGATATTTGCCACAAATAAAAATTTTAAACCTCAGGTAGACGAGCATCTTAATTGAAGTGTTCTCTAAATATTTTCTCATAATGGTTTGTGAATTGTTCCTAATTTTAAAATTGTTAATTATTGTACACCAAATACGTACAACACAGCAATATTAATATTATATATTTTAACAAAAACAGTCTTCACCAGTACTGCAATAACGTATCAGTGTAGTATTGTGTATATAGACTACAACTTCTCTACATGCCAAGAATTCTGCTCCTGCAAGAGAACTTCGCTGCTTCATAACATTACTGGTAAGTAGTAAATAATATTTAATATTTATTAAATATTATTTAATAAATGTTTAATATGTAATATTTAGTAAATACTTATAGATACTTGTATACAAAGTTAGTTACAAACATTAAATAGTTATTTAAATATAATATTTCATAAATATTATTTAATGGTGGGCGGCCTTTACCTTGGAGATTTGCTGTCGCATGAAATCAGCTGTGCCGTACTATCAGAATTCTATCTCTACGAGCGGTGTTGGAGTAACATAATTAAATATTTGCAGTTTTCGGCCAAAATCGAAACCGATTCATTGTTTTTGTATTTTGCCCGTGTTTTTGGTCATCTAACCAAATCAGACACTTTCCACATTGACGAGGCTGCTTAGTTGTCCTTCAATTTCTGGGCGCGATGAAAATTAGTAATATGTATGGAATATTTGTCCTCAAAATTTAATACTGGTACTTACGTAATAGAGGTATTGATATTTGAATTTATTTTTTCAGTTCTATTACTCAAATGGGTTGTCTGTGTGGTGCAATCAAAAGTTAATTTAAAACAGGAACATTTGAAAAAATAATTTTCCTTAGAGTTTTCAAAAAAGCTTGTATTTTGTTATGTGAGGAGTCGAAGAAAGAGTATACGGTAATTGAATCGTTTATTTCAGAAACCCGTCAAACGCCAAAATACAATAGACACTTTGGCGACGGATTATTGTTCCAGGAGAGTAGACACATCGTTTAGGGCATATTTGTATGAAAAAATCATGTATCTACTCATTTAATAAAAAAATAGTTTGAAATCTGAAAAATTGAGTCTTATTCTCAGTTTTCTCGAAATGATGAATTTGGCGTTTGACGTGTTTCTGAAATAAACGATTCAGTTAAGGAAGATGGAATTCTGCCATTTTTAATGAAAACTTCATATCTGAAGTACACTGTATTTCATTAGAGCCGGACGCATTCTATTGTATCCATCGCCCTGGCTGGCTTGCTTTCGAAGTGTCGGAGCGTGTTTCGTATCTGCCTCTGAAATCTAGTATACGTAGATTCCTGTCAAAAATGTCGATTCGCTCATTTCCCAGTGGTTTTGGACATTGTGTCATTCCACCATGGGTTTGGTAGAGCGTGCCCTAGCAACGTGCGTTAGCTGTTAGTTTCGGCGTGATTCGCATGTGAGACGCAACATCAACTCTATCACGGAGAAAATAATAACAATAATAATATTAATTAATAACAATAATAATATTAATTAATTACAATAATAATATATATTAATAATAATAAATGAACGTTAATTAATAATAATCATAATTAATAACCTACTTAGCCTTAAATCCTGTCTACTCTACTAAATGCATCTATTTATAGGATCGCTCTTAAAAAAGGGAACTCAACCTTTCTTCGTATCTCGCATCTTTACATGGATGACCTGAAGCTCTATGCAGACACTGAGAGTCATATGCGGTAACTAATAAGCGTGACGGAGAAGTTCACTGACAACATTAAGGTGAAATTCGGCTTGGATAAGTGCAGGAGAGTGAATATCATTTGGGGTCATATGCAAGTTATTAATTTGTAAAATGATAATGAACCAAAGATTACCTTCACGGAACCCCATGAAGCTTAGAAATACTTAGGTTTCCAACAGTCACTCCGAATCAAACACACTGTTACTAAGAACATACTAAACTGAAGTGTGTAAACGATTGCATGGACTCTCTAAAAACTCAACTCTCAGCCAGAAACCTTGTGCAGGCCATCAATTCATTTGTTATTCCAGTGCTGACATACTCCTTTGGCGTTATTAAATGGAGCAATATCGAACTCGACAACCTCCAGACGACAATTCGAAACGCTATGACTCATCACCAAAAACGTCATCCCCATTCAAGTATTGAGCATTTTACCTTCAAAGATCACAAGGAGGGCAAGGTATTGTATATCTCATAAATCTAGAAGCTCTCAAATTCCATCACTCAGAAGATACTTTCTGGAACATTGTGTGAGAGTTCAGCAAGCAGTGAGCGCATTTGATAATAACTATTGTTCTCTGAATTTGAAAAAACTTGATCCGACTGATCATACTGTCACTGAAACCGAAGAGAAGACTGGAAGAATTTACGACGCAACGTTTCTTTACTACGCATTTCCATATAATATTAAACAATTGAAGTCGGTACACACATTTAAGTTAAAAGTAATATATTTTCTGCTGCATAACTCTTTCTATACAATCAGAGACTATATTGCTCATCAAAAAGAAAAAATAATGTTTATTTTAGGAAAACAGTGATATTTAATGAATTAGGTTTTATTTGTATTGTACATTTTTTAAAAGACTTAACATGTTTGTAACTAATAATGTATTTCAGCTTCCGGGTGAATGGCCCCCATCTCGATCATGTTTTTGTCCAGTTTCCCTTATCCATTGAACAAATGCTGAGATGGCCCCTTGTTTTGCTTCTGGCCGTAAATGTAGCTTAGCTATGCGCACGTTTTGTTGAACTCTCCCATTGCTTTTAGTGGTAGAAGTAGAGGTGTGGGAGTACGACGTTTCAAAAACAAGCAAAAACCACTAGTCAATCATTGCTTAATATTATTTCAACTAGCGCTCCAAGTAGCCAGGCAGTGTGTTGCTAATTCCTTTTCACGCCTGTTGTTTGAACGGTGCTTAAATTTTTGTTGTAGCATAGTCGTACAGTAGAGAAGAATTTTGTAAAGACAATTGTATTGGAGTGCGATGATTCATTATACACTGCGATTGCAGTTTCTTGGTCACTTTATTGTTATTAATGTAGAAATAGAAATTTTTTTTATATTTCTAGATAACTTCTTTAAATTGCGTTCCATTCTTCTTTTGTTAAGATGCTATTATAATAATCAGTGAGTTTTCGAGCAACATTGTTTGCGATATGTGCAATTTAAAAAAGAAAACAAGATTTTCTTAAAAATGGCGCCAAATTTTTTTCTTTAAACTTTTTGTACGTATGTATGCTGTATGTAGTTTATGAGATCACATAAACGCCATATTGCTCTATTCGTTTGTTTTTTCAAAAATTAGAAAAATGTATTTTTTTGTCTTGTCTATCATGTCTTTAATATTTATATTTTCGACAATTTATTCACAATATTGAATTAATGAGTACATGTGCTTTAAATAACTTCAGATGAAGTTTCTCAAAAACTCAACAGTTTTCTATGAAAGCAAGCTCAAAATTCTGCATTTTCAGCTAGGCGCTCAAACGACATTTTCTCAAAAACGGCTTCAATTTCTTTCTTGAAGTTTTTCGAACGGATAGTGCTAATTGCACTCTTTAATATGACGTAAAGCTCATTTCGAGGTTGTTTTTTGTTTTTTCAAAAATGACACCTATTTTTCGTTTTTAAATGTGTACACGAAGTTAATATGAACATTTCCAGCAATTTCTAAACACCATTGTATTTGTAAGTTAAAGTGCTTCAAATGACTTTAAATGAAGATTTGCTAAAACTCAAAAATTGTCTATGAAAAAGAGCTACAAATATTGAATTTACAGTAGCGCTTAAACGCCATTTTCTTAAAAGAGACTCCACATTTTTCAATAAAAATTGTCATATCGGACGAGATTTTACTGTTCTTTAATATTAGTAAAATAATATATTCGTTCTACAATTAGGAAACCGAAAAATTGAAAAAAAAAATAATTAAATGCAATTTGGGCGACGATAGACGGCAGCTGGCAAGAGTATGTGAGATGTCCGATAGCTAGCAGAGACCAAAAGAAATAGAAAACAAATACGGAAGTCTGTATCATTATGTAGCATCATTATTATTAACCTAGAAATAAAAAAGCAGTCGAAATGTGTAAATTGGGTGATATTTAATTTGTGTGTTAATTTTTCTTTCTGAACAAATATACGCATTTCTTTTGTAAATAATAAACAATTTCTGTTATATAATAAACTGTTTCTGGAGTCTTCCTGTGCTTCTGCAATGCAAATTTTTGCCTAGAAAGTATTTTTTCAAACCAACTTTTGAGTTCTTGTAGCGACTTATCCATTTGGAATATCCAAGTAGTTTATTAGAAAAAATATGCTTAAAATTGTCTGAGAAGCTTATTTCGACGTTTACTCCCCGTATATATAGATGTGTCCACTATGTACACTACGTGGCCTGGTAAATTTAACTTGTTGGATACTAGAGAGTTCAACGTTAGAGATAGTGGGATCTAAAACATATTTTCTTTCGTGATAATTTTTGGAGTAGGTTGACAGACATGTTTGATTCAAACTCACGTTCATTGAATCAAAAAAATCCTATTTTTAATGACATTGGCTAACTCGGTTTTTAGGGCCTAAAAATGTCTATTTCGTCGTTCGAAAAAATACAATTCACCATCCAATCCCTTTCTCGTATAGTTTTCCTTCACGGACATATCGAAGGATCATGAAGTGAAAGTAAGGACTTCAATTATACTCAACTACCCGTTGTAAAACGGTACTATTAGCTCCCTAGGCAGAATTCTTCTGGAGAAGATCCCGATGAGTAACCCTTCCTCATTGAAAATAATTACATCGATCCCTCTAAACCCACCCCTTCCCAAGTCCCCTTCAAAAACAGTTGGTGTTTGAGAGAGTATTTTATCTTCAGGACAATTCAAACTAAATTGAGCAAAAACCCCATCCAACTCGTATGCCACGTTTACCTATATAATGTTCACTTCTTTCAGACGGTTTCTTGAGAAGAGAACCCAACAAATCCCATGTCGAAGGAAGTCCACAATTTAACATTGTCATAGTGAAAATTGTTTATAAGATGATTCTTCGAATGAAAGATATCGGTACCTATCTCTTTTTAATAGTTTCCGTACCTTCACTATTCTGGAAATAGTGAACCCAAGTATTTGTGCATTTGAACTCAGACGCAGCTCTAACAGAAATCATCAACTCATGTCACAGCAGTCCCTCTGACTGGGAAGTCCTAGGAGTACCGACGTTGGCAGGATTTTCGACACTAGCTTGTCAGCTATGTCGAGCTCAGTCGCTGACTGGAGGAAAACTCTGATCGATAGTTTTCCGTAGTTTCTCCGATCAACACGCGAATGCCGGAGCAGTACCTTAACAAATAAGTCACGGACCGCACGCGCTTTCCTACCTCTTCCTTGCCCTATCTTCACCCCTTACACACACACACACACACACATACACAGTAACACGCACTACACAAGCACACATACCGGGAGACCGGTCGGGAGCTTAGAGCCTGTCCCGTCTGGAATGGTGCTCCACTGGTAGGAGATACTTTGTTGGGGAAGATGACCATCACCTCTCGACAAAATAACACGAACTACACTTAAGGGACTAATGCCTTCAGTACTTGACGCACCCGGAATCACTAACAACCAACTCACGAACCTAACGGAAACGATTCAAACGGGTGAGCCGAGGGCTTGTTTTCCGAGGTGCTACCCAACAAAAATTCATTCAGTGGTCACTAGGAATCATTACAAAGTCCGCTCTAACCCGTGGTGGCGAGCACATCGCGCTCCTCAGCTCCTCACCACCAGCTCAGTTGTTTGCTACCTGATACGGTTCTCTAAGTTACGCCAGATACAGTGAATTTAAGACAGTGCAGTCACTAGGTGAAGTGACAAAGTGAAATATTATTTCAATTAACGGTTGCAGCCGTAAACACAATTATCAACCTTGAAACATCACCCATCAGTAACCTAGGCTACACATTCGCCGGCGCTATGCAGGTGGTCTACAATCTCGATAGCGCCACGGACGCGTCCTCCCACTTCCCATCGGGCCGAAACGAAGATCTGCACAGCTATGGGGAACATTCGACAAGCCAGAATGTCTAGTACTAACCAACCCGAACAAACAGAGTCCCTACAGCAAAGTACAGGAACCTCGTTCTATGATAACTGTATTTCTAAGGTCAGTAACCCCGGCGAGCAAATGTCGCCAATCAGGCACATCCAGATTAGACCTCCTTCATGACCCTGGCATAAACTCTAACTGCAGAAGAAGTGGTCATAATGACAGCGATTCGGATTCGAGTTCCCAACCAAATACAAAATCCACTAACCGTAATTAGATCCATACTCAGCGCCAGTGAGTAACCTATTCGCCTCCCAAGAAAAACTAACCGACAACGAAAACAGATTCAGCTACGTAAATGAATGTGTTTCAAAGAATAATGAAAACATAAGAATACCATCTATATAAACAATGTACCAAACATATCCAAGCTCAGCAGAGAAGTTAAAATGCAATTAACAAATCATAACATAAATTTCTGGTAAATGTATGGAAAGATGAAGATTTTTGAAAACGACTGAGAACTTTTTGTTCGCTGGATCTTTATAGATGTGAAATTGTCTTTTTGTATTTATTAAATACTTGATGGCGTTTCTAAAGTTTGCTATTCTTTTAAACATTAGTTTAAAATCATTAACGATCTAAAAATTTAATTAATCGTACCAACACACTATCCACTATCCACTAGACCCAAACAGGCATCCTGATAGACTAGATATCGCCATAACCAATACACAATTTTTCACTCAGATCCTCATTCTTATCGTCGTTATCTCAACACATCAAACACCTACCCCACACATTCCCACCTATGCTCTGCACATATAAAACATCAACTGGAATACATTTAAAAATGTTATAAATAATCAAACCAAAATTTAAAACTTTAAAAATTGAACAAGCAATAACACAACTAAATAATATGATTATTAGCACAATTAAATCACTAAATAAGGACCAATCTCTTAATAGCAATAGAATCACGAATGTCAAACTGCCAAAACCCATTTTGGATATAATAAGCACCAAAAATAAAACAAGGTGACTTTGGTGTATCACTAGATTACCACAATTAAAAAAAATTGATTTCTTAAATGCAATAACCAAAAACGCAATAACTGCCAACAAGCATCCATACTATCATCTACTTCAATCCCTTAATACAACAAATAATACATTCTGTCAATGTTCTAAACATAATTTAAAAAAGAAAACGCACTTCTGACTATTGAGCACTCAATCAGGAAAAAAGTTCGCACCTATTGACAAAGCAGAAGCACTGGCCAATCATTTTGAGCAAACAATCACTTTTAATATTACCCCACTACACCCAGATCATAATAATATTATACACCTGGCAACATCCCCTAACTACAATGTTCCACATGAAATTAAGTTCATCTCTCCCATCAAAGTTAAAACTATTATAAACAAACTCCCATTCAGAAAAGCCCCACGATAAAATAAGCAACATAATATTTAAAAAACACCTAATCACACGATAGCTTATCTAAATAACATATATAATTTTATAATCAAAACAGGTTACTGCCCAATTATACGGAAAAATTTCAATATAATTCCTGTACAAAATCCAAACAAAAATCGATTCATCGTAGAAAACTATAGACCAGTTAGCCTTTTCCCACCATTTTCAAAAATTCTTGAAAAACTAATACTCAAAAGAAAATGCCCATTTGAATAAAACTCAATCTATACCCATGCATCAATTTGGATTCGCCAGCAAAGTATCTACTTCCCATCAACTGCTCAAACTCTCCGAACTCACCCATACAGCTTTCCAAGACAAAAAACACACAATAGTCACATTCATTGACATATCAAAAACATTTGACAGAGTAGGGCAATCAGGGCTGATATACTAACTCCAATCAAAAGGGATACCTAAATACATAATAAATAGCATTAAAAACTTCATCACAGAACATTCATTGTATCAGTTCGAAACCATATCCTTAATCCGTGCAAAATAATAGCAGAACTGCCTCAAGGATTCCCCCATCGCCTACTCTTTTCAATCTTCATACATCAGACATACTTACTACATCAGACACAAACCACAATTCGCTGACGACAGTAATCTTCAAGTCCAGCTATTCAATAAAACTCATTAGAAAAAATCCAACAGCATTTAAATAAAATAGAAGAGTGGTCCATTAAATGGAAAATAAAACTTAACCCGACCAAATCAGCCACAAAAATCTTTTCACTCAGGACATTTCCCCCTGCCCCATTTCATATAAATAGGAACACAATCCCATGGATCCCACAAAACCAAAGTATGAAATGTCTTGGACTAAATTTCACACCAAGAAAGCTCATATAACCGAAAAGCTACAACACGCTAAAATAAAATCAACCCAACTAAAGCCCTTAGTGAAAAACAAAAGCAAACTTTCATTGAACAATGTAATAGCCTAATATAAAAAATAATTAGACCGCTTATAATCTATGCGGATTTGAATCAATGCCACACAAACTAATATAAACCAACTTCAAGTGATGCAAAACAAACTCCTTCGAATAACAACAAATGCTCCCTAGTTCGTATCAAACAGACAACTCTACAAGAACTCACCCTACCATCTATCTACCACCACATATCACACCTTTCTAATAACTTCAATTCAAATATAAACTCAATAGCCCAAGCCACCCACTATAACGTAGCACCAATCAACTATTTTCCAAACCGTATTAAAAACATATTTCCTTTAGCATTCCTAAATATTTTTTCACACAAAAACTACAATAGTAGGTGCTCTATGAGTCCCCTATATCAATTTATAGTTAGTATAGTTAGACGTTAAGTAAGAATAAGAATAGTTATGCGTCAACAAAATACATATGAAGAAGTAAGCTATGTAAACATCAACAAAAATTAAATAAATTTAAAAAAAGAAATCATTACTTGCGAATCTACGAATCTGCCATACACATAGGGGAGAGGGGGATTAGGACAAATGTAATTATTCCTTGGGTAACACACGTAATGTGTCAAAATTATTTCTTAGATGTTTGCCATACAGTCCTCTTTAAGCCAACCAACTTTGGGTATGTCAATGAACTCAAACACGTTAATTAATTTATAGTAATATCAATAGTTCACAATTTATTCACTTTAGGAGTGAATTAACTTTCAAATAAATGATTTATTAAAATAATTCAGTATTGACTTACGAATTGCACTGGCACTCTTGTCCTTGAGATTTATCTTAAAAGTCTCTGTTGTTTGGTTGCAAAATAAAGGTAAAGTACGAACGTATTTGTATTCTCTAAACAGCTTGTGTGATCGCAGCATGCAAAAACCCTCTCTTCTACTTTTTTTAGTCACAAAACACAAATAGATAGGATCCCATATGTTTCATAAATTTTCTCTACACATTATCCAACAATTGTTTGCTTGGAAGCGGTTATTTTATAGTAAAAGGCAGAATTAAATCTCCACAGCATTGTGCTCAACTATTTGTTTCGAACACAAAACTTCGGACAAAAATACTCGGCAGGGTGAGTTCTTCACTCACTTCTTTCGTACACTGCCATTTACGACGCGAATTTGCATTGCAAGTTTCAATTAGACATAAAATCGAACTCCTGTCATTATTAGTACTTGAAACAAAACACACGAGGAGGAACAGACCGTTGAATTACTTGAATTCTGAGTAAATTCTAGTGAAATTTGAAAGTTAGAGCTGTGCTTTCCATTCGATCTTCGATTCTCATTGTATAATCGAAACAAAATCGTTTCCCTTGAAAACAAATTCCATGGAAATTGGTTTCCTGAGTTTTACATTACTATCTCATTATGATTCTCTATTAACATAATTAATGAGAAAAAGAAATTTTGGGGGGGAAATGCGTAATTTTGTCTTCGATTTACCTAAAAATCTTTCACTGAAAACGGATCAATACGACACTCCAGAACACAAAGAGAATATTAATCTTAATCTGATGAGAGACTGGGTTTGCTACGGGTACAATCTTTTTTAATGAATCATAAGAAACAAAATTTCAGAGTTATTACCTACAAAGAACATTTTAGATGATTTGGGATTGGGTTTAGTTAATGAAGATGAATTTTAAAAAGTATATATTAAATGCAACCACTATTTTCGAGTAACATTTTTCGTGACTTCAACCGAAATAACGAATATATCACTCCAGACGCTTGCGGTGAGTACTAGCGCTTTCTGGTCTTCCCAGAGCATTAAAGAGAAAAATGCTTGAAAACGTATTTCCACTAAAAAAAACCTATTTCAAGTAAACAAATGATAACATTATAGATATTAGTAGTGTTCGAACATGATGTAGGTTTTGGCGTAAAATTTTAGGCGGTTATACAACATGAAAATGAATCTATGCAAATGATGTACATGTAATATCCATATATGCACTGCTAGGTTTGTACAATTTTAGGTAACGGAATGTGCCTCAAATATATTATTAATTTGATAGAAATAGTTACATATGTATATGTATATATATATATATATATATATATATATAAACACATATATGTAATAATGAATCCTGAGGTACGGTACCGGAATGCCGTTCCGCCAGAAATCAAGCGCTGCATATTCATGTATGTGTATATATAATATTAAATTTTAGGGCGCTCGTGCAATTTAGTGCCACATGCGCGATTGCGAGGTGGTATTTTTGCCGACGACGACCAATCTTCCCTTTTCTCAATGTTACAGCTTCTCTCGATCGTCAGTCGTGAAGAATTTGTGAAATAACATTAACTGGGCGTTGTAGTAGATTAAAAAGTTATTGAAACAATTTTAATTACTACTTTTGGCTTCACAAAATAGAATTTATTGAAGCAATTTTAATATTTTACTTTGGCTTCACAAAGCACTGATGACAAATACGTGCAATATAATAATGATATAATTAAAATCTAATGAAGTTGGAAGGTAAAAAATTAATAAGTAAGATGCAACAAGTAAGGAGTGGGAGAGATAATGTTTAGGTACCTAAATATATTACAATTAAACGAGAATAGTAAGTAATAGGAATCTAGACTACTGAAATCATCTTCTCATTAGACTAATGAATAACAAACTTATTTAATTTACCAATAGATAGCATAAGAGGGTTATTATGAGATTTATATTACAAATATATATGAAAAATATACTTACACATTCATCACACACGCAAAAATACTGGAAAAGTTGCGATCGCATGGTGGTGTTTATGCCGCGGAGAGCGAAGTCTGAAAACGTTGGCCACTTTTGCGCGTATTTGGCGACGATATGAGTGGGTCTTTGGAGAAGAAGTTCGCTGTCCTGCGAACCTGCGCTGTCCTGCGCTGTCAAGTGAACACCTGGCTTCTCATCATGCTGAGTTCAAACATCAAGGCCCAGCGCGGTTATATTTCCAGCGGCTTTTATGCCGTCAGTGCGATCGCTTTAACGTTAAAATATACAAGTAATAATAATATTACTACTACTACTAGTACTAATAATGATTATGATAATAATAATAATAACAGCCGATCCGGTGGCCGAGACCGCTAAGGCAGCAGTGCCGTAGTGATCTTGGACCGAAGGGTCGCGGGTTCGAGTCCCACCTCGGGCATGGTTGTTAGAGATTGTCCCTTCACCTATCATCATCCTTTCATCTTATAATTCACACTTCAAGGCGTAAATCCTTGTTGTGATCCAAGGATAAATCTGAAAAGCTGATCCTGGAAGAGTTACACACGTTAATCGTGTAGCGTGGTCAGTAATGGCCTATACGCCAATAATAATAATAATAATAATAATAATAATAATAATAATAATAATAATAATAATAATAAGGGCCTGTATTACCACTGTTGGTTATAACTGCCAGTTAACTAACTCCCGGTTAAAGTAACTCCGGGTTAAAATGGACTTCGTGTATTACGAGAGTGAGGTAACTGGAAGTTAGCTAACTCTCACTTTAACGTTTACTCTGTGTTGGTTGGCAATACTTTCTAGTACTCACAACGATTAATAGAGTGCAGCATAATGTTTTCGATATTCAACTATTCGCTGTAGGGGTGGAGATTTGTTTTGTTTCCGGTGTTTTGGGCTTGGCGAGTCAGTCATAATTCGTTGTAGCATTATTCGCTTATTAAGTGCCTTTTGCGAAATGCAGAATTCCGGCGAAATGTCGAGCATGAAAAAGAAGCGTTCCGCCAATTTTACGCGGGAGGAATGCTCCACACTGGTAAATCTAGTGGATCAGTACGTTGAAATTGTGGAGTGCAAAAAGTCCAATGCAACCACGAATAAGGAAAAGGTAATTTAAAATTTAAAAAATACTATCTTTCATATCAAAATTCTCAATTCAACTTACACTTCTGATATCTTTTATTAGCTTTAATATTTATCTTTTCAATATGTCATTAATCTATTGATTTGTTTTCAAATTTTGCAGGACCAAGCATGGGAGAAAATTGCCGTGAACTTCAATGCAGCCACTGCTTCTTGCCGTACTGCCAAACAATTAAAAGAAAAATACGACAATTTAAAAAAAGAAGCAAAGAAAATGTTAGGCAGAGAGAGGCAAGAAATATTGAGAACCGGAGGAGGGCCAGGAACCAACATTCCAAAGGATCCTACTTTGGAAAAAGTTGCTGGGATTATGGGAGTAAGTGCTGCAGGAATGCCATCGACACATGATGACGATGACATAAGTACAGTGATTGAAGAAGAAGAAGAAGTAGCAGCAGCAGGAGGAGGAGAAGAAGAAGAAGAAGAAGAAGAAGAAGAAGAAGAAGAAGTCACATTAAGCAAGACAATGGACTTTCCCATATTACATGTTAATGAATTGGAACCTTTGGCAATGCACAATAGTGAAAGTGAAGTGCAGGAATGGTCTAAATATACACCTGCTATGCTGAAGCAAAAAAGAAATTCCAGTTTAATTGTGACTCCGAGTACGGCAAGACGAAGACCCCAGATGTGCGACACCACAATAAGTCCTTCTGCGAGTGGGCAGAAGTTGCACTCCTGGGCTTCTGCAAGGACTGAAGTGGCCTTTCTGCAGAAGGAATTGCTGCAGAAAGAATTTGAAGCTAAGCAGGAGCGAGAGAGAGAGAGCTTCATTCAATTAATATGAAGATAAAAGAAGAAGAACTTAGGTTAATAAGAGCAAAGAGAAAACTTGTGGAAATGGATGTGGAAGCAAAGGAGAGGCAACAAAATAATGTTTTTGAAAATTTGTAAACTTTATTTTTTAAATATAATTTAACTATAAATGAATGTTTAACATTAATTTCTGTGAATTCTCTCTCTGAAGAACCTCACAAATGTTTCCCGAACTGCTTCCCTTTGTGGCACTTCTAAATTTATGGCAGGAGTTATCTGCCCTTCTTGAACTGCCAATTGTAATTGTTCTTGATCCATTCCTGGAACAGGTGGAGGATCTGCTTCCTTCCTCTCAATGGCAATGTTGTGCATTACAGCACATGCCACAATTATGGGCTGCACTAGTGATATATCTTGCCTTATTCCCAGTGCCAAAATAGGGAATCTTGCTTTCCAAACACCGTACAATCTTTCCACTGTATTACGTGTTCTAATGTGCGATTCATTATACAAATTTTCCTCTGGTAAATGAAGGTTCCGAAGAGGTGTCAACAGTGTTGGTCCTATAGGATATCCTGCATCGCCAAGCAGCACCCCATTCAAAAACTCCCCTCTCTCCACCCGAGCCTTAATTACAGAGTTTCTGTATATAGTTGCATCGTGGCTTGATCCAGGCCACCGTGCAACTATATTTTGAATGCGCAAGTCTTGGTTTGCAATGGTTTGCACATTGAAGCTGAAGTAGCCTTTCCTATTTCGAAAAACTTCAGCGTTGTCTCCACCGGGTGAAACAATGCGTACATGAGTGCAATCAATGGCACCTATCACTCTTGGAAAAGCAGCCACTTCAAAGAACTTTCTTTGAATGTTTATTGTTTCTTCTCTGCTTCTTGGCATGTAAATAAATTTTTTCCTTAGAGATGCAAGGGCATGAGAGACTTTTGTAATTATTCTCCCTGCAGTAGTTTTATGCACTCCTGAGAAGTCACCAACTGCAGTTAGAGTGCCGGCAGTTGCATAAAATCTCAGGGTGAGCAGTAATTGATTCATAGGAGACAAAGAGCAATTTCTGAAACAAAACAATAGAGTTCTTAATAGTGTGAATGTTTCTGAAGTCTGTGTATAAATCAAAATATTTTAATTTTTAACCCAAAATTATCTACTTTCAATGTCCACTTAATGAAAAGATTTTTAGGTATTAAAGAAGAAATTTATTTAAAAATTGTGTTAGGTGTAAGATGTAACAAGTAATATGAATTGGATCTAAAAGAAATTAAATCAATTGAAATTTTATTGGCATGAAGTGATATTTTCACTTAATTTCTAATTTACTTTAGAAATGTTTCATTCTTATTTCTTAACGAATGTATGCAAAATATATTAATACACAAAAATTATTCATTACATTAAAGTGTAAACTTCTGAATTTTAGTAATGCAGAAACTTGTTACAATAGGAAAGGGAAAGTCATGAAAGAAAAATATGTAAATTTCATTAAACACTATTTACCCTGTTTTAACTTAAACCAGGTTGGGAATACATAATAATCACATTAATATTTAATTTACATAATAATCATTTAAATTTCAAATGTGGTTAAAAGTCAACCAACAATTTTCTAAGAATATTATTTAATTTCAGTAATATCCACAAAGATTTAAAGACAATCAAAATATGGTTTGCAGTATTATTCATTCGATATTGAAATGGCGACTGAATAAATAATATAGCGACCTCATGTTGTCAGTCTTTAATTATTTTGTGTACACCACTAAAATTAAGCAATAATTGTAAGTAATCATTTAAATAATAATTAAAAAAATGGTAATAGCACTTTATTAACAAAAATTGAAATGATATGGACTTACTTAAAATCAGGTTGACAACTAGTAAACCATTAATAAAAATACTAATTAAATAATAAGTAGACCAATGAAAACGATTATTTAATGAGACAGTAATATTAAACATGTCAAATTCAATAATATATCATTTCAATGCCTTACAGCCCAGGAGGTTACAACATAACCTTATTATTTCAAAAATTCAGAGAGAAAGCTAAGAAAAGGTTCTACATCTACCTACAGAGGGAACATACTATATAACTAATGCCATTAATGATTTATTATATACATCCTCATACCTGTCTGTAATGTATTCCAGTTCATCTTCAATCTGTTGCAATACGAACAAAGCAGTTTGTTTCGTAATCCTGAAACGTGCGAAAAATTCGTCGCAGTTCCACTCTCCGAAGTTATCCCGTCTGGGCCGCAAACGTTTGAGTCGTCTGGTATTAACGAAATATTCCAACAGCATTTCGTCTTCAGAATCAGTTTCAACATTTATTACATTCGCCATTTCACCTAACCGTCAGTTAACTCAGTAACTCTTACTTCAACCTCCGGTTAACTTAACTTTCCGGTAAACCTCCGGTTTGTCTTTAACCGACGCTCGTAATACGAATTTCTCCCGCTAACGTCCGGTTAACTCTAACTGGAACTTTAACTGACGGTGGTAATACAGGGCGTAATAATAATAACACTGATGATGCCTTCGCTTGGCGTTGGGCGGCCACCGAAAAGTAATTTTCTAGAAACATAATAATTAATACTTATATTTCTGTCCGAATTGGTCGATACTGCTACATAATTTCTATGGATTTATAAACAAACATTACTAATACTGTTTTTTATTTCTTCGCCGGGTTCAGGAATTTATATTTTGAGGTAAATTCGAGAAGCCGTTCCATACGGGAATCGGGTTGTTGTCATTAATATTCTGAAGATAAGATGCTTGGTTTGGTGTTAGTGGTAACCATAATTTCTTACTTAACAATCGAAAGAAAACAAAGTTTCAGAATTGAATGGGTAAAAACCGGAACGGTATATGTGAAATTTTATAAATTCTGAGATAAACGTTATTATATAATGCTATATTTCAGTTGCAATGTAATTTCGTAGTTTTAATGAATATTGAAATGCTGTGCTATTCTTAATGAAACAAAGCATCACGACTTTACGGTAATATTAAATGAACACGTTTTCTCAGAATTTATAAAATGTCAATTACACCATTTGAGATTTTGAGGTTTTCATCCACTCAATTTTAATATTGCGACCGCAATGATCGGTGCCACTCTATTTATTTTCTAATTTTATCTTTGTTACTTAATTCAACAACTTCACCTAAGATGCTAACACATATACTGGACAATAACAGAAAATACATACGAAATATTTATACCCTTTGATATAACAACTTTAATGCACATTCACACTTATTTACACTAATTCAAAAGAATACAAATCATTTATACAATCAGCAGTCCTCACTCCATTGACCACCAGAAAATACCACTTCTTCAAATTAATTTCAATATCCATATTGTGATTGTGATTACCCTCGTTATCACAAGGGTAATTAAATAGGAATAATAAATTTACGTAATTATAAATATGGACGAGAGCAGCAATGGTGGGTATAGAAAAGAAACCGAGATGAGCATTAATTGGGAAACAAAACGAGAAAAGGACAACAGAATTGTTTGTGGGGAAAATACATAAATGTTAACAAATAACGCAGTGAAAGGACATGTGAGCAAATTCCGTGGTTCACAAAATAAAGAAGTTAAGGAATTATAATGATCAGAGCACCAAAACATAAACAGATAATATGTTTTAATATGTGTGACCAATCAGGACTTGGATCGTGTGAGAAGAATCGAAGGATTGGCGTGCGAGAAACGAAGAAGAGACATGTTTGAGTATAATTTCGCGCAGATGAGAGACAGATAAGGAGCGCGCGAGATGCGAAAACGGGGAAGACCATGTTCGGACACGGTGTGAGTCACAGTTAGGAGGGAAAGCTATATGGTTACAGGAAGAATTAGACTGAATAGTTCGTTTGCAAAGACGATGTTTTAAGTAGTAAATGCACGGTTATGGAGGAAACATAATTGTGTGATAAACGCATGGGAATGGACTGAATTCTTTTGGAAATGGAGGCTGAATGGAGACTCGACGACGGTCAAGATTGCGTAGGATCTCCGAAAGGAAAGTTGCAAAACGGGTACAGTTATTTTTATTTGTATTTCCTATTGTAGGAAGACCAAGTTTTGTGTTAAAGTAAAATTTCTAAATTAATGATTACGAGGGAATTTGGCCACGAACGCAAAGAGAGAGGGATTTGTACCGAGTGTTAGATAATGAGAATTGGAGAATTAATGAGAGGACACATGTTTATGAAAATTGTTATTGTTGTTGTTTCCAATATAATATTTAAATGAATATATATGCTTACAGATTAATACAGATAGAAATGTTGTAACTGAATTAAATATTGTTATTTCTGAGTAACAACAAAAGAGTTGCCAATCCTACCTGAAAAGGAAATAAAATAACTACTTTACGTAAATATGTCGCTGCCGAGTATCTGCATAGATGGCCTATCAGACTCACACATATACAAAATGTTATCTTGACCGGGCGATCTTGGGTAGCTGTCGGGTGAAATGTAGATTTTGGAATAGTAAATTCAATAGAATAATTAAATAAATAGGTACCAAGAACGGTCCCCAGTCAGAATATTCATCTTTCTCTTCTGCACTTCCATACAACTCGATACTTTTACTAAAAAAACACATTAGCGACCGACAATCAGAAACCTAGCCTCAAACGTCCGTATACATGCTGTCTACAATCATTGTCTTTTTCCTCTGCACATTAACAAGAAAACTAAAACGTCTACTATCACTTTCGTCTGTCTACTGATGCAGAATATTTCCCCGTGTATCGTTCATTTTAATAATACTGCCATATCACTGATTCCCACGATCAAACACAATGTTTTGAGACTTTTATCAACATTTTACCAGTTCTATTCCCTTTTCCCCTACATACCTGAGTATGTAGTTACCTCCACTGGCAGATTTGTACCCCCTAGAAGCTCCAAATACATGCCCCAAGTGGTACAAACACTCACCAAAACCAGTGACGTGTGTTGAACTCTATTCAATATTGTACGACCAACAAATTCAAATGGGTCGCACGATAGTGGCAAACAAACCGGATATTGTTATAAGGGATTTTGAGAAAAAGCATGTCTACTAGTAGATGTTGCTGTGCTATGCGATCAAAAAGTTGAAACCAAGGATGCAGAGAAACGTCTTAAATACAAGAGTTTGGAAAGCGAGACCAGCCGAATGTGAGGCGTAAAAGCACAGGTAGTACCCATAGTTACTGGAACTTTGGGATTTTTTCCGCAAAATTTGTGTAAAATTTTGGCTTAACTCCAATATAATTCAAAAGACTGGGATGTACAAGAAATTGCTTTTTTTGAAACAGTCCACATTTTGCGCACAGTATTGTAGAGGCACCGACTGTCCCTCGATCAGTTTCTTAGGAAGCTGGTTGTAACCCTGAGTAGACTTGATAATCGACTTATAACATCTTTAGTCGTGAATTAGAGGAATAATAATAATAATAAAAATAATAATAATAATAATAATAATAATAATAATTTTATTTCCAAAAGAATTACATTGACAGTGTACAAAAACCATTACCATAAAAAAAATAAGAAAGAATACCAATTTTGTTTGACTACTTTACATACATTATACATCCTATTTAACCTTTCATTATAAATTCTGGTCTTATCAGGTTTAAATTTAAATATATTTATTACATTTATTTTATCTTATTCAGTACACTTCAAACCCTCTCTAAGTACTTTATGTACTTGTCAGAGAGGGGTTTTGTTACATTGTACGCTTGTTTTGTTCTGTTTTTTTTCTTTTTATCTTTTTTGTATTACCATTGTTGATTATAGTTCACTCATTATCAGTACTGTTTGACATGAGTTGTTTTTATCGGAATTTAGATTTTTTCCAAGAAAACTCAACAGGCAGAGAGAAATCATCCAATTATCTAGAATAACAAATAAATTGTAAATAAATAAAAAGATATGTTAGTTGGCAACTGGTTAATATGAAAACTAAGTTATACTTAATTACCATTTTGAAAATTTGTAGTGACAAATCAACAAGCAATACGAAATCAAATTATCTAAATTAACAAGTCAGGCATATCTAAATTAACAAATGGCAGCTGACATTAACTTGAGTTAAATTGTCCAATTATAAATCATTGGAAATTAAATAATTGGACTCAAAAACAAAAATTAATCCATACCGTGAACCATTAACGAAACTAAATGAGAGTAACAGGAGCATTATACAATTTTTACAAATTATTATCTTGTGTTAACCACTGTTTATAATATGAAGATTTATAATAATTAACAACATATAATTAACAACATAAGATCTTGTAATGACAAAACTCAACAGGCAAAACGAAAACAAAATGATCCACTTATTCTCTAACCTAACAAATGGATTGTAAATAAATAAAACTAGATGGCAGTTGGCAACAGGCAAAAATGAGTATTAAGATGTACTTAATTAGCATGTTGAAGACATATGGTGACAAATCAAGTCAACAAATTATAGGACACACAAACAAAGTGTGGTCTATACAGAGATCAATTAACAATTGACATAATTACTTGTAGACAAATTACAATCAAAATATTATGTAAAATATAACAAAAACAAACAAACAAATAATGAAACTGACTGAGAGTAAAAGATACATTATTTTCAAATTATCATCTTGCGATAACCACTGTTTACTATATGAAAATTTAGTTGTACATAATTCACAACATAAAATCCTGCATTGACGAAACTCAACACGCAAAAGAAATCACAATCATCCAATTATTTTCTTAACTACACATTAATTGTAAAGCAAAAAAGAAATTAAATAACTAAATTAAAACCAAATAACTGAATGAGTGTAACAGGAACATTATACATTTCTTACAAATTTGAATCTTGTGAAGAGGTAGTTTACTGTATCAGTGAAGATTTAGTTGTAAATAATTAACAAAGTTCCTGAGCTGTCTATTTTCATGTTATGCCTAGTATCTTGTGTACCATTCTTTTAATTTTTTTTCAATTCCCTTTTAGATGTAACTTTTAATATTTCATCTGGCATTGAATTCAGCAGTTTTGGAATGGCTGTGTTAAGCATCCTCTCTCCAAATTTATTAAAAGTGTCAGGAAATATGAAATTGTGTTTTTTCCTAGTTTCATAGCTGTGCCCACTGATTTTTCTGAATTTTTCACTGAAAAAGTTTTTTTGCAGAATTTGAAATTCATACAGTTTTTTAACGGTCATGATTCCATGCATTGCTGCACTCACTTCCAGGGTTAGGTTTGTTCTGCTTATTTTTTCATTAAGGCTTTTAATGCATTTATTTTGCAGGTTCTGAATAATATCAACATGCGATTTTGCTGCAGCTCCCAATACTCCAATTCCATACCTGATCAGAGACTCAATTAATGAGAAGTAAACCAATTTGAAAATTTTATAGGATACGAAATCTTTAATTCTCATTAGTTTCCAAACACATGTTCTGATTTTTTTGCTTAATTCCAAGATGTGGTCCCTCCAGCTCAGATTTTGATCAAAAGTTACACCTAAATACTTCAGTTTGCTTACAGAATTAATTATATTATTACATTGACAGTTCTTAAAGTCTTTGTGTATGCAGTCAGCTTTGTGAAAGAATATTTTAACTTGTGCTCTTGCAATTTTTGGAGCTGAAATATGCAGTATTCTGGTCTTTTTCTTATTTATAATTAAACCTTTATTATGGCACAATTTTGAAATATTCCAAATTTCTCCTGTAACTCCATTTCTGCCTTCTTTTGGTCTCTGTTTATAGATAATAGCATCTTGTCATCTTGTCAATAATAATAATAATAATAATAATAGAAATAACAGCGTGTAAGCTCTTTTTTTAATTCTGCATATTAGGGAATCAAGATAATTCTTGAGCGACAAATCCTGACTCTCCTAACATACTATCTCCTTCCCGGCCATTGGCTTACAGTGGAAATTTTTTTACCCCACTCTTTCTGAACCATATATACTTGTATGATGAAACCTGTAAACATGAATTCTCCACAGATACGAATCCTGAATTTTCACCACCCATTAAATGTGGTCAACACACTCGAAGCCCTCGTGGCGAAGAGTTGTAGCTGTTCTATATAAACAGCTCTAAATGGCCTTCGTGCGCTCGCTTCATGCTCATTTCTCAGGTATCAATGCGAGACGGCAGCCAAGAGAACTCGCTTCATGGAGCTACTGCAGCGGGAGCTCTCATGGCGAAGAGAGCGACATCTATTCACGCAATATAGCACTAAATGACGTTTACGATCATGTTAAAACCTTTTTCTTTTTCTTTAAAAAGGAGTGCGAAATAAAAGCCAACAGAAACAACCTCCAGCCGTTGCTGTTGTCGATGCCTTCGTGATGAAGAGACCATCAGTACGGACACGTCTTTCTGCGTTGAATGGTAATCATGAGCATGGATAATTTTTTTTTCTACTTCCTTAGGAAACCGTACGAAATGGCAACCATCAGATACCGTCTCTTGGAGCTGTTGCAATCGGAGCCCTCGTGGCATGGACACCACCTCTTCGCAGAAAATCTGCTCTGGATGGCCTACATGGGCGCGCACACGGGCCCCAACCCTCGCCATCTCTCCTTCGTGCAGATGGCAATGCGAACCGTCCTGGGTGGACTCCATGCATTCGCAGTGTATGTTCTCATAGCTGAGACTATGGATCTCTTCTTCAATACTGCAGGGATTGACGAGGTTGCCTTAGGAGCAGGAATATTTTCCCTTACGTCAGGCGCCTTCTTCAATAACTTTCACCTTGTATTCAATGCAAACAAATTGAGAAATATTTTTGATGCAATTGACTCATATGTTAAAGAAACAAAACGCTTTGAGACGAAGGCAGGCAATTCAACACAAACCCTTTTTGTGAAAACAAAGAAGATAGACTTCCTGTCTAAATGGTGAGTTTTTAACAAATTATAGGTTATGTAAAGTGTTATGTAAAATGTTAGGTAGCAAATGCGAGTGAATACATGATGCGGATAATTTTGCCTATTTTACCCAAATATGCGATTCCAAATTTGTTTCGAAAATTCATACACATAAAATTCGTCTCCATTACTACAATACGATAAGTATCCCCCTCATGTTAATTATAATCAGATAATTTTCTTTATGGAAAGAAATATCTTAAACAGAACTCATCTAAACATTATTACAGTTTAATGTTTTTAAAAATTTCTTCTGACATTATTTCTAACGGCAACCCCATTTTATAATACTACACAAAATTTTAAGGGTGTTTCCAACCATCAAAAAGGTTTTTCTGTGTCGCGTGATTCCAATACAAGCCCATGAGTTCAATTCACGTTAGGAATGTTACCCCTAGATTATTACACACGCGGCTAAACGCAACCTTTCACGTCGCCTAAAAAGGACGTTCTTTTGCATTGGCAATTTTCAAACATTTAGACATTTTCATTTATATTATGGACACCTTTTTAGAACATTTAGGAAGAAAATGTCTGTTTTCTAAAGTTAATTGTGTGTTTGAAATTTTGAAAATATAGAGTGCGACGAAATATTTGATTTATTTATTTAATCGTTATTTGCTCTTTCGAGGGAAAAAGTGTGAAGAAAAAGTAGCGTTTTGAGAACTATTTTATAAATTCCATTTATTAAAGCAAAAACGACTTGTTTATACAAAAAATTGTATATTGTTTTATTAAAATATATGTTTTATCAGATTTCATTTAAGAAAAATCTCCATCATGAACATTTTGCAACATAATTGACTTTTTGCAATTCTCGAAAATCGAGTTTACTGAAAATAGAACCTGCACCATTTTTATGCTCCTTATGATTTGTCCAAGGAAAAATATTGAAGAAAAATTGAGGCCGTTTTTGAGAAAATAATTGTTTGAAAATTGTCTAAATTTCGTGGATAATTTCTCAATAACATACAAATTTTCAAACATTTTTACATGACATTATTTAAATGTGTCTTTGATTAATAGATTTGAAATAGATCTTCAATACAGCAGTTGCAGGATGGTAGCAAAAGGTATAAACTTTTGAAATTTTTCAAAATTTCAGAAAGTTCAATAAAAACTAAACTAACTCCATTTTATGAAACATACTATGCTCTAAGCGAGAAAAATTAAATCCAAAAATTCGGAAAATATTTTTTGAAAATTATGAAAATATGGAAAATATCCCTAGAAATCAAAATATCCATTTCAAATCGTATGGTCTCGATTTCGGACAGATAGATCAGGGAATATTAATTTTGGAGCAAATATTTTGTACGCTTTGGAGGATTAATGTTGACTACAGGCATACGGAAAGACGGATGGACAGGCCAGAGTTTTATCGTCAACAAATTTTCCGGTGTCACGGACACACACAACGTGGATTCTTACAACACTTTTTGTTATGCATAGGAACTTACTATGTATATGAAAACATTTTTTCTAGTTTTTCGATGGCAGGCACTCGCAATAGGAGCTTTTTGATAAAAAATAGCCATAAATAGATGATAAAGTAAAAATGATAGAACATTAACAAATTGATCACTCTTATTTCTGTTTTTGCTTGACAGGTACATTAGAGGAACAATGATTTTTGCAAGTGTACCGCTTCTTGGATCGCTGATTTTAATGAAGCAAGTTGTCCATTTCTGGAACCCAATTGACACGAGCTCAGGTAAATGGAATGAACATGTGAATGTTAGAATTAATTTGTTTAATACTTAGAGTTCCTATAACTCTTTATGAATGTCATGCAAATAGATTTTTGACTCTACCTTATAAAAATAGATACTCAATTTGTTTAAGTCTATGTTTGAAAGCATTATTAAATGTTCTTTATGGTTGTTCTCTCAATGTAAATTATTCCAACACTTATCATCATTACAGTCAAAAGCATTATATACATCACTTATCTATCCTAGTAGATCACTCCACTAGTGACGACTATTGCATTAAATTATATATATATATATATATATATATATATATATATATATATATATATATATATATATATCAAAAGTATCCATACACGTGGCCGTAAATGACTTTCCAGTTCGTGGCACCCTCCATCAGTAATGCTGAAATACAATAGGGTGTTGGCCCACCCATAGCCTTGATGACCGCTTCCACTATCGTAGGTATACTTTCAATCAGGTGCTGTAAGGTTTGTTGGGAATCAAAGCCCATTCTTCCCAGAGTACTGCACTGAGGAGAGGTATCGATGTAGGTCAGTGAGGCATGGCACGAAGTCGGCGTTCCAAAACATCGCAAAGGTGTTCGATAGGATTCAAGCCACGTATCTGTGCAGGCCAGTCCATTACAGGGATATTGTTGTCGTGTAACCACTCGGCCGAATAGTATGAATAGGTGCTCGATCGTGTTGAAAGATGCAATCGCCATCGCAGTATTACTGTTCAGCAGTGGGAAGTAAGAAGGTGTTTAAAACACCTACGTAGGCCCCTGCCGTAATAGTGCCACATAAAACCGCAAGAGGTGCAAGCCCCCTTCATGAAAACCATGACCACCCCATAACACCATTTTGGATGTGTCCGGATACTTTTGAACACATAGTGTATGTGTGTATATATATTTCAGTGACGTATTTATCCCAGTATAAATCTATTACGCCCAGAAACTCAAAATGAGAATACGTACTATGTTTAATACCGTTCCAGGGTATCGTAACTTCATTGTATGTTTCGCGACGGATTTCGGTTCATACATAATGGCGTATAGTTTGGCCGTCTTTATGACGTCATTTTCAAAAGCGGCGCTGGTGATGTGCGCTCTCTTAGAAGAGCTGTCGAGGACGCTGGTCCGCATAGGACACGACCAGGGACAGGAGGAGGAGGATGTCACCTTCCACGAGCGCATGAAGAGAGAGCTCGCAGTCGCCGCCAGGAGACACCAGATTCTGCTGGAGTGAGTATTCTGGAGAACTTAAAGCGGGGATGGTCAGGTGTTTACCGGTGATGCTTGTTGTGAAGCCTCCACCAGAGCACGCCGCGAGCGTGAGCCAGAAAAGACAACTGTCGAAATGTCCGCCCACTTTTCGAATAGAGATGTAGTTTTTTAAATATCTCTCATGTCGTAAATATGCACACTTCCAGCGATTTGTAAACATTACTGAACTTGTGAGTGGAAGAGCTTCAAATTACTTCCGATGGAAGTTTTTGAAAACTCAAAAATTTTCTGAGAAATGGAACTTCAAATTTCACATTCACAGTAATGCTTAAACGTCATTTTGTTAAAAGCAGCTCCATTTTTTTCAATGAAAATTTCCTTACAGGACGAAGTTGTATTATTAAAATAATATTTCTGTTCCACGATTTAAAAACCAAAAAATTGAGAAAATTTCCAAAAAATATAGTTTGGGCGGCCATAAATTGCAGCTGGCAAGCGTATGTGGCAATACCAAAAAGCTATCCCAGACTAAATATGTAAGAAAACTAACTAGCACGAGAGAGCCTGTGCCATTTTGTAGTACCTTTAGTTTATTAATCTTTGTCCTCGGATAGCATAAAGGACGCTTAAGGAAATTGTTCAGGTTCCATGTTCGTTGAAAGTGCAATTTTGCAATGCGTCTTCCTACAACTACAATGTTGGAGATAATGCTCTTTTCCTTAATGAAATCTGTTCTGAAAATTATAACTTCAGACGACTTCTGCTTAACAATTTGTCCTGAAAGAAACTCTTTCCTGATGGAGAAGTGTTTCCTTATAGGTATGTCAAAGTCGCGGGCAAGATAACCAGTTACTTGAATTCACAGAAAAAAACAGAGTCCAGATAAACTGACGCGATATTTAAAAATAAGGATTGTACAAATTATTCCGAAGTGGCGGTCAATAACTTGATATTTGATCCATGAAAATTCTAGAGAGGTAATGTGACAGTTATTGACCCAAATTTATGTAGTCTATTAATTCTCATTTCTCTACTAAGTCACATAATTGATCCATTAAAATGTATTAGTACGATCAGTCAGATTTCAAATAGTCAAATGAAAATAAAACAAATAATTTTAACTCTAAAGTATCTTTATTTCTGAATCAGTTTACTTAAAAGTACAATAATTGCATTAACTTTTTACATTAAAGTTTTTTCCTTGTTAAAGGACAAAGATTCTTGTCGGTTAAATACTTCTCAACATGTAAGCAAGTGTTTTTAATTAACAGAAACTTTACATTATGGCTATTTACAGCAAACAATTGAATGATTTATTATAACATAACACTAACAAAAGCAAGTTCAATATTCATCATTCAAACACACGCCGCTTAGCAAAAATGTTTATACAAGAAAAAATTTAAAAAGAAAATAAACATCACGTAGTAATAAGTAATACAAAACAAAAATAATACAAATCTAGGATGTTTAAAGAATAAATCTGGCAAACATAATTTTGTACTGAGCCTCTATACCCTGCCTGGCGCCGCTTCAGCTTATGCGGGTACACTCCTTCGTGGATTTGGAGAGGGAAAGAGAGCGGAGAGAGGGGAAGTGGCCCGTGCCTGTGCGAGCGCCAGGCTGCCCAGGTGGGGGAGTAGCGCGACCGGGCACGGTTTCTCATATTGCTATAAATTGCTATAAATATAAGAGTAATGGGACGTGAAACATTTAAAATGAATTAATTGTATTTTAAAATATGGTACGTAGAGATTTCACGTGATAAGGGTTCATTTAAGATGGATTTGCCCACAGGATTCTGGAAAAAATAAGAGAGTTTTATGATCCTTCACTCTTCCTCATGTTCGTCCTCGCTGCCGTGGAAATATGCTGCGCTATGTACGTATTTCTAAGGGTAAGCATTTTGAGAGAATATTGTTCCGTAACTACTACACTAATTGAAATATATCTGTATTTTTAAAGTACACTCAAAGTTAATTATCTAATAATTGTTTTAAAAGAATGCAAATTATTTTCCACAAATTACATTTTATAATTTATTAAATAATTCAACATATTTGAGATTTCGTAAAGTTTACATTTTATGTTCATATGTGATTATTCTCATTAGTATACTTCATGTTGTTCATTTTGTTTTGTGTATCTGTGTGTATATATGAGTGTAAGAGATTAAGGGTGTCAACTCCCAGTACACAACTGTGTCATTGTGAGGGCAGTCCTCCCAGCGCTGCGAACAGTTTGTATCATCTGAGCAAGACGGCAGACAATGTGAGCAGCTGATGTCGGGTCATTTCATTCTAAACAGGGAGAATGTAATGAGAACTCTATGGTGTAAACTTCGTTCACTACGTTGTAATTGAAAGGAAAAAATATATACATAAGTTTGGAAAAATTTATTTAAAATGTTTTCCTACAATGTGTTATAGTCGCAGTAATTCTTGCATGTCTTGTCACGAAACTTTGTCGTCCATTCTGAATCGTGAAGAAAAATTAATATTCAAAAAACTACATTAGTATTCAAAAGAAATGGGCAGAAGGTAGGTCATAGAAAAAAGAGGAAATTGAACAGAAAACCTCACATTGAAAATAAATCCACTTCTGCAGATAACATATTTTTATTTTTATTATTTTTCCTCTAATTCACGGCTAAAGATGTCATGAGTCGGTTAAATATAAAATCTACTCTAGGTGGCTCTACTACTCTTGATTATAAAATTTACCCCGAGTTGCAAACAGCTTCTCATGGAACTGACCGAGGGACTGTCGTTGCCTCTACAATAACTTACGCAAAATGTGACCGTTCCAAAAGGGCAATGTCTTGCACCTCTCATTCTTTTGAATGGCCTGGTAGTTTAGCCAAGCTCTTACATAAATTTTACGGAACAAATCACAGAGCTTCGATAACCATCAGGGTGCTTAACGCCCTGCTTCACGCCCCACAGTTCTCTGACTCGATTTTCAAAATCTTGTATTTAAAACGTTTTCCTGCATCCTTTGTTACAACGTTTTCATCGCACGGCGCAGCCACTTCTACAAGTAGACACGTTTTTTTCAAATCCCGGTAACAATATTCGGATTGTTTGCTGCTATCGTGCGATCAGTTCGAATTTGTTTGTAGTAAAATATTGTACACAGTCCAACAGATCTCTCCGGTTCTGGTGAGTGTTTGTACCACTTGGAACATGTGTTTGGGACTTACAGAATGTTACAGTTCTGCCAGTTTGCGTATTTGTCAAAACCAAATTTCAAGATGTCATTTCTAAAATCATTGACAACAGACAGCATTTGAAAAAGATTGGATTCATTCTTAGCAAACGAATGTTATCTGTATAAAACAAATGTGATACAGTTCTTTCATCACTAGAGCCCCGAAATTTGAAAGAAATACCTTTTGTTATTGTCACTATTTTATAAATTTTAGCAGTATGAATCACTTAATCGTACTTCTGAGGGTGTTTTAGTAGATTTTCATTTTGCTTTTTTGCCTGTTTTAGCTTCTGATGCCTATTTTGTCCATCTTGTCTTATTTTTGTCTTTCTCTGCATTTTAATTCATTATTTTGCGTTTTTCTTCTCCTGCCACCGATCTCGATTATGTTAGATACGTGCTTAGAGCTTGGATATCACGAAGGCTTGGTTGCGTTTTGTCTTTCTGGATGCATTCTGTCTTTCTTGTGGAAGAAGAAAATGGTGCAAAGACTCCATTTTGTTGTTTCACTAATTTTATTAGGAGTAGACGTGGTATGTGGATCGCTATTTTGTCAGCAATTCTATCAAATTCATAGTTCATTTGCGGTTGCAAATAAGTTTCTCTTAATTCTGGAGCAATGGTTTTAATTTTCAAATGCTACCTATCTCGCTTTGCAGGTACTTTTACTCATTTTTTATGAATGGTAAAACTGTGAACGAGAAATTCAGGATCTCAAGAAAATGGGCGCAGATTATACTTCTCTCCTGTACAACACATACTGTTTTTTGACGAAAATAAATCAATGGAATCAAAGATTCTGAATTCGCTCTCCATCCATGAGATTTTTTTAAATTACTTGATTTTAGTCGTGATGACACGTAGTAAGAGGATTTTAATTATGTGCGGCCAGCAGTAACGATTACTTGACAGTAAAATTTGAATTCATTTTGCTGCAAAGATGGTGGCGTTTCTTTATATAGTATTACCTTTGACAGAAAAGTCCCAGGACGAATGTCGTATAAATTAGAAAATAGTAAAAACGAAGTAATCATTTTAGGTCCTATCAAAGTAGTCCCCTTGGCTATCTATATACAATTATCAACGTTCCTGAAGGTCTTGGAAGCAAACTGAGAAATCTACAGCTGCGATGCTTGTAAGCTCCTTTGTCACAGTCCGTAGGATGTCTGTGGTATCTTCATGAAGCTTCCCTTTCAGTCAACTCTTAACTCGCGGAAACAAGAAAAATGACAAGCTGAGGAATCAGGTGAAAATGGCGGATGAGGGATGGCAATAACACTATGTCTGACCAGATAACAGATAAAGAAATGGGGTTTTGCATTGTAATGCTGTAAGAACCAGTCCTGAGAATGCCAGAAATCAGGGCGGCAACATCGAAGTGCCAGTCGCAAACGTTTCAAGACTTGGATGTAAATAGAATAGTTCTTTGTTTGACCTGGCGGAACACACTCAAGATGAACCAATCCTCTACTATCAATGAATGCAATCAACATTGTCTCTGTTCTCGACAGTTATCGTTTGACTTTCGAGGCTGATGATCAATAACTCCGTCATTCATCCCTTTGACGCTTCGTGAGAGGGTCATACTGATAGCACGAACTTTCATCCCCTGGAATAATCTTCGACCCAAATGTGGGATCAAGTCTGGCTCTATCCAATATTGCAGCACACATTCTTCGTTTTTGATCTCTCTATTCATCTGTTAGTGATTGAAGGACGAGTTTTGCGTTAAGTTCACGTTTCCTTTATCATCACGTAATATCTTGTGACACAAATCACGATTCGCATTCATTTCTTTTGATATCGTACGCACAGTAACCCGACGGTCTTGCATAACTACCTTACACGCTCCACGTTTGCATCGATATGTTCTTTAGACCGACGACAAGCTCTGGGATTGTCTTGCTCTGAATATCTGCCTTCAAGAAATATTTTGTGCCACTCTAAAACTTTTCTGACATAGGATGTATATCTTGTTAATGTTGACACATCTACTCTCTTACAATTCGGTGTATGTGTAAGTCGATAGATAAGTAGACAGGTACGAAGTAGATAGAGAGATATAGTAAGATGCACCAAGATAATTAAAACCATTTTCTTTCATTTAGGTTCAAATGGATGCGGGTTACATTTTTGTCTTTCTATTTGTATTAATACAAAAGCTACTTCAGTTGAGCTTTTATTGTTGGTTGGGTGATAAAATCTTCGAAAATGTAAGTATGAAGCAATTTTATCCCCTATTTTGTGTGTGTTACTCTTCATCACAGAAGTATAGTTTTATGATAAATTCCGAGCATCCGTTCATTACCGGCGCACTCGCTAGCTTGCGGGTATAGCTAGCTAGTAGGGTATAGGTTTTCAGCAGAGAACATGGACGTGTTAAGGATCTTCAAATTAGTCTCTCAAGGTATAGTGCTTTTATCACTATCCACATACACACGCACCACCACCATTATCCGAAGACTAGGAATCAAGGGGAAATGAAACATTCTTAGTTGGTAAAATGCTACATTTAATATTCTAATGAATAATTTTGATACAATTTTAAAGATCGGAAATCGATACTAGCTGTAACTTAATTTTGTGAATTTCGGGTGTTATTGAAAGTACACAAGTTCAGATAATTATTGACGGATTGAATTGAATGGATTAATTATGATGTTTGGAGAATTTGATTTCATTTGATATTAGGTTTCGGTTATTCAAAATGTACAGTTGATGGCTTTTCTGTGCAAAGTTGGCCGCTCAGAAGGGAAGTATCTTTCTGTCTCTCACGGTAGGGGCATATTTCCGGCTGAGTTAGTCTGAGACCATTTGTGTAAATGCGAGAATGTGTGGAAGGATATTTCATTATTACAATAAACACTGTGTTCAAATAATACTGCATGTTTCCAAAGTACAGGAGTGCGATCACCGTCTTTTTGAAACCAAGTTCTTTTTTGTTTTGTATGAATTCTGTTATCGTCAATTGTCTCAATATATAACTATTACAAGTTATGAAATGAGATTACATAATACTAGATTACATGATACAGATACTATTACAACCAATGAAAATCAAAGGCAAACCCCCTACGCGGAAGGTGTACATAGCTGACACGGGTTCTAAGCATAAACTTACGTAAGTAATGTTTCAATAGAAACTTTTATTAAACTTATAATATAAATATAAACAAATTGCTTACATTTTGTTATACATTAGTGTTCTGAAGTTTGGAAATTACATTTCCAAATTTCTTATTTTATCTCAATTTTATTAAAGAAAGAAAGAATAGATCTGTGAATGGCAAAGATTTCTCCAGTGGTGAGGGTATGAGAGGTGTCCCTAAACGATACGTAGTTTAGTTTAGATAAGAGCTAAATGCTTCGCGATTAAACAGGGATTTTACTATAGAAATGAGTTAGCAATTCTAGTTCTTAAAACGATATTATTTATCTATGGTTACATACATTACTTATCTAAAGTGGCTCGAAGCCGAATGCGGGTTCAATGAGTCTTTTGCGTTTTACAAGTAACGCCTAGTTACTCTATATTATTCACGTGATAAAATCTTATGACATGGTGATTGTGATAGAGCAAAAGTTCCGTTTTGTGTATTAAATATTGAGGATCATTTTGTAACGTTTTCTTCGTAGTAAAAGTATTTCCCCGAACATGCAATTACCTGGGCAAACAAGAACAACCATTGGAAGAGGACGATATTTGCAAGTGTCTTCAGTGACCGAACTATAGCACCTAGATTGAAGTCTAAGTCAGAAAATTCTCTCCACAAGTAGACCCTTGCAACTTCTGAGTCTTGAAAACTGATTTCTGATCTACAAATTGGAGAGGCATCTGTCGTTCAAATAACAGCAATCAAAGATCGAGTCCAGTTGAAAGCTCTAATCGGAGAGTCCAGTGTTTCTAACCATAAGTCTTGGTCTGGTTGCATGATTCGTTCAACCAATGATCAGAATTCAATCCCTACGCATATACTCATAGGCAAACTACAATTAGAAAATGTCATTCGTAAAATGCACCTGAGCTTCTAAAATGACCCCACAACAATAATGCTCTATTCCAAGGGTTTTCTCGTCATCTGTGATTGTGCAGGCGAGCGACGTTGGCACGGCAGCGTATTCCAGCGGCTGGCCCGATGGAAGCATCTCCATTCAGCGGTCAATTCTGCTGATGGTGCGTCAAGGCCAGAGAGGGTTCATGCTCTCCGCTGGCTTCATCCCAGTCAACTTGCTCACCCTGCAGCAGGTACGACCTCCCTAACCCCGCCTTAACGCTCACCCCCTCAACATTGTGCCTCCTCAACATTCAACCTCGTCACATTCATTTGAACACCCAACCTCCTTTACTCAAGTACAGCGTGAGGGGCCTCCAACTTGTGCTTCGACAGGGCCCCTAATTTTTCGTGCTCTCCGCAGGACTCACACACCCAGCGTACCCTACAGCAGAACATTCTCCTCCACCCCGCCTCAACGCTCAACTTCCTGAACATTGTGGCTCCTCAACAACCAACACTTTTTACATTCAATCTTCGCACTTATCTCTGTGAGCTCCCAATGCCCTTCACGGATCCATGAGGAGGCTTCTCCGTCTGATGCTGCGGTACATTAAGAGAGGTTTCGTGGTCTCCAACTGCTTCATCCCAGTCACACTGGTCTCTCCTGCCCCGCTTGAACGCTCAATCGTATCAACATTTTGCCTTTCCAACACTTAATCTTCTTTTACACTCAACCGCAGCTCACATCCGCATGAACGTCCATACTCCTTTCCTCAACCTCCTTTCAACCCCCAACCTAATTTCCACACTCAAACTCACCCACACACTCAACCTGATCCGTTCACTGAACCTCCTCCACATTCGACCTTTGTTTTGGGGCCCTCCCTCTCATTGTGCTGCGGAGCTCGCAGAATGTAAGGCCAGATTGGCCTCCAGCTCCTCACCTGCTTCATTTCAGCAGGCGCCCTCTGCAGGCGCGCTCCAGACTTCCCCGTATCGCATATGTAGCAATTTATGACACATTTCGTGTATGCATATATAACATTTCGTTGTGGATGGTGTTCAATGAGAGCCTTTCTGTGCTGCTCAGATCCTCAACGCCGCAGGCTCCTACATGATGGTGCTGCTAGCGGTGAGCGAGAGCGACAGTTCCGACGCTGATTCTAATATTTTAGCAGGTTGGCAACGCTATTTACTATTCTTCTTTTCTCCTCATTTACATTATTGTAATTTGTATTGAATATGGAAAAATGTTTGCAATTTAGACACATTTGACATTATTATTAATTCATTTTATGTATATTGCAGCTGTGGACAACGCCTTGCTGTAGAATTTATAATCGCCAAATTGCTATTCCTGCAGATGTTATTGATGGTTTTCTCAACGTAATTGCAGAGAAATGTGAATGTTTCTAAAAATGTTACTAAAAACTACAAATGTTTCTACAAATGTTTCTAAAAATGTGCAAGTAGATGTTGCTTTTAGATGCTTACATTCTTTAGTAAAGTGCAGGTGATGTTCATTCTTGCTCTCAAAAATGCGTAAGGAAAAGTAAGGCGTTCATTGGGAGTGGCGATGACCCATGGCCTATTGCACCAGAACCAGGTACGTTATGCAATATTCAAACAAATCTTCCAAACTAGTATTACTCTGAAGTCTAATTAATTTTTAATATGTTTCTTTCTATCTGTCTTTGACATTGAGAGTGAATTAGTTTTGTGTAACTTCCTAACGTTCAGCGGAATCGAGTGCTGCTTACTCAGAAAAATATCGAGTGATTTTTTTGTTCTGTAAGCAGGAAAAGAATCCGCCTGAGAGACATTCATCGAATATTCACATTTTCAATGTTTTACCCGCATTCTTTACACGAAGCGTCAGAAACGGCACAGGATATCTTTATGATCAGCCTCTGTGTTGCATGAACATACCACAAGCGTGAACTCCAAGCCTCTATATATCGCTTGACGAAACGACGTGCAAGAATCATTGCTGGACTGGTTTACCACCCACCCATTCACATGTTTTATAATATAATCTAATTAATGGGTTCGGTTCTGTTCCGAGCAGTTTGTATATGAATGTAGCAGTTTATAGTATTTATTTATTTAACAGATATACAATGAAATGAATGAATTTTCGGTTTGAAAATTACATTTTAAACAAATACATTTTTTTTCATTTATGCCTATCATAGTAGTTCTCTTCTATAAAACTATTTATTTTCAGCAATCTATAAATGTCTTTATTCCATAGTTTGTAGTATATGAATGTTAAAATCATTAAAGTTTTGTATGAGTATTTATCTTATGCTTTTGTTGAGATCCTATTTGCATCTCACTCCATTTCCATCCTTCAATTCAAATACCTGTTAAAGTAGCTCATCTCAGTTTCTAAGTGACTCAATGTTAGAGCTTGATACTGCACAACCATCCACCGGATTTCTGCATCTATGCATGTTCTTGAAGGAAAATTTTGATCACAATTCACGGCAGTATCGTCTAGAACAATGTCGACCTGGTGAAACCCCGAATTTCCAGCGAAGCGAAAACAAACTATTTCCAAAAATACAACCACACAAATTCTTTAAGAATTGCAAGGGATATTCTCATTTTTCTCTAGCCAACAACATTTTATTGTAGAAGATGCACGACACAAATATAAACCGACTCGCCCTGGTGCTTACCAACGCTGTCCACCTGGCTGCAGTGGCTCAGGGCATCAAAATGATGGCACTGCAGTGCCTCTGATCGGGAAGTTCTTCGATCAAGATTTTCGATACTAGCTTGATAGCTAGGTTGTTTCTGTCGATGTCTGCAGGGGAATTCTGGCGGCCGACTGCTCTGATCGGTAGTTTTCCGTACTTTTCGGTCAACACTAGACGAATGACGGAGCAGTACCCAAAACACGTGGTTCACGAGCCGCGCGTTACCTTTACTTCACATTACTACATATGTCGGAAGACCTGTCGGGGGCTTTGAGCTTGTTCAGGCTGGGGTGGTGATCTGGTGACCTGCTGGAGGAAGATACCTAGATGGAGAAAGCCCCGCAAACGTGTAAGTTGGCGCGAGATCTGCCATCCAGAGGGGGAGCAACACCGCCACCCCCATAAAGAGACAACTACCTTCAGAGGACTAATAATTGTAGTTCTTGTCGCGCCAGGAAATTCAAAATGAGCAACCATCATTTAACAGCCGGCCGACATCAATTAATTGCCTGTCAGTCTAAAAGCAACGGCCTGCCGACATGAGACGGATCTGCCGCTTTAACACACTCGTTTCACAGTAACTGATCCGGTGCCTGCATTAACTAAGTAAACCTTTATTTTAGAAAGGTTGGCGAACCGCTCTCAACTTTCCACCTTCGCACACCACGTGTAACGTCACCTATCAAACCTGATAAGAAGGGATGGGCAAACCTTGGCAGGATGCGAGAGAAAGGGGTGCACAAAATCACCAGCAACGATGGTAAATGTTTAACAACCTTCCCGCTTTGCTATTACATCGAGAAACAAAATAATTTAAGGTGGCCTCATTGGATATCACTGAACGAAGTGTCTTTAGGGCGTAGCGGGCTGACTTCATATTCGGGAGGGCGGAGTTCATTCCACGAGCCGGCCATCCCGACCGGAGGTTTCGTGGTTTCCCTCGGTCATCCAGACGAACGCAGGGATGGTTCTCCTGAAAGGTCGCTACCCCAAAACCGGCGTCGCTACTCGAAATCGTTAACTACGTGAATTCACAAATATCAAGCGAATTCGAATCATCGCGAGGTACTGGTTGGGAGATCAAGACCACGAGATCTAACAGCCAATTTCCCTTTACGGGACATAGAATTGTTAAATTCAAATTTGGTTATCACCTACCGTACGCAGTACGATCCCACCACACGGAAAGCATGAACATGCTTGTACTTTTTTAATGTATCGAGACCATATCGAGGCCATGACAGGTCAACCTACAAAGCGGACTTCCTGTTCGCCGAAAGGTCGATGGTGAAGCAGGTACAACCACAAATCACAACTCGTACGAGTCGATGTGGCCCTGACTCAGGCACAGCCACTGTAACCAGTCTACACATTTGAGGGGCAAATTTAAATCGCGCAAAAGTATACTATTGATCTGTAAATTCTCGTGAGTAAGATGTCATTTCGTTCAAGGATGTAGCGAATTAAGACAGTTCGAAGATCGGAATTGATAAAACCTCTAGAACCTTAGGTGTAATTGAAAAAAACTTAGTTTTATACTAAAGATGATTTTTTAGCCATAATAAAAATGTCAAGCTTTCGTTCTAGTTTATGTTTCTCGCAGTCTCTATCGCTGCTGTTTCGTCTGCATCTTCTTCATCGGATACACGTATCGTTTTAGATTCCCTTTTTCTGCAGCTTTAATTAAACTCTCACGACCATACTTTACAAACAGCTCACAGTGTTACTTTTTTTCCATATATTTTGACTTAGTTTGACTTCTTTCTCCAAATATTTTAAACCAAATAAAACTATACTCCATTATATTAAACTCAAATATTACTCGTAACATTACTTGTTCGATTTCAATATTACGAGGATCATTCAAATATAAACAGGAATTTCGTTTATTTGTCTTGCGTATTTACGTGATTAGCACGGCATTCTAGGGAATCTGTGCAATATAGAGAAGCATGCATCTCATACTCACGTCTTCCATTGCAATATCACCAAAATGAACGGAGAGTATCAGTGTTTTTTGCGCAATGCGTAATTATTCGTTTTCTCGCCAACGAAGGTGTGAATTTGAATGAATTTTTGAAGAGACTCAGAGTACTGTTCAATCACGCTTCTCTACATAAAAACTAAGTATTCAATTGGGACCGGGACAGTCGAAATGGTGGTGATAAAGTGGAATGGTAACATGAATGGTACAAACTGCGTGCAGCGGTAGCGATCAGCGTCAATCAAAGCAATATTCGAGCAGTGCGTGAGTTTGTTGAAGGTGATCGCCACATTGCTGTTATCCAAATTGCATCCATACCATTGTATTGTACCGGCGGCTGGCGGTGGATGGATAGGATGGCGCCTACCGAATGAAGATGTCTTCCTGCGCGACAACTCACGGTTCCATACACTAGCTCTGACTTGTGATAAATTTAAGAAGTTGCACTGGTTACTTCTAGAACACTCACTTTACCGTTCTGACTTATTCCCATGTGGCTAACAAATGGTCTACTAAAGGAGGCATTAGGTGGAGAAAAAATTGAAGTCGACGCTGCGGCCAAACAGTACATGCGCAACTTGGTACTGGAGCAACCGTCTTCTTTATTCCATGAAGGAATCAGAAAGTGTCCAATCTGATGGAGAAAATGTACCCCAAATCTGATTTTTGATTTTTTTTTTCCTCCGTCCGCTTGCGTAGGTATAAGTACTGAGGATTTTCACAAAAACGCACATTCTTTGAACGATTTGGATGATGACACGTATCCTTGAATTTGACATGGATTTATAAATTTTGAGAGTATCAAGCTCCAACATGTCTTCGAAAAGAGCTCAAATTTCTGTCTTTTGCTCAGATTTTTTGCTCAGATAGAACAAATGACGTTTAACAAATTATACATGTCCCATTTTCAGCCAACTTTCTGTATTTCGAAAAATTGCAAACAAAAGGTAATGATTTTGAACTACAGTATTAACTACATGAAGTGTTTTCTTAATAAAATGTTTTTTAAATAGATCTTGAAATACGTTAAATTAAAACCTCCATTTTTTTTAAATTTGCAAATTCAAGTGTTCAACTGTCTTATCACGTTGGAAGGGTACACGTTTAGCTCTATTTCTGCTGGTGTAGGGGTAACATGACTGGGAGGCCAATTCTAAAGGTCTGAGTTCGACTTCTGGCAGGGAAGAAATTTTTTTAGAACAGTTTTGCTGGGAGTATACTCTTTTGCAAATTCATGTAGTAATATATAACTTTCCACACGGTATAATTAATGCGAAATAGTATGTACCGCTGACCACCACTAGTTTTGAAGATAACGCTATGTATATTCATTTACAAAACCTGCATGGTTCTAAAGAAAAACTTAACAAAACACGACACACCTTACACATAAAACTCTTAACTTACACTCATACATCACAAGGTAAACATATATCCTTCGCCAACCAATGTGTACAAGCACATTATACCAAGAGGGCCACTCTCTTCAAGAATACCATTTTTCAACAAATTACCAAAATATCTGATAGACAATCAGATTACACAGCTTCAAGTATAACGTTTATAAAGTTTTCAGGAATACTTCAATGAATAATAAGTGCAATCTGAGTTGGGCTACAGTAGAACGTAGTGTAAAATTACGAAATTTAGTATTAATATAGAGTAGGGTAGTATTTGGCTGTATGGCGTAGTACAGTAGAACGCCGGTAATCCGAACTAATTGAGAATGTGGTCTGTTCGAAATCGTAAGTGTTCGCATTATCCGAAAAACTGTACCGTACACATACAAATGCATCTATAGGATTGCCAAAACAGCGCAACGTAGCCTGGGATGTGAGACAGTGGCAACGTAGGGTAGCAATCGCATAATCAGATCAGTTCCTTATGGCCAAAGATTACCGATTTTGCTAGTTCCTCTAAGTGAAAATTACTTCTTCATAAACGTGTGATATACACCATAGTTACCATTTAATTTCGACAACTTGTGTTTCAATAATTAATTGGTCAGTTCTACAGTAATTATAAAATCCTTTGTTTAAAATAAAAATAAGCATTTTATTTATTTTGTGTTTTTTCCTCAATCCCGAATTTTGTTCGGAGTATCCGAAATTTCGGAATATCTGAAATTATGGATTAGCAGAGTTCGGATTAGTGAGGTTCTACTGTACTTGGATTGTGGCGTCGTAGAAGTAAGCACACAGACATGAAGAGTATATACAAGTTTATTTACAAAATAATACACACGTTCAGGTATTTCCCGATTGCCAACCGTGATCGTACACTTCTGTAGACACATCACATCTACCAGAGAGGCGCCGCCTCGAGTGCGCGCTCCTACCAAACCACCCACGTGACTTCGGTGACCGGTGCAACGCACAAACAAGCTCCAGGCTGAGCGTGAATTTGGCGCAAAGTGCGAGGTTTTCAAGAGCAAAACCTGCTGGCGTGAGCGAGTCGGCCCATTTTGATCCCACCGGCTCAACCCCACCTCACCACCGTTGAGCGTGAGAAGGAGGTTTGCATACTACCACATGACAAGGTTACTGCCGGTTAAGCACGCTGGCGTCCACCTGGTTCTGAAAATATCTGCACCCCCAACGCCGTGGCCCCTAAGCCAGCAAGCCGCCCCTAAGCCGTCCTTCTCCGTTCGAAGGGCAGTCAACGTGACGCTTCAGCTGATAGGGAGACGCGGTGTCCTAGGCATAGGTGCCAACGTTTCGGCCGCCATTTTGCGACCTTCCCCGCTCTGTCAACATGTTTTTGCTCTATACACAGCTACATTTTAAGTTGGCATGCGTGCGCGCAAAAGTCGACCCGCGCTCTATTCGTAAGAGCACAAGACAGCAGTAAACTAACCGCTTCAACAAGCACAGAGCCGCGGGAAATAGGCTTGGGGAGACCAGGACACGCGTATATAACGGGCGGGTCAGGCAGACAGCCGCGATTGAGTCCGAGCTACGACGTTAAGAAGTTAAACAGAGAGAGAGCGAGAGGGACAGAGAGAAACAGAGAGAGCCAGAAAGTCACAGAGAGAGACAGGGAGAGACAGAGACAGAGAGAGGGAAGGAGACAGAGACAGAGGCAGAGAGACAGATAGAGAGACCGACAGAAAGAGTGTGTGTGGTGAAAGTTTCGTTGACCGCTCCTAAGTACTGTAATTGTTCCCGGATACATTGTGAATCGGCTTCGATAGGTACTTTCGGCAACAAATCAGGTACTTTCATTTGACAACTGGAACGTTGGTATTTCTTTGTATATCGAGAAGAGATTGCTTAAAATTCTACTATTGAATAAACTGTTTTGTGAAAATCTCAGCCGCCACCTTTTTTCATACATTTCAAAATCTATTCTAAAAATTAAATTTGTTAATATGCATTTTTTATTAATGCAGCCGTTTTCGGTTAAAATATTCTTGAAGTTAGGCATTTTGAAATTATTTTTCTGAAAAAGGTTTCCAATGTTTTTTCTTTAAATGTGTTTTTCGGGTAGAACAAAGGACTCTTAAAAATGACAGTTTTCATTTTCATTGAACTCTGTGAATTTTCGAACCTTTCAAAAGTTACAAACTATCCGAGAAAGTTTGTTCTGTTGTAGCACAACTACTTTTTAAATCCATAAGTCAACATTCCTCCAATTATTTTTCTTCTCCATCTCTTTCTTCTCTCGTATGAGATTACAAGGGAGTTTCTCGTTCGCGTTCACTGAGTAATACAGCGCAACGGCAATGCGTGTCAACAGTCTTCCCACGGCGTCTAGTGACGTAACTTTTCTTATGACTGGCGTTCGGAAGGGGGCGTGGCTCGTGGGAAAGTGGGTGCGGTTAGAAATAAAGAGGATCGACGCGAGAACTTGCGTTCAATGCTTCCTTGGTTATCGTTCGCAAGGTAACTGGATGTCTAGTTGCGGCTTCAACGACAACTTTTTGCCTGCACTTTGCGTCGAAACCGTTGTTAATTTGTACAAGAACAGGGTGCAAAAACAAAGCAGTAAGTATTCGGATAGTGGTTACACGCAATGACGTACATCTACAAGAAATGGATCTTGGTTCGTTTTCAATGTCGGTTGGTAGTATAAACGCAGCAACGTATTTCTTTCTCGGACACAACTACTTATTCTTATAAAACTAGTGGTGTTACATAATTGCACAGACTTTCCATTATTGGTTTTCTATTTCCTGAACTTCACTCTATAAGATGACATAAACGCTATATTGCTCTATTCTTTTGTTTTTTCAATAATTACAAAATTGTAATTTTTTTACTTACCTCTCACGTCGTTAATATTTACATTTGTGCCAATTTTCTTACATTAATATATTTACAGTACATATTATTTAAATAATATCAGATAAAATTTCTTGAAAACTCAACAATTTTACGTGAAAATGATTTCTATATTCCGTATTTTCAGAAACTCTCAAAGGCCATTTTCTAAAAATCGGCTCCAAATTTTTTCTTCAAACTCTTTCTACAGATGTTGTAAAACTACAATAATATTAACTAAGATTTATTACTTAATAATACTCTTTGAAAATTCTTTAAAATTACATCTTTTAATATGTAGATATAAGATTTTAGAAACAATGAATATTTTCGCGTAATTTTCGCAAATCTTCGAATTTTAAAGTTTTTGATTGTCATATTTGAGTTGATACATTAGCTTTAAAATAATAAATTTTCGTGCATCATGCGCTAGAATTAAGGCGAGTAATGGTTGAGAGATGTTAATGTGAGTAGAAACTGTAATGTAACTATAATTGTAATTAAACTAAAATGTAACAACACTTCGGGTTTTAAGCATTTCATGAGTTGTTGCCTAGAACTTAAATCTCTAATTGTACAGACATAAAGGATGTGAACTAAACAACAAGGAATTCAGGAAGTAAAAGATAAATTGCCTATCACGAAGACAATTAAAATACAACATTTAAAAAAAGGTGTCCATCTCTTCTTCATTTCTTTCTTTAAATGTGTTGAAACACGCTAAGTGTTTCCCTCAGTAATTACAGATAATTAATACAAGAGTAGTATTACTCATTTGAACCGCGCAGTACAGCGGCAGGTGCGAGCGAGCGGTGGGGAATTTGCGAGCGCGACCGCCGCCGCCGCCCAGCGAGGGGAGGGGATGCTCGACGGTTGAAGGGGTCGCCAAGTGGCGGTTGAAAAAGCAGTGGCAGTGGCCGGCAGGTGGCCGGAGAAGATGGTCGAGTTGCGAGAGACGCGGGGTGGCGAACAGACGCCGAGTGGCGAAGGTTGGGCAATTACGGAGAACGTGTGGCAGAGGACATACGAATAGTTATAGACAGAGTGAAACCCTGCTAATGAGGAGAAGCATTCAATAGTATTACGTGTATCATTATTGATTAGAAGCCGATGATTTATAGTGTAGTATTTGTGAGAGAAAAGTAGAACGAAACCAAGGAGGGGCGCAGTAACAATTCACGCGCGTGGTGTGAACGTAACGGACATGTTCAAGACCCCGTAATTACGCGTGTGTGAGCGAAGGCGAAAATATCCGAGGATGCGGCCAAGGGACTTCTAGCGCCGCTTCTGCAGACCAGCACAGCACGTGTCTACGTCATCGGCAGCCCAAGGACGCCGAGCCGCGGCGGAGAACGACCGTTGCAGTTGCCGGGGTGAGGAATCACCGAATTGTTAATGGGGCCCCAAAGGTATGACAGATTACACGGTTAACTAAATCTTGGTACCAAATTAAAGAGGTTTTTTTGTAATTAATCAAGTGTGTTGAACATTCCATTATAAATAAATTGTACTTGTTTGCTTATACGAAATTATTATTTTGACGCACCAATATCGTACCAAATTCCTCGGATGACCCATTCGCGAGCAAGATACCCGACCTTTAGAACTTATAAATTTGTAGTGAAAAGTACCAACCAACAGGTGCGTCGCAGCTGGCGTCCGATCAGTGTGTGCACTGATAAGTACTTCACAGCTGAGGCAGAACCAGGTACGTCACAACTGGCGCCCGAACAGTTTGGACTCATAAATTTAAGAAATGTGGCTCTGAGGAATTTGTTGAAATATTGGGAAATATTGTGTGTGTAACTGAATTGAGAATATTAATGCTAATGTGTGTGTAACGTATGATAATGAGATGGTGCAACAAAGTCAATATGAAAGTGATTGGTAAGCAGTAAGAGAATTCATTATTTGGAGGGAAGGAAAATAACATATTTGTACTGACAAAACATAGGTATAATGTTGAGAAAGTAAATGATTATTTGGCAATTACCAAAATTTTAATTAATAGTGGAAAGGTATATAGGATTATTTTGGAAAAGCGACCAGTATCAATCTGTTACTGTGTTCACTGGGTTTATGAAAACAAACAAGATGCACATTGTAAGTGATGAAAAGTAGTATAATTTCGAAGATTGTGTAATGCAGATTAATATTAATCCAATTGTTCATGTTTTTCATATGATATAGAAAGAAAGTTTTGTAACCATAGAGGTACTGGATATTGTTGTACAAGTTGTATACATTCTGTAATGCATTGTTCATTGGTTGGTTATTGGGATATTAAATTTTGTTGGAAATAACATCACTTATGAAGTATGTGTAGTAGCATTGTAAATATATACATCTGGAAGATTTATGCATTAGTGTGGAGAAAATTTTAGGAAGTAGGCATTACGCTTAATTATGTGGGATTGTTGCACATGTAATATAGTAGTAATTGAGATGTGAATTAATCCAAAGAGCAAATAGTGAATTTACAAAAATTTGGGGTTATGATTTTGATAATTCTAAGTTCAGTAGCAGTGCATAGTTATTTAGGTGGTGGTAGTATTACCTATTGTGAAGGATATTTTATGTATTGACAAGTGATTGGGAATTTATGTAACTACAAAATTAGTGTTATTATATCTTTTGGTGGTGAGTGAGAATTCGTTACCCATGATTCAGTATTTGTGGTACTAGTACATCAAAGCAGTCGTGAAGAGTAGTGAGTGCAGGGATTGGCATAGTCAATTAAGAGGGTGACTGTTGCATTGCTGTCAAGAGAAGTAAATGGAAAGATCGCGTGAACAGTTTGAAGTAGTTGGGGACGAACGTGAGGTTCAAAATAATAAAATGGAGGAGCAAAACGTAGTGTTGGACCTGGAGGGGAAGGTGGATCAGGTAAGGGAGACAGAGGAAGGAATTGGCAGTAGCAATATATCGGAAAGCAGGGAAAGTGGAATTGGAAGCAGGTTGGATGGTACGTCAGGGGACAGTTTTGATAAAAGAGTGAAGAACACGTCAACACCGATGAACCAGGCAGCAGGAAACCCAAGTCAGGGGGGTGGAATATTTACCGATTCAGAAATACAGCTGATGAATAAGATGTGGGAAGACCTAGAGAGGAGACCAGATGATTACAAAAGATTCCTGGAGGAATTGGAGAGGAAGCTGACCGAAAGTATGGAGATGTTTTGGGAAAAACGGAGCAGGAAGGCGGCAGAAGAACTGAATAGGAAGTCAGAAGAACAGAAGAGGATTGCGGAAGAGCAAAGCAGGAAATTAGATGAACAGAAAAGATTCGAGGAAGAACAGAACAGGAAGGTAGTTGAAGAACAGAGCAAGAAGGAGGAGGAACAGAATAGGAGGTTGGCGGAAGAACAGAAGAGGATCGCAAGAGAACAGAACAGGAAAATGGAGGAGCAGAATAGGAAGTTAGAAAAACTGAAGGGGAAAGCGGATGAACTGGATAAGAAAGACGAGGAACGAGTCAGTAACTTGCAAGAGAAAATATGTGGGCAGTTGGAATCTGTAAGTAAACATATTGTAACACTCAACAATGAAATGTCCAGGGTTGCGGATCGACTGGAGGCTCGAAACCAATCATTGGCCAACCTATTTGAAAAACAGAGAAAGGAAATAAAGTCTATAGTAATCAATTGGGATGAGGTGCTAAAATTTCAACCACACCATCAAGTGGATGCGAGGGCTGCTGCAGAGGATAAAAGCGAGGGGATGACAAACCAAATTCATGAAGAAATCAAGACAGCGGAGGGCAAAACGGTGGAGGTCCAAATCGAGGCCGAGGAGGATGTTTGTAAAGTGGAGGCGAAAACGGAAGAATTGAAGCAAATAATGGAAGAAGAAGTGGAAACGAAAACGGAAGAAATGGAGCGAATAATAGAAGAAGAAATCGAGGAGAATATACGAGGGTGCGAAGAGAAAATAGTACAAGAGGAGTTGAAACAGGAAGAAGAAGGGAAAATGTCACCGAGTGTCAAGAGTGGGGTGACACCAATTATGCCTCCAAAGTCGATGAAATCTTCGGGAGATGGGACGGAAAACCCTCATGCAGTTATGCGAGCAGCAGAACGGCATCTAGCAGCAAATAACATATTGGAAGGATACAAGATCCAGTTATCATACCCAATCTTAGAGGAGAACGCCAGGACGTGGGCAGAGACTTTTGGTATATTTCCGAAATTTTTGAAGGAATTTGAAGACAAAATTTCCGTACGAAAGCGGAGTGAAGAAACCCAAATAAACATCAAGAGCAACCAGAGGAATAGCTATTACAACTACATCATGGGAAGTCGTAGTGAATACAGAACGAAGAGCATTATGGAGCCAAAAACATCATTTGCTCCTATAAAATACCAAGGAATTATTTGCGTGTCAACGCGACAGTGTCCCGTCACTGCGCAGAGCTTACTGTGCAGAGTATATCATACCGATTTAGGAAGGTGTCAGAAGATATTGGAGGACTTTACCTTTGCAGGCGCCCCAAAGAATGGGAATGAGGAAGATGTAGACAGGTCAAGAATGGAGCGAAGCCAGGGGCGAGGGAAGAGTGATGGTATGGTCAAACATTGGTACAAACGCAGAAGAGGTCGTAGTTGGAAATGGGACGACACCTACCAAGATGTGTTCATCACACTGGAAGCAATGTCCTACAACAGTGATTTAGGAAACCACCGTCATCAAAATGGGGCCAAATCACCACACGAGAGACAAGAGGTGGTAGGACATTACAAGCTTCAAATCGGAAACCTGGTCCAATAGGTGAGGAAAATAGTGAAGTGTAAATAAAGTGAATTACTAGGATTAGACAAAGCAATCATGTAGAACTCTGATTTTAGAAAATAAGTGTATATAGTGTGTCATTAGTGTATAAGTTAGCGCTACTATCAGTAGAGAAGACAGTGATAGAGTGAATTTTTCTTAGGCAAGAAAAATCCCAAAAAGGGGAGGAGGGGGTGATGAAACACGCTAAGTGTTTCCCTCCGTAATTACAGATAATTAATACAAGAGTAGTATTAACCATTTGAACCGCGCAGTACAGCGGCAGGTGCGAGCGAGCGGTGGGGAATTTGCGAGCGCGACCGCCGCCGCCGCCCAGCGAGGGGAGGGGATGCTCGACGGTTGAAGGGGTCGCCAAGTGGCGGTTGAAAAAGCAGTGGCAGTGGCCGGCAGGTGGCCGGAGAAGATGGTCGAGTTGCGAGAGACGCGGGGTGGCGAACAGACGCCGAGTGGCGAAGGTTGGGCAATTACGGAGAACGTGTGGCAGAGGACATACGAATAGTTATAGACAGAGTGAAACCCTGCTAATGAGGAGAAGCATTCAATAGTATTACGTGTATCATTATTGATTAGAAGCCGATGATTTATAGTGTAGTATTTGTGAGAGAAAAGTAGAACGAAACCAAGGAGGGGCGCAGTAACAATTCACGCGCGTGGTGTGAACGTAACGGACATGTTCAAGACCCCGTAATTACGCGTGTGTGAGCGAAGGCGAAAATATCCGAGGATGCGGCCAAGGGACTTCTAGCGCCGCTTCTGCAGACCAGCACAGCACGTGTCTACGTCATCGGCAGCCCAAGGACGCCGAGCCGCGGCGGAGAACGACCGTTGCAGTTGCCGGGGTGAGGAATCACCGAATTGTTAATGGGGCCCCAAAGGTATGACAGATTACACGGTTAACTAAATCTTGGTACCAAGTTAAAGAGGTTTTTTTTGTAATTAATCAAGTGTATTGAACATTCCATTATAAATAAATTGTACTTGTTTGCTTATACGAAATTATTATTTTGACGCACCAATATCGTACCAAATTCCTCGGATGACCCATTCGCGAGCAAGATACCCAACCTTTAGAACTTATAAATTTGTAGTGAAAAGTACCAACCAACAGGTGCGTCGCAGCTGGCGTCCGATCAGTGTGTGCACTGATAAGTACTTCACAGCTGAGGCAGAACCAGGTACGTCACAGTGTATAATAATATGTTTTGCGTTCGTTTTCTTTTTTTGTAACAATATATTTTGTATAATTTTCTACATGTATTTTAAGATACTATTTTGTAAAACTATAACTAGTCACTAAATTGCGTTGTCGTTGTAGCAAACTGTCTCATTTTACTTTCTTGTATACGTACGTAGTATATACGGAGTATATGCATAGTAAGTTATGTAATGCTGCGGAAAATCGATTTCGAGATTTCAACGAAAGTAACATTTTGGGGTCCCAATACCGAAAAAGTGGTTTGTTTCAAAACGTCTGTCTGTCCGGCCGGCCGTTTGTCCGTCCATCCGTCCGTCCGTCTGTGTCTGCGAACACAACTAACGCATAAACCATACTTACGATTTCTTCTAAAATAGGTAATCCCCGGTCAATGTGGCTCGAGGCGCTGCGATTTTGAAAATTTATCTTCAAAATTTGGAAGTACTTTACATAAATCTCCGGACATTTTCAAACTTTTCGCAAAAAGGCTCCAAATTTTTTTCTTTAAATTTCTTGTAACAATAGAGTAAAATACACTTATAAAGGTGACATGGTTCGATTTTCACGGTTAACTCTGAATTTTCGAAAATTGCAAAAAATTTAATTTTTTGGCGTCTTCCTGTTGTCCATAATCAGTTCTTTCATTAAGGTTATGAACTTTTTTTTTACTTTTAGTAGCTTTCGCGCAGTAGTGCGTGTAATATTTACAATTAAGAAAATACGAAAATAAGATTTCCTAAAAAATAGCTTCATATTTTGGAAGGTGCAGTGTTAAATATACTCTATGAGATAACATAAACATCATTTGCTCAAATGTATTTTTTGACTATACTAAACCTTTGCATGTGTTGGTGCAACTGATTTAATTACTGGTTATTTTAATGCGTTGATTATTGTATTCAACTGTGCTATGTAATGGAAATATTGACAATCCCTTGCACCACGCACATTAACCAAATTAATTTCTCTTTGCAATTAGTGATAAGGTATTGCACAATTCATTCCTCTTTACGATTGGTGATAAAACATTACGCAATATTTAGACATGTACATTGTCAAACTTAGCAGCACGCGCATCTCCTCTTCAAGTAAGCGTGCTGATTGTACCAAGGCAAGCGGCATATTTAGCTGACGTGCTTGACCCGGTGATATGTGAACATCCGGCATTTTTGGCATAGTATATGTGAGTGTGCTCCCACTAGTTGATAATTCTGCAGCTGTTCAGTGTTCACAACTCCAGAAAACGGTGCCGCTAACGTGTATTATATCAGTGTTTGTGTTGATTTTTCTTCACAGGTTCATCCTGTCAGTTTGAACTTTGTAACCTGCAATTGTTAGGTGTTTGAGAAGGTCATTAATTAATTCACAATGATCAACCGCAAGGACACATCATGAAATTCTGTCTAAGAAATTCAAAGGTTCATGCTACAATTTGTTTATCAATTTCCATATTTTACGACTTTATTGCTTGTGTTAATCTTACATGTTTTTATAATTTCCTGTGTAATGTTGACATTCCGCAATATAAATAGCTTTCAGCCATACGAGCCTCACAGCTCCGTCTGTGAGGGATCCTTCGTTCTGGAAAGAAAATAAGAGTTACAGAAGAATGATGAGGATTGATATGACAATGGGCCACGTCCGGCAAATAAGACAGCTGCTACAGATCTTCCAAGCCAATAGTCTTTCGATTTATTGTTTTAGTGATTCCGGGCACGTCAACTACCAGGGTCATTAGTCCCGTAAGTGAAGTGCATTTTTTGCTTAAGAGGTGCAAGTGATATTTCCCTCGCTGTATGGTGAAATCCGGCGGTGACATACCGCCGGCTAGCGGGGTTTTCTCCAAACACGTATCTCCCAACAGCGGGGCACCATCCCAGGTGAGACAAGCTCTAGGCTCCTGACCGGTCTCCCGGCATGTGTGCTTGTATAGAATGTGTTAGTGTATATGTGTGTATAAAGGGAGAGGATAGGAAGAGGTAGGAAAGATCGCGCGCGGTCCTTGGCCTGTTTGGCATTTGTACTGCTTCGGCATTTGCCTAGTGTTGATGGGAGAAACCACAGAAAACAACTCATCAGAACAGCGGGCCGTTAGAATTCTCGTCCACACAGTGACTGAATTCGATCTATCTTACAAGCTAGAGTCGAGAATCCTACTACCGTCGAGATTCGAACTTAGGACCACCCGGGCAGAGGGACTGCAGTGACCACAGTTGATGCCTGAGCCAGTATTTTGAATGGTCTAAGAGTTTACATAAGTTAGTACATAAATTTATAACATTATATAAAAACTTAACTATAAATATAGAAAGTGATTAATAAGCAGCCAATTAAGTGATCTGAAGCTCATATCTGAAATCAGTTATGTTTATGAATTATCCCGTTTATTCAACTGCTTTTGGGCAGTGAGTGATTATAAATGCATCGGTGAAACTAAATGAATGGGAAAGAGAGTGATCCGTTATCATCAAAATTGTTCTTGCCCCAAAGGATGATCATTCGATAGATGATGATATCCGGTATCGGCGAGCCAGGTTTTCTCCAACCAGATACTTCCCACCAGCCAAGCAACGCCCCAAATAGGACAAGCTCTACGATCCTGGTCTCCCATTATGACAGGCATTGTAGTGCACGTAAGTGTGTGTGTATGTGTAAGTAAGAGGTGAGGGTAGGGTAAAGGAAGAGGAAGGAAAGATCGCGCGCTATCCGTAGCCCGATTGTTGGTCTTCCTCGGAGAAATCAGGGAAAACTACCGATCAAAACCTCCGGACCCAAGAATTGTCCTCCACACAGCGGTTGAACTCAACATTGCTATCTACCTTGTGTCGAAAGTCCAGCACCCGTCAGGACTCGCACACCAGGACCTCCATTTCAGAGGCACTGCAGCGACATCGGCTACTGAAAAACTTTAATCGGTTCTCGTTTTCGAAAAATTGCCCATGACCTTATTTCATGATCATTTTTGAAGAACGGATGTTATTAAAGTAAAAATCTCCATCTTCAAAATACTAGTTATACAATAACGCATCAAATATTTTTGAACTTTTGCAATTTTCAAACTTTCAGGTACTTCAACGGAATCGGGATCTGTACCATACTTTAAAACGTCCTTTACGCTATCCTATGACATAGATAAAAAATTGTGAGTACACAAATGCAATAAAGTAAGAGTGAGTGTTTGTTTTAATCATTTCTGATGACGTTTCTCAAAACTCTAATATGTTTTGGAAAAATGAACTCAAAATTGCATGTTTTTTCTCAAACAACATCTTCTTGAAATCGGTTCAATATTTGGCAATATAAACGAGAAGGCGCCTATCATATCCCCACATGTCAACTTTAAAAAATTAGTTCGTGGCTGTTTCAAAATATTTCCTAGTATTGTTAGGTCCATTTCTGTCAAATATGCTATTTCTGACAAATAACATCATGTCATGTGAAAATTCATTGCTAAAATACAGTTTCAAAGCAAACAAGAACATGTCCACGGGTGAATTTCAATCAGACAACATGCCAAGTCAACCAATAGGAGAGTTGTTGTTTTGTCACATGACGTACAAAAGGCAAATAAATTTTTACTTGTCAACTTACTGATGTTAGCTTTGATTGAAACAAATCAGTCTTTTACATTGGACTGAAGAACTTGCAGGCATGAGTGCAACAGAAGTTTTACCTGCCCTGCAACATTTCTTGCAATCCATGGAGTGTACTGTAATTTCAAGATTGAAACTGTTCTAAGATGGATGCGGCGGACAGAAGAAAAATAATGTACATATTCATACATTAATGTATCATTTAGAAATAGTGAGAAACAACATTGAAGGATTGATTGATTTCATACACAATGGCGTATGAAACAAATCTAGCATATAATTATTTTAATTTCCCTTTCCCTTACCATCCTTACAGAACGTTTGGGAGGGTGAGATATCAAAGATGGAAGTCGGCGTTATCGATATGCCTCATAAGGCGCGAGTGATATGTTTGCATCTGGACTTCATGGGTATATATAAAACGTTCCTTCTTTTTCCTCAGAAAGCAGGGCAAGCGAGATGACTTACTGGAGTTGCTGTAACCGGGTCCCTCGTGGCAACGAGGGCATATGTTCGCGATGTATCTGCGCTGGATGACCTTGAAGGTTCCACACACGATCTTTTTGCTCTTCACACAGGAATGGCTGCCTAGAGTGATCGCTTCCTGGAACTGCTGCAGTCTATACCCTCGTAGCGAAGACGGCATCTCTTTGCCATGTATCTGCGCTGGATGGCCTTTAAGGTCCCAACACTTGTTTTCCTTCCCACAGGAAGCAGCGAGAGATGGCAGCCAAGAGAGACCGCCTCCTGGAGCTGCTGCAGCCCGAGCCCTCGTGGCGAAGAGGGCATCTGTTCGCGCTGTATCTGCGCTGGATGGCCTTCATGGGCGCACACACGGGTCCCGTCCCACGCCATCTGGCTCTTCTGCAGTTGACTGGGCGCGCCCTCCTTGGAATCCTTCACGCACTTTCTTTGTACATCGGGCTTAGCGAACTCTTGAACCTCTTCTTAAATACGAACGGGATCGACGAGCTGGCCATCAAGACAGGCGTATGGACGCTGACGGCAACCGCTCTGTTCAACAACTTCCACCTTGTGTACAACGCGAACAAACTCAGATATATTTTTGATGCACTCGACTCCTATGTTGAAGATACGAAATCTTTTACTAAGAAGATAAGTAGAACCACCGAAACAGTTTTGGAAAAATTGAGTAAGGTAGACCTCATTGCTAAAGGTAAGTATTTTAACAAACTTGATTTTACTTTCTCGCTAATGCTTTCGCAGTGTAAAGAAAGTATTACATCTCATGTCTTTCATGTACCAAATGCTTAAAAAGTATATCTGACAGAAAATGCACTGTTGCATCAACATCAATAAATTACATTACAATCTACAAAAATTTAATGCTCTGGTACAAAAAACAGTACATTTCTAATTTTCGGTTTAAAGCTGATTGTCCTATTATTTGCATTTAATTTGACAGCTACGTTACGGGAACATTAGTTTTGGCATCTTTCCCCCTTTTTGGTTCGCTGATAAGCATGAAGCCAATTGGACGTTTCTGGAACCCATTTGATATGACCTCAGGTAAGTGAAATGTAATCCAGAGCGGTGCGATCCGTTACATTTCTTACAAAAAGGAGAATCTTCTAATGCCCAAATAATTGCTCAAAATTACCGTTCGATTTACCACTTTTAATTAAAAAATGAAAAACAATCCACGCTGCGTTAAAAACATAAATACACATTTTAACTAGATGAAAGAATGGCATAGACTTTCTCGTACGATTCTCTACTTTCTCGTCGGTTTTCCTATTCTGTCGTGTCTAGGTATCTCTTCGCTTTTGCAGTACCTTTTTCCTTTTTTTAGCATTTATTTTTCATTTGGAAGTACATAGTTCAGTTTACATCACTTTTTCAAATGTATTGTATGGCTTACAACTATTCTTATTTACTAATCTAAAAACGAACTACAGGAAGAGGTAGGAATCTGTGCCTACTGTTCACAATTGTTGGAGAATATGTTTAGGAACGCGCTGAAAGGGTAATGATTTTTTATTCGTATTAGAGTATAGTCTGTTGAGGCGAGGTTGTAGTGGCTGACGTGTGGTATAGAGTTGATATTTGAATAAAAGTTATTGGAAAGATGAGCTATGTGTTTAATGATGGATTTTATATTCAATTCTTTTTGTAAGCGTTTGTTGGATGTAAACCATGGTGTGTGAGTTGGTAAACAGAGAAATCTATTTTGTATTATTTACAGTTTATTTATGGTTGTGGCGGATGCGTTAAAGCAAACGGGGCATGCGTATAATATTAATGGTCTGATTATTGATTTATATATTGTTGTGGTATTGTCTATTGATAGGCAGCTTTTGGAGTTTATTAGATGTTTTAATTGCGCTATTTTCATTTTGCTTGTTGAGTTTTGATTGTAATATGGGAGTTCCAGTTCAGTTTTGTATCTAAGTTAGCCCAAGGTATTTGGCTGACAGCGAGGAGTCCCTGGAATAGTGTTGTTGTTGATCGTAAAGGGGGAGGGAGTGTAGAATTGCTTTAGCGATAATATTTTGGCAGTAGATTTTGTTGGGTTTAGTTTAATTTTCCATATTGTTGACCAGTTATCTATTCTAGATGATGTATTTTTCACTAATGGTTTTAATTGATTGGCTGGATTTGTAAATTACTGTGTCGTCTACAAATTATGGTATGTGGGTCTGGTTTGTAGTCAGAATATCTGACGAGTAAATATTAAATAGAGTTGATGAAATTGGGGTGCCTTGTGGTAGGCCTGCTTGTATTTTACGGGGGTTTGAATTGTGCTTTTCTACTGTCACTATGAAAGTTCTGTTAAAAAATGTTTTATGATGTTGACCAGGTAGAGTGGTGTTCCTATTGCTTGCAATTTGGATATTAATTCTTGGTGCCAAACTCTGTCAAAGGCTTGTGATATGTCCAGGAGAGTTGATATTGTGTGCTTTTTCATCTTTGTATGCTGAATGAATGTGTTCAGTTAGTCTAAGAAGTTGGTGTGAAGTGGAACCTTGATTAGTAAAGCCGAACTGATGTTTGGGTATGTTTTGTATTTTGTTTAAATAATTATTTAATATTTAAAGAATTAATATCTCTAGAATTTTTGATATAGTTGGAAGCAAACTGATTTGTCTGTAACTTTCTGGGATACTGTGATTTTTATTTGGCTTTGGAACACGAATAATTTTTGAGTTTTTCCAAAGTATTGTAGAGTAACCTATTCTTAATATTAAGTTATAGATATTATTTATGAAGGCTGCTGTTGGTGTGGGTAGGTTTTTTAGAATTTAAATACATTACATACATTTATTAGAACTGCAAATGGGTAAGACCCGGTGGCAGTTAAGTGGCAATAATTGCAAAAATTACAACACTTACATTAATAATAATAATAATAATAATAATAATAATATAATAATAATAATAATACCGTACAATACAGTACAAGACGAAAAGCAGCATTGAAAAGAGCATTGATCGCGTTCACCGCACTTCACATCACTACACTACACTGCACTACACTTTTTTGCTTTGAATTACACTGATCATCACTTCACAGCACTTCACCGCACTACACAGCACTCACTCATTTAATATCTGTTACTGTTATCTTGTTCTAACTTATTTCTAAAACTTCGGACACTGAGAGGAAAAGCTTTGAAAACTGCTGCAGGTAAACTGTTCCAATCTCTAATTGTTCTGTTACAAAAGGAAAACTTCCCAAGATCTGAATTTTGTTTCCTTGCTCGAATTTTGTGGGTGTGATCGCTTCGGCCGAAATAATTTGTTTTTTCTAGTCTAATCTGAATTTCCTTCCAAGCTGGTTGACCTACGTACGATTTATAAAGAACGCAAAGCCTCGCCTTTATTCTTCTCGTTTCTAGAGGTTCCCATGACTTTTTTGTTACGTTACTTCTATAGGTAAACTTATTCGCTTTTCTCTGTATTCTATCTAGATTTTTCCGGTGCGCCTTTCTGTGTGGATCCCAACACGCAACTCCGTATTCCATGAGAGGGCGAACCAGCGTAAGATATGCTAATTCTTTGGCGTTTGCAGAACTTTTCTTTAGTATTCGCATTACAAAATGCAAAGACTTCCACGCTTTTCTTACTGTCTGATTTATATGCATCTCCCACCCTAATTTACTATCTAGATGAATGCCTAAATACTTGGATGATGAGACTCTTGGGATGATAACCTCACCTAAACGATAGTCTGGTTCCTCATAATTTCGTCCCCGCCCGAACGTTATTGTTTTGCTTTTAGATCCATTAATTCCCATGTCATTTTTTCAGCCCAATCACGTAAATGCTCTAAATCCTGTGGATAATATTTGTTCGTCAGCGCTATCTTTGATTTTTCGGTATATAACACAATCGTCTGCAAATAAACGCACCTTTGATTGAAACGCACCTATCACCGATTTGATCTAAAATTTCATAACCATCGTTTGGCGGCCTATAACAAGCAATAATTTCCACGGGATTTCCTAGTACGTCAATTTCCATTCCTAAAATTTCCAGGTTGTTACTAAACCAACTATTTCTAACATATAACGCTGTCTTAACGCAGAGAAAAACTCCACCGCCTCTTGTTTTTCTATCTCTTCGATATAATTTATAGCCGGAGCGTAAGATTTCAGAAATAGCTACGTCATCTGATAACCACGATTCTGTCCCTATCACTATATCGGCATCGCACGAATCAACTAGGTTCCAAAACTCAATAGTTTTATTAACTATACTTCGACAGTTTACCTGCAACAGTCTTAGAAAGCCATTCCTCACCTGAATATATCCCGTCGCCGCCGCCGTTTCCGCCGTCGCCGCCGACGCCGCCGTCGTCGCCGCCGTCTCCGCCGTCGCCGCCGTCGCTGCCGTCTCCGCCGTCACACACTTCTCCGCTGAAGCTTCCGTCACCAGTGCGAGACCCTCAGCTTCCGCTCCTATCGCCACAACCCGCGATTCAACCGTAGCGTGCAAGATCGGCGGGCATTCACAGCGTCAACGGGTGACAGGAGGGCGCGCGCAGAACTCAGCCACTCTGGTGTAGAGGCCACTGAGCGCCGCGACGCCTCTCCGGTTGAGGTGGACGCCGTCCCGGCCTAGGGCGCTCTCCGAGATCCACCCGTTCGGATCCACAAAGATGAACCCGAGCGCTTTTGCCACATAGTCCATGTCGCGATTCACCCTAGCGACTTTACGGGACCAAACATCCCGGCGGCGAATTACACCACTAAGCACAATGCGGGCGGATGGAAAGCGCTTTTTCGCAGCTACCCCAAGCTCATAGATCTCGCCAGTGAGGTGGTCAAACGAGCGACATCCCCGTAAATTATTAGAGCCTCCGTGAATGATAACAGTTTCCGGGGCTTCCACCTCGCTGGCTTCGATTTGTGCTTTCAGTTGTTCCACGCGGATTCCCGGGAAGCACTTGACCTGTACGTTTCCGTGACCCACGTGACGCACTATGGAGTCACCGAACACAACACACTTCTTGCGATTCGTCCCTTCTCGAAGTTTCATTGCCGCTAGGCCCCTCACAGCCGATGCATATGATTTTGTTGTTGCCGTCGTCGCCGTAGAAACCGTGGGGGCCGGCGCGGCAGCCGGGGCCGGGGCCGGCGCGGCAGCCGGAGCCGGGGCCGGCGCGGCTGCCGGAGCCCGTGCGGCCACCTCCGTTCGCCGGTTTGCTGTGGCCAGCTGCGTCACTGTCTCCTCCGTTGCGGACTCTGCTGCCCTCTCCACCTCAGGCACTCTTGTGGCTACCCTCAGATTTTGCAGCTCCTTTTGAGTTGCAGCCAGCTTCGCCGTTACCTTCAGGAACTCCTGTCGAAGACGCGCCAGTTCATCGCGCAGACCACCTACGCCGTTACAACACTCGACGCACCTCCACGAAACGTCTACTGGTGCGCCGCGTCGCGTGGACACCGGGCCAGGATTCATTTCGACGCCACCAATAATTAATAATGTTGCTATAATAAGCAACGCAAAGGCGTCCAGAGAAGGAGCAGAAACGCTACCCCTTCTCAGCACGCACGCCACGCGAGCGGCCCAGCCGCCGATGCGGGCCCGGTACGCCTCCAGGTCGCAGCCCATTATCTCTTTACCTGGAAGAGAGAGCGATCCCCAAGACACGTCCGCTCGCTACGACGTCCAGATAAGAACTGATGATACACTATTATTTTTCTTTCCTCTTAATTCCGGATAGTTGAAACGTTATACGATGGGTCATCTATTTATAAAGGCCAGGGCCTAACAACAGGTACTTTTGAATTAGGAATGAAGAAACACGCCTTCAATATTTTCAGAATTCATTATTATTATTATTAATATTATTATACTAACAACACAAAAAGCATTAAAAGAAAGTTTTAATTTTTTTATTTATATAGAGAAAGATGTCTTAAATCATCCCCTTAATTTCAAATATTCTTAAAGACACTGGGCTTTTTTCAATCATAAAGAAAGAAATTACACACTTAATGTAATTTTGGCTGCCTACAGTGATTTTGTTCTTGTAGACTTCTTTTTGTCATTTAAGGAGGACTTTTGAACATCTGAACAACATTTTATGCCCAAGGACGTATAAGCAACTGGGTGATTTATAGTAATATTAAAACGTATGTCCAAAGCACAATGCAACTCTACGTAAAAGCTACTGCTTAGGTCACTACAAGTAAATGTATGGTTTCGGAAAAACGTGTTGACAAATCGTTATGACAACAATTACCGTTATTCGAATCTCTTGGCGACTCGTGGCTATGAAGTTAAGTGAAGAGCTAGTATGGAAGTATAAATTTACTCAAGATTATCTTAATAATTGAAATCGTTCATTTCCAATTCTCCAAATCCATTGTTCAGTCCTTCCAAGGCTGCAGGTTTGTCTGTGGTGTCTTCATTTATCCTTCATTTATCTGCATTCCTTATTACGAATCTCCAGAAGTTGCTTATATACTTATATATATATATATATATATATATATATATATATATATATATATGATGAAACACAGAATGTGTTCCCTTACACTAATTAAAACATTAGTAAGTAATCAATAGATATTTTGGACTGCGCGGTACGTACGCCAAGCGCTGCGAACAACGACGGGAGCTAGCAACGGTCGCTACCGCCACCGGTGCCACCGCCGGGAGGCCAGCGTGAGAATGTCGGTTACAAACTGGGCAGCGAGCACGTGCAGCAGTCGTTAGGAGAATTGCGAAGAGGACAGACGTTAGCGGAGCGGCGAAGAGTTCGGACGTGTGGCGAAAAGCTCGCCGTTAGCGCGTGGACGAAAGGGAACATGCGATGCGTTCGTAAAGTAATAGTAACTGTGAAGCAGTAAATACGTGATGTAGATGATGAGAGTATCATTAGAATAAAAGATTCGTGTTGATAGAACAGTCGATCGCGCTTGTATTAGTTAGCGTAGTGGAAACCTTATCGAAACTGTGTGGTACGGAACTGAGACCAGCACGCGTGATAGGCGCGGGTTAAGTAATTAAATCCATCGACGGAAGGTGATTCGAGAGAGGTGCAACGCCGTGGTATCAAGATCCGAGTTGGGGAGGAATCGCAAGGTCACCAGCCCAGGACGACCGCCACGCCATCAGCCGCCGACGGCCCACAGCTGCTGCAGAGGTCGGCAACCCTGTCGATACGAGCTGTTCTACGAGCATCGAAGGTATTTGGTCGGGGCCCCGAAGGTATGATAAATGCATATTATACCTAATCTTGGTACCAAGGCAGAGTGAATAAATGTTATCAGATCATGTAATTAACAAATTTGATTTGCAAATAAATCTTGTTCATGATTGTATTTCCATTTCTAATTAACTTTCCCAATGTTATGCCAACTTATCCAGGGACCCATTCACGGAAAAGATACCCTCCTTTAGTGTTATATTGCAGTGAAATACCCGGCATCACCAGGTACGTCACAATATATACTTACATTGACTCTGGTCAACAATTTTCAAAGGCAACTGAATAACTCACTGCGTAGTATGCATTCTTGTCAAATGAATGTGTTATTAAATGAAGAATTATTTGTAATAAAAATAAATATGAAAGAAAGCATATGCAGCGAATTATTCAGTTGACTTTGAAAATTGTTGGTCAGAGATAACTAGTTTCGCTCTTGGTGTTTTAAAAATAGTACACGCAACCCGAGCACGAGGTGATACCTGCATTAGTCTCTTTGTCGTCTTCGCTGCGCCGGGACGACAAAACTGCTTCGTGCGTGAATTGCGTTTTGCGGCCTTGTGACGTAAACAGCAATTAAAATATAATTCCTATACAAATGCACTGGTGAAAAAAGTATTACTACACTGGGAAGAGCGCGGGCGATGACGTCGGTGATAAAGGAAGTGAGGGTTGGGGTCGTAGACGCCCTGATTACCATGGGTGACCGACGCCCGGTGGCGTGATAAAGTGTCCCTAACGCATCAAGGACACAGCGGATTGAAAAGGCGATGACCATTGTGATGAGGACTAATTGAAACACGGCGTGCCGGGAATGAAGGTCAGGATGCCACGGCGGCACTCTCGTGCGTCCTTCACCCCATTGGACGAGATTGAACGGGGTCGGATTGTCAGCGCAATGCCTGGAGGTCAATTCGGCCCACTGCTGACCACGTGGGCTGTAATTCGATGTCGGTTCTGGCAACGATGGGTGGACGAGCCTTCCCACACCTGTAGATCCAGTGCCAGGCGACCGCGGAGCGCTGACGAACGTCGAGAGCGACGCATCGTGAGGGCGGAGTCGGCAGACCGGACGGCCACCCGCGGAGAGATACAGGCGCATGTGGCCCCTAATCCTACAGGTACCGTTGGGAACCGGTTACGTGCAGCAGAATGACGGTCGCGCACTCCACTAGCCCGACTATCACTCACGACGAACCTTCATCGGGCACTCTACTTTCACGCCAGTGATTCTCGTGTGCGCGAATGCGGGAGCAATATCCTAACAAACGCGTCACGGACCGCGCGCGATCTTTCATACCTCTTCCTTGTCCTATACTGTCCCTTTGACACATACTTACACTAACACGCAGTACACAAGCACACATGCCGGGAGACCGGTCGGAACTTAGAGCTCGTCCCGGCTGAGGCGGTGTCCCGCTGGTGGAAAATACCTGATGGGGAAAAGCCCCGCTAGCCGACGGTAGGTGGGCGCCGGATCTCACCATACAGTGGGGGAAAGATCACCGCCACCTCCCGAGAAAAAAACATACCTTACATTTACGGGACTAATGACCCTGGTAGTTGACGTGCCCGGAATCATCAATCAATCAAATCCACGGCACCCTAGGCCACCCCCTGAGTAATGGAGTGGGTTGCCATCGCGCGTTTGCCTTCTGTATTCGTGTAGGGCTCATTGACCAGCGCGGGATATATGCAGCACTGTCTGTGGAGATACCATTCTTGCAATTGGAGGTTCGTACGCTGTTCCAACACCGAGCACCGTGGCTCAGGATGTAGCACTTTGACTTCACATTCCGGAAGTCCGGGTTCAATTCTCGGGTCGGCAATCCTGATCGGGGTTTTCGTGATTTTCCTCGGTCAACCAGGTGAATGCTAGGGTGGTTATACTGAAAGGTCATGGCCGCCAATTTGGTGTGGCTAGCTGAATTCGTTACCTGCGTGAAGTCACGAAAGTTAAAAGAATTTGAGACAACACCCTGGTAGGGTGACTGACTAGGAACCCCGAGATCTAACGGCACTGAGGCCAATTGCCCTTTATGGGACGTGTAATGTCTAAATACACACACAAATATGCTGTTCTCTCATTACCCGTGGCCAGATTTGTCCCCGATCGAGCATCTGTGGGGCAAAAGGGATCAACATCTCACCCGTGCAGCGCCGCCACCGACAACTCTTCCTGTCCTGTTTGAGGTCGTGCAGGAGGCGCGGGGCAGTATATCTCAGGAAATATACTAAAATATGCAGTACATAAACTGCAACATTTCTGAAATGATTATTTCCATATTCAGGCTAGAGTTAAAATGTCAAAGAAATAAATACAATATTTTAAACAATTTATGTATTTCATATAATTTCAATAATAAAATAAAGACCTAAAATAGTCTGACAAAGTTATGAAATTGACAGACAGAAAAGAAAATAATAATTTCATATATCCCAGGATATTATTCGCCACCTGCACGATGGAATGCCTGCCCAAATACGAGCTTGTCGTGCCACCCGCGACGGATAAACAGATTTCTTTCTGCTCCCTGATTCGCTATGTTAGTGGACGCGCGACTCCCATTAATTCTGCCATTGTAATCATGTGTTGTCTTCCCTTTGAATATGCTGAAGGTGGACGGTGAAATGAATTATACAATGGGACCAGTGTGTAGGAATACTTTTTCCTAACAGTGCAATTTGTGAAATGCCCCTTCACCTACTTCTCCTAAATAAACCCTAAATTATTAATTTGTCCGTACTGTACTCAACACTTCCCATAGGTCTCAACGGCCATTATTCCATAATTCCTTCCTCTTTCTTGATCCTTATTCATCTGTAATAGAAGAAAAATCACGTCACGTCACGTCAATAGTTATTTATTTTACAAGAAGTCAAGATGACACATTATTCACAAGTGAGATTATTATGAAACAAGCGCTTACAAACGTCTTATTTTTTAAGACCAAAAAAATTATGTTCTATTAACATGATTATACATGTCACATTTTACTGTTGGCTTAATATTTATTTTCAATAGAAGATATGAATGGATAAAAACCAGAACGGTATATGTGACATTTTATAAATTCTGACAAATCTGTTTAAGTCAATATCACTGTAATGTCTTGATACTTTGTTTCGTTATTGAAACCACAGCATTTCAATTGTTCATTAAAACCACGAAAATACATTCTACTGTCATATAGCCTCCCGAATATTCGTCGTTTTTCGCGCAGCATTACATAACTTTCTCTCTACTGCCTAAGCGGTAGCATGAAAATAAAGTAGTGTAATAAGAAACTAAAAAATAAAGTTGGTTAATGAACGCACCAGTAGATGATGTTATCCATCTTCTTCATATAAACTATTACAGGCGACAGTGTGGAAGAAGAATCAATATAAGGTTCCTCTATAGCCATTACATAAGAGTCAAGAGCGTCTATGATTTTTCTCAATCGATAGGCGTTGAAGACCGCGTGAAAATTGTTGAACGCAGCGCATGTAGATGTGAGGCATACACCCGCCTTGGAGATGTAATCATTGATGTCTTTGCTGTTAAGAAACAACTCCAACCATTCGCCCAGCAAAAAATAGATAGTTAACGCGTGAAGAAAGCCTATGAGAGCTCGCATCGCCCACTGCATAGGGGAGAGACGGCGCGGCCTTGGCCCCGAGTGTGCACCCATGAAGGCCATCCAGCGCAGATACAGCGCGAACAGATGCCCTCTTCGCCACGAGGGCTCGGGCTGCAGCAGCTCCAGGAGGCGGTCTCTCTTGGCTGCCATCTCTCGCTGCTTCCTGTGGGAAGAGAAAACAGGTTGTGTTGGGACCTTAAAGGCCATCCAGCGCAGATACAGAGCGAACAGATGCCCTCTTCGCCACGAGGGCTCGGGCTGCAGCAGTTCCAGGAGGCGGTCTCTCTTAGCTGCCATCTTTCGCTGCTTCCTGTGGGAAGAGAAAACAGGTTGTGTATGGGACCTTTAAGGCCATCCAGCGCAGATACAGCGCGAACAGATGCCCTCTTCGCCACCAGGGCTCGGGCTGCAGCAGCTCCAGGAGGCGGTCTCTCTTGGCTGCCATCTCTCGCTGCTTTCTGGGGGAAGGAAAACATGTTGTGTATGGGACCTTGATGGCCATCCAGAGCAGATACAGCGCGAATAGGTGCCCTCTTCGCCTCGAGGGCTCCGGCTGCAGCAGTTCCAGGAGGCGCTCTCTCTTGGCTGCCATCTCGAGCTGCTTGTCGTACTGCTGCGGACGGTACTACTGCGGCGTACAACCGCACAGACATAAAGACGGTCATATAGAAAGACGTTTGCCATCAATAGATTTTTGGATATCAAGAACCAATAAAACATGGATTCTGATTGATCCAACATGTTACAGGAAGTATCGTACTATATATAGGAACAGGATTTATCCATTTTCGCTACCAGGGCCAGGCAATAAGAGTTCTTGTGTCGAAACTTTGCAGTTTTCCGGCGCACGATTCCAATACTTTCTCTACTTACGACGTAAGGGCGAGAAAGTGAGAACTGAACGTTTATAATAACAAAATCAATCATCGAGGAAAATAGAGTTACTTTCGAATTATCGGATGAAGTTTGTCTCGTATATACTGAAGAAAAAATGTTAGTTCCCCAGAGATTCGCAGTAATCGGTATCGACTCTATTGCAATAATTACTTTAGTGAAATAAAATTAGTTTATACATTTTAGCCTCCTCAACTTACTAGAACAATGAAATGTATCTATTTAAACACGGATTCTAAGCCATATTATAAACGCGTCCCCTTTCTGAGTTCAAGGATGGGGAGCCGTCTGAGTACACTTACAGCATTTTCCATTCGCTGCCCTGTCATTTCGCGAGTAGCACAGGAAGAGGGCGCTCTCAGTGCGGTGGCAGAGTCAGTGAAATAGAGTGCAATTTCGTTAGTTTCAGCCAGGGAGCATCTGTCTTATAGGCTTATTCGCACCCTCTTCGAATAGCACTAATGCTCCGTTATGTTAGGTTCCCAATTAAATATGGGGAGAGCTATCACGATAATTCGGGACTATCAGATAGGCAGGCTGGTACCGGAGTCCAATTTGAGCGTTCTTCCAAAAACTCTGGATTAAAACCCCTTCCCAAGCACCCTTAGAATCGGGCACTGCCACGACAAAGCCAAGAGCCATGGGGTGGGGACCACCGGGTGTCTGAAACAGACTTGAAACCCCCATCATAACTCGTCAATGCATACACATCACTTTTGACGTATCACCGGAAATCAGGTATAAAGAACGGGTAGTTTTAATTTCCTGCTTGGTTGCAGGCCGAGACCACGCGGATGCATCTGAGCACCACCTGAGACCGCGCCTGCGTGACATGGGGTTTGGTACCGGCTGCTCACTGCACCCAACATGGCACTACCGTGATACCGAAAAACAAGGTCGGTCGACCTTTTCCAATCCAGGGTCGGTTGACTGTTGACTCTCCACCAAAGCCAGAGGTGAATACATCCGTCGCCCCCCCCCCTTGTTTGCGGGCATTCGTTCAAGTACAAAGCCGCTCAATAAAATCATTAGTACTTTTGCTTACGGTGGGAGAGCTATGGGATCGGCGGAGCTGGATGCCTTCGTCCGCACGGTCTGTGGGGGATGGAAACTGAAGAAAGCGTTTATGACAAAGAGAAGGATAATATTCCTGCCACTCTTTCTCGGCGCAGCCGTTGCCTCTCTCTATCGGACATGCACCGGTCGCGTCGCGGGCGCCACGCCCCCGGCGGAACCCAGTGATTAAATCGTTTCGTCATGTTCCCTTCCGCGCTCGTTTCCAAATAGCGACTCCGCTGCAACATTCACCACAGAGAATATTTTAGTGACGCACTGGATCACTCAATGCGTTATTACAAAATGTCCAATTATTAACATTGTTACTAGAAACAAGAAGTACACGCACTAAATAATGACTCAAAATAAATGTTATAAACTTCCTAGGAGCCAAATAAATGTTATAAACTTACTAGATTAACACTTAAATTAGTTGTAAAAAATACTCATTTATTTATACACTAATGTAGTATAGATCTGACAAATTTCGAAGTGGGACACATTTTTTAAATAGTTTGTTCACCTGAGCACTTAGGAAGCTCGCTGCCCCCTGGACTCGCTGCTCATAACACGACGCATGAGACGTCCAAACATTAAACAGCCGTGAGACTTATGTCATGTTATGAATCCCAAAAACACACATGGTCTCAAATGGAAGCCTTCTGACGAAATGCGACTATTAATTTTATTTATAATATGACGAGAACTCATTCTGCCAAATTGTTGGCATTGTAGTTAAGGTTCTCATCGGGTCTGTGGATTCGTTCCCGATTACGTTCACACATGCTTTATCTACTTTTACTGGATTTTGGTAGTGGTAGTTGAATTAAAAGATTTAGATAACTCAACAAACAGGTCATTTACATCAGTTAATTAATTTTGAATTCATTAGGTCGAAAATCGCAATGCGCTAATTTTAAACGTGCAAATTAATTAAACTTTACAATAAAATGCTTCTTAATACTCTTTCTTCTTTACATTAATTTAAATGTCTTTGTCACATACCCATTTCCTTCCTCCTCCACAGCAGCGCCACCTATAACGTTTACCACAACGCCACGGGGAGAGAGAGAGAGAGTGAGAGAGTGAGAGAGAGCGGGGGAGTGAGAGAGGGGGGAGAGAGGGGGAGAGAGGGGGAGAGAGAGGGGGAGAGAGAGGGGGAGAGAGAGGGGGAGAGAGGGAGAGAGAGAGAGAAAGTTGGGGCGGATGGTCTGGAACCGTCTCTAGGTCGGAAGACCTCAATGTTGCCGAAAGTCGCATCTCCAGTTCCTCAGCTGGCATGAGGGGGTCGCGGCACTCACAGGATCGGATACATTGCCAGCGGCACCCGTTTGTTGACTCAAAGCACCGGCGTTTGTTCACGATCGCCCTTGCGAGAAGAGTTCATTCTCCGCGGACAAGGTATTTGATGGCCGCTATAATTCTCACCAGCCGTCGCGATTCTTTGATCTTTTCGGCAACTGCATGGCCACCGCGGTAATGAATATCCAACAGTGTCTTGTTTAGGAGTCCTTAATCCGCCGAAGGGCAAGTTACTTTAAAAAACATGAGTCTGACAGATAACATTTAACCAAGTTCTTGCGACCTGCCTTCTCGCTAGCGTCTGACTTCTACCGCACCTAACTGGCTTCTCTCGTTTCCCATTGAGTTTAAACACCTCCCTCGCATCTCTCGCCAGTCCGTCTTCTGAAAAATCACCCCGCCTATTTCTTATTTTCTACCAATCATCAGCGTTGCAAGAAGTGAGCTCGTCGATCTTTCTTTTAATTGATGGAGAGGAATTAAGTAGAATTAAGACTTTGTTTGCACTCTAACGTCTTCAAGGAACGTCGCGCGAAAGTAAATGAGTCGTTGTACAATTTCTTAAGGATGAGCAATTTATAACATGTCGCGCACGCAGCGTAGAAACCACTACGCCTTTCCAGCCGATTGGCTTAATTGTAGATAAGCATGAGGGAGTGCAAGCTCTATCATGCCTCCGTCCTCCTTTTCACAATATTGAAAATAATGTTTGAATTTGTATTTATTACTTATGTGCGAAAATGGAATGGATGATGGCTTAATAGACTATATATTAATCATGTTTACACTGGTTCATTCGTAGTATCAGAACATGTATCTTCTGTTAGAAGAATTGCTTTGTTGAGTCTGCCTATTATTTTAGTGAATCTATTGTTTCTTGCTCTATCTGTAAGAAGAGGTAAATTTTCTTTCATCATTAATACTATAGCTTGTAGTTCATTGATCAATTCTTTGGCTACAATTGAGACATCATTGGCAGCAAAACTATGGTCGAAAAATAACATATAAAGTTAGTTATTTAATGAAAATTTGTTTTGATTATTATCTATGGTGCTTTTAATTGGTGCAATTTGTTCTACTTTTTGTTTTGTGTGATATGTTGAGTTTAAGTAGTTCAATTTTTCTGATGTCGTCTTTGTTGGTTGAGCTTATGGTGTTCAGTTCTGTCTGTATTCATTAAAATGTGAGATTCTTGTAATGATAAATCAGTGAGGTGGACTCTCTTCTGAAGAGTTGGGAACTGTTGGTTATTGAATAAAGACGTCTGATGTAGTTGCATTAGAATAAGATTTTCTTACTTGGGTGTTTTGATTACTGGTGCTAGTGTAAGTAGTGGATGACTTGAATGATTCCTGTGCTGTTTTGGTATTCATCTCCGATGCACGTTCTTGAGTGTTGTTGGTTCGGTTGGAGGTTACGTTTCTCTTATTGTCAGAAGAAGCCATATCTAAAACATTAGCGACTGCAATTGCAGTCCTTATCTGTTATCTTGATAAATAAACTGGACGATGGAGTTTATATTTATGTACCACAAGTTTGTGGATTAGTAGCACACCTATAACACTAAGAAATATTTCGATACAACTCGACGCGGTACACACACGGCCTCCTTGATTGACACTGCAACCTATTCTTTATCACGAACAACTTAGAACGCTGAACGATACTTAGAAAGAGGACTATTGCAACAATGATATAATAAAAAACAGTAGAAGGCACAAAGAAAATACACAGTTTCATTTCTTTATGAAAAGGTGATTGAATGAAGAACTTTTTAGAGATTTCAGTGGTATTTTTTCAAATTTTTTAACTGTCGATTTTTGGGAGAAATTTAAAAAAATAAAAATTAAATAGGTCAAAAACATATTTTTAAAACAATTAAAGAATTAGTTATAAACATCAAATTAAAGATCATCTTTTGTTCTTTAGTGTCGCAAAGTATTAAATTGCTTAATTATAATCTCGAAAAATGATATTTGGAAAAAAACACGTGATTATATTTTTTCTTATGCCCTTCAAAAATATCTAGGACATCAAGGTCAAATTTTCCTTAAATTTGTGCGATTTGACATGAAATTACCACATTGCAGATTATGTTCATTGGGAATTTTCTCACCCATGAACTGAAAGTAAGTGCACGTCGCGGCGATGAAACGAAAGCACTAAAACGAAAACGATAAATTGCTTCCTTTCATTGCACGAGGCAAATTTTATTCTAACATTTAATTGCCGGACAACTCATAAGTGAATTAATCTACGAAATCTATTATGTGTATTGCCTTTGTCCGTGTCCACAGTGACTTAATTACAGGATATTTAATAATTATGTAGAATTATACTTAACGATATAAATATGCATATATATATGTATATATATGTATATATATGTATATATATATATATATATGTATATAGATATACATATATATATATATGTATATATATATATATATACATATATATTGATACACTATTTCTATGATACAGATGAAAGCAATTTATTTGTTTATTTACGCAGATTTCTTGTTATTTGTAACATTTTTATATAACATTCCCGTAAAACATGAAATATATTTACAACATTATTTATTTCCACTTTATAACATCTAAGATTCATGTAAATATTCGTGTTGTTGGCACATTACTATATTGTTTTCCTATAACACTTGTTGGCTTATGTTTAAACTTTGTATTCAAGGATGAGCGGAAATATATTTCATTCTCATTACAAATTAATGTAAATATTTTCTCAATATTAAAATAAAATTCAATAATTAATTTGCCCGACTGATTTATATACTTACTATCTTACGTAAGTAGACGATTCGTCCCTACGGACATAAAATATTTTGAAACCGTATCTTATGTAACAATACCTCTGTGAGAACAAAGACGTGTTGATTTCGCGACGCTCCAAGGCTGGCATATTGAACCGTTAAGGGCATCGGGGATCCGCAGCACAGAACAAGGGTGCCGACCGCAGCGGCGTGTATTTTGTTCAAGTGGAGGCGGAATTATGACCGCGAAAAGGAGGGAGAACTCGGCGCGATGCAGGACCGCCCGCCCTCACGAGAAACAAAGGAGGAGGTTTCCGCACACCAGCCCTCGGAAAGACCACCAAAGAAAGCCACATCGTGTTTTTATGACAACCACCTCTATGCTCATTGCGTCCGGTGTCGCACCGGCAAAACGTCTCTTTCCCAAAAAAATAAAGATTTCAAAAAAACATCGCGGTGCAGTCACCGACCACTGACAAATCGGGGGGGGGGGGGGAGCGCTCAGCACCGCGCAGTTAAGGTCAGTAAACCGCGCCCGTAAGAAAATGAAAATGAACCCCTCAGGCGTGCGGGACCCAATATTGCCGCCGAAACTCCAGTGGCAATTTTTTTATGTACTTTTTAGCGCCCCATTGGTTCGAAAGCACCCTCGCCAATGCTCTCAGAAGTCGATGCTGAGCAATCAGAGACTAGGATGTGCGCGGAAGGAGGCAGTTTATAGCTTTCGTTATTCGAGAGACAAGGAAGCTAAGGCAGATGGAATCTAATATGTGATCGAGACTGAGATGAGATCGAGAGATCAATGACCGAAGTGCTTCGAGTGATGGCTCAGATGACAATTCACTTGAACTTTGAAAATGATCGAGTGAGCCTCGAGGGAGGCATTATTTCCTGTGCTTGAGAGCCTCTAAATTATCACTACCTTCGTGAGTACCTTAGCCACCCTTACGTGATAGTCACAGTAGACTTTGATCTCCGGAACACCGTCGCCACCGAGAACGGGTCATTGCGACGGCGGCAAGAAGGTGCGTGGGTGCGTGCGTAGCCGCAAGGGCTCGCCCGTTAGTGGGAGGGCTGAGGTGCCTGGGAGCCCATGCGCTCCGCCAGTCGGCCGGCGGGAATCAGCTGGCAACCACCCTCGCTCGTCGCAACTACCTGCCGCGAAGAGCGCAACATTCAACAAAGCAGTAAGGACATAATCGATGTTATTAGTTGTGGTTACGCCCTCCCTTTTCCCCGCCCCTGCGGGCGAGACTCTCAATGAAAAAAGTCTCAGCGAGGCGGCAAGTCATTGCTTTTTGTAGCACGAATAGAAACTGTCTATTTGGACTCAAAGAAAAATAATTCTATCTAAGTTATCATTCACGTGCATGCTCATATTCTTCCTCACAATCATCTCAATTGTTCATTAAGTGTGTTATAGGAGTATATTTGTTTTATTGGCCATGCAATCCCGCATCCAGAACATTCCCACAGATTACATTTTAGAATTAGAATGCAATATTAGATTCATTAATAACTCAGCCATACAGAAATAAAATACATAATATTTATTAGAGTAAATAAGATTAAAACATTTCTGTCACCCTTTTTTAAATACAGAAGTATTCATTTCGCGATCCAAAAATAACAGGGAACTAACTACATTTTTATGGAAAAATGAGTTATCTACACGGCTGAATATATCAAAAGTTTTTCTGTTTACTGTGTTATTCTGAGATGTCAATTTCGTTTTATCTTCGACTTGTGGACAAGATATTCAGTTCTATCAACACATGTTCATATTTTTTTTAATAAAACGGTTCCATATGCAATAATTGTGGTGACAACGGCTTTTTAAGATATTACTATTGACTAAAGCTCCTCCTCAAGTATAATTTAAATCTGGTAAATCCTTTTAAAACCATGAAATGACAAATGTAATACAAATCAACAGATTTTTTAATAAAAATAGTTTTCTTTTAGGGAAATGTTTTCTATGGTAATGTAAGGAATGTTGAATTCATTATGTTAGCACGCCTGAAGCAACAAACTTCGCTAGTAGTAGTAGAAGGTTTATAATAGTCTGTAACTTGCAAAGGAAAACAATGTTGTATCATAGAAGTATCAGAGAAGTGTCTTGTAGGATCGATGTCAGAGTATTGTCCCAGTAATTCTAAAAGTGGTAAATTATGTAAATAATATAAGAAATTATCTCAATATCACAAAATATTCAGGAAGCGGGAACGAAAATTGTGTGACTATTTGTATTCTGAATGAACATCCTTAGCATGCAGCTCTAATATCCGTCGCAGGGCGAGAAGATATGTAATTCCTCTCATTGTGTAATAAAACCTTATGTTCAATACCCTGGTTCATCAGCTAGTAATTTAATAAACATCAACACTTTAAAAGCAAGTTTATGTGCATGATATTGAAAAGACAGTCAAAAATATCAAGGCCAGGAAATGTGCGAAATTATATTAATAATAATAATAATAACAATGTCTTTATTAGTGACGTGATGCTCAGGCCATAGGGGCCTGCTCTTCTGCCTAACCACGTAAATATACATAATCAAGTGTACAGATATGTATCATTTGAGACTAAGAACAAGGTGTACATTTAAGACTGGGACTACAAATCAAGACACTCTCGGCATACTTCATATTTAATTGATATTTGATGTGACGTTTTCTTTGTACTCGTACGTGCTGACTGTAGCTGCTCATATAAAGGCATGATCTTCAACCGACATTTTGCATTATTCTTCTTCCATCAATTTTTGTTCTTATCTGCAACATAACGAAGGTTTAGAATATCAATCTTAGGATAATCTAATAATTTACAATATATTTATTACAATTTATAGAGGGCTGTACTGGAAAACGACTGGTGACGCGGAAACGCGGATATGCAATCAGGAGCTGCGGTACCGAAAATGAAGTCGTAACGAAACTGCCGTTTCAATAACCGCATCCAGCTGACTGTACCTCAAAAGTCACTCTCTTCAAATCAATGAATATCTGGACGACAGGCCGGTCGTTGGTGCTCTGTACCCGCAGTTGTTACCGCCCTCACCTCGAAAATATTGAAGCGTGTGCTGACAACTGTTTAGGGCAGTGAAAGCTGGTGGGGTTGTTCTGCCTTGTCTTTTTTAACTGTCTTCAAAATTCGGCTAGGCAAACCGTCCGTTCTCCGCTTTGCAGCGCGTTTGAGACTAATAATTTGTCATCAGTCACCGCCGTTCTCTCGTACAAACGTCACAAGAAAATACGATAGTTTCCTAGTCCAATGGCACCACAACTACTACACATTACCCACTCCGCAATGGTTTTGAAACTGAACACAATACATAATGGAGGTGCACATTTCATTTCGCGAACTGCCCTTTCCAAAATAAGCTCGTAAAGTTTCAGTGTGCACAATTTTCCCTTTTGTGTTACTTCGTGTAACTTCGTGTAACTACTTCGTGTAACTTCGTCAATGTCACAATGTGTAATACTGTTTGTTCTGTTTTCTATGGCGTCCTATTGTTGTGGTACTATCCGTATGTGGGGATAAGAAGATACACACAATACAAACCATCACATATTGTATAAAAGAAAATAACTTTTAAACTAATTATAAATATAGATTCTTGTTAATTTATCAAAACGCTTATTAATCTAAAAGGCACGTGTCGTTCCGATATTAAATTTCTATCATTTTGTATTAGCTTTACTCAGTGAATTGAATTCTAATTATCCAGATGGGTTAATAATTCATGAAAAATGATTCAATGAAAAAATCAACGTTTATCCAAAAGCAAACTATCGTAGGCGACCCTCAACATTATTTTCCTTAACACCAGAATTAAGTTAATAAGTCTGTGTAAAATAGTCAATGGAAAATCACACTACCCACCTGCGCCTCCGCGGTCACTCTCCCCCACCGCCAGCAGCACCATCACGTAAGAGCCGGCGGTCTCGAACACCTGCGAACACCACGCACCCTACTGCCACCAATCATCCCGGTTGAGGGGGCCTCGAGTTGACGATTTTTTACATGCATGACAGTACATACGTAGTAAAGGGGAAGTTTGGTAATGCTCCCACAGGCACCGGTGATATTCAACAGACTGATTATTGAGACCTTGGTATCAAAAGAATGGATACATGTTGTCCTGTAAGTAGTACAGGTTTCTAACATATTGTGCAATCAGAACACTCGATTGGTTGGTTCTTGATACCTAAAAATCGGTTGAAGGACAACTTCTGACCGTCCGTCCATTGTCCGTCCGTTCCTCAGTCTGTGATCAATGGCACCGCTTTAACTATTCAGACCATTTTCTCTAAAAATGATATTCCCTGATTGATCTGAACAAAATCAAGAAACTTAGAAAAATAGATTGTTTGATCCATTGGGGGGTATTCTTTGAATAAAAATGCAAGAACTGATTCCATTTTTTTAAATAACGAATATCGTTTTCTTAATTATAAACGGGTTTCTCGACTAGTACGTAGTATGTAGCGACGAACTACAATAAAATGCTGATAATCCTATTTTCGGCGAAATCGCGAGGTGAATAAATAGACTTTTTACTTCTCGCCCTTACGTATCTACGGAACGAGAGAAAGTATTGTAATCGAGTGCCGGCGTATTTGCGAATCAAAAACTCACATTGTCGGACACTAGATGGAAAAAGAGAGTAAATCGTGTGTACATATATATATATATATATATATATATATATATATATATATATATATATATATATATCGTAAATTGTAAATTACTACATCTTACACGATGTGTAGTCAGGATCCATGAATCCATGTTGTATGTTTTGTGGATCCTTGATTTCGAAGTATTGATTGATGGCGCTCTCTCTCTCTCTCTCTCTCTCTCTCTCTCTGTCTGTCTGTCCGTCCGCTTACAGTGAACGCCAGCGCCTAAACCGATCAGCCGATTTACTCCTAAATTGATATACACCAATATATCTTGATATTAATATATCTTCATTACTGAGAACTTGAATTTAAGTACATAAACAATACGGCGGAAAGCATCTGTTTTATTTCTGATATAAGTAGTTTATATTTATAAATGAGAATTGTAATCCAATTTTATTTTAGACAAGTGCATTGGAGATTGAATGTTGAATATTCTGGATGAGCGCTGAAAATTTCGTGTTTAGGTGGTCCTGTGATCTTCAGACTCATGTAGTTCAACATCAACAGGAGGGAGCGTCGTACGCTAAAAATGGTTGATTCCGGACCAGGTTGAATGTACGGAAGACGAGAGTGTGGAGGCAGTCGAGAGTTTGAAGGGGACTGAGTACGTGCAGGAGATTCAGTGTGGAGAAGCTTAGGTGCGGAGTAGGTTGCGTGTAGAGGACCGGAGGTTAACTGTCACGAGGAGGTTCACAGTGGAAGAAGTTGAGTAGGGAGGAGGTTGTTCAGTATAAAGATTGACTGTAGGTTGAAAAGAGGTTGAGTGTGGAGGAGTTTTAGTGCCGAGGAGGTGAGTGTGAAGGAGGCTGAGTATGGAAGAGGTCGAGTTCGGAGGAGGTAAACTGTGGAGGGCCAGTCTCAGCACCAGTAAGAGGGAGCGCCGAGTGCTGAGAATGGTTGATTATGGAGGCGGTTGAATGTGGAAGAGAATGAGTGTGAAGGAGGTTGAATGTAGAGGAGGTTGTGTGTGGAGGAGGTTGAGTATGAAGGAGGTTGAGTGTGAAGGAGGTTGAGTGTGAGGGAGATTGAGTATCAGGGAGCTTGAGTGTGAGGGAGGTTGAGTGTAAGGGAGGTTGAGTGTGAGGGAGGTTGGGTGAGAGGGAGATAGAGTGTGAAGTAGGTTGAGTGTGGAGGAGGTTGCTTGTGGAGGATGTTGATTGTGCAGGAGGTTGAGTGTGGAGAGGCTGAGTGTGGAGAAGGCTGAGCGTGGAGGAGGTTGAATGTGGAGGAGGTTGAGTGAGGAGGAAGGTGAGTGTCGAGGAGGGTGAGCGTGTAGATGAGGCTCACGAAGACCTGCTGGAGCGTGCGCAGCGTGACGGGGATGAAGGTAGAGTTGGCCCCGTCTCAGCACCAGCAGGAAGCAGCACCAAGTGCTGAGAATGGTTCACTAAGAAGAATGGTCAGTGTCAAGGAGGTTGAGTGTGAACGAGGATGAGTGTGAAGGTGGTTGTGTGAAGGAGGCTGAGTGTGAAGGAGGTTGAGTGTAGAAGAGGTTAACTGTGAAGGAGATTGAGTGTGGAGGAGGCTGAGTGTGGATGATGCTGAGTGTGGTGGAGGCTAAGTGTGAAGGAGGCTGAGACTGGAGTAAGTTGAGCGTGTAGACTAGGCTCATGAGCATATACCTGCTGGAGCGTGCGCAGCGTGACGGGGATAAAGGCGGCATTGGCCCCATCTCAGCACCAGCAGGAAGCAGCACCAAGTGCTGATAATGGTTCACTAAGAATGTTCAGTGTGAAGGATGTTGAGTGTGAAGGAGGTTGAGTGTGAAGGAGGTTGAGTGTGTAGGACGTTGAGTGTGTGAAGGAGGTTGAGTGTGAGGGAGGTTGAGGGTGAGAGAGGTTCAGCTTGAAGAAGGTTCAATGTGAAGGAGTTGACTGTAGGGGAGGTTGAGGCGAGGCTCATGAGCATATACCTGCTGGAGCGTGCGCATCGTGACGGGGATGAAGCCGGCGGTGAGCACGAAGCCGCGCTGGCCCTGTCTCAGCACCAGCAGAAGAGAGCGCCGTGCACTGGGGTCCCCGTTGTACCAGGCGCTGGCATACGCCGCTTCACCAACGCCGCTCGCCTGCAACACACGCGCACACATTTAACAAGATCAACGTTGAAATTTCTAAGTAGACTCTACAAATGCAATATAATGTAAAAGTTAGAAAGAACGTCAAAAATATCCAGTATATACTTACTTTTTCTGATAGCATCTCTCCAAACCAACAATACATAATCATCTGCAAAACTTGGACGCTTAAGAGGAATGAGATAGCGAAGAAATCTATTCCGTTTATTTCAGTCTATAAAGAAGGAAAAATATCAATATATAACATGATAGAGCATAAAACATGTATGTATCACATTTACTGTAAACGGAATCAAATGCATTAACGTTTTGGTAAAAAGATCTGTCCGCGACCATTACCTATAAAGATTGTTATTATGCATCGGGAATTTCGAATATGAACTCTTCTGAATTAAAAATCTTAAGTTAGTTTTTCGAAATTAAAATCTAAATTGATTGTAAGATTTAATGCTCGTGAATATACAATTTTGTAGGCATTTTATGATTTTTACTTATGAGTATTTACACACTTTGGAAATGCTCTGTTCGCTTTTCATATTTTAAATTCATAATTAATGGTGCATTGAGATAACACCATTTTAAGAGCACTTTAAAGAAATTTGAAGGTACAATTTTAGAAACCCAGGTCAAACTGGACTTTCTTACAAAAGTTAATTTGTAATATGCCTCATCTTCATTAAAAATCCTTTCTTATATTACTAATAGAGAATCAACCTACTATCATCATAATGTACGATGTGCAGCATATGTTGATAGCTGCTGCGACAAAAAGGAGAAAAAACACAGGGTTATAGAAATCTCTCACCAAAATGAGGATTCTGCAACAAAAATATTCGTTATAAACTTAAGTAATGTTGTCAAAGTATATTGGATTACATTCTATTATTGCAGGCCCATGCGACATCTCCGCTGCCAGGCCCATCAGCACCTGTGTACTTGGGCTTTGCGTACTTTTTTACAATCAACGGTAATTTAATTCACAATCATTCGACAAACATATTCGGAAATAAAAAGTTGGGGAGGGAAATAAATATCCCACTCATACATTCATCCATTTGTTTGAACAAGACATCCCTGAATATGAATGTTGATACTTTTTAATGTTAAAGATCTTGTCATGCCTTCAATACGTGAGTCGTTAGCGACTCGTTGGAGTAGTTGTCCTTGACGTTAGCGAAAACACCGAAGTAAATACTGAACAAATTGTTAATGTTTTTGGTAACTTCCGGTGCATAACAGCAGCTATTTTTTCGTATATAAAAAATTAGGCCATATTTCGACCTGCACCTCTGTAAAGTTCCTTGACAATAGTGAATACATTTTACTCGCTGCGAAAAGCACCAATTGTGTGGTATTGACAACGTGATTACCAATTTTCAATGTTTTCTCTGTTGTTTTCAGTCACTATATAATTATTTAGACAAACCCCAAGTTTTCAAAGGCTCGGAAACACATTTTTTTATTCGGTTGTTATTGTTTTAATGTAGGATCAATAACAATCATCGTTATTTAACCAATTAGTTTTTCTCATTTGCTTTGACATTACTCCCATGACACCTCTGTGATCTTAAAGTGGTTTGCCTGTGCATGTTAATAGCAGTCCAGCTGTTTCTATTTATCAATGGAAGTTCGTATGAGACCGTTTGGGACCCTTGTGGAGCGGCCTCACCGCAGCAGCTCCTGATGCCTACGAGCGACCTCTGCCACCTCCTGCGCCATCCGACCGCTCGGCCGGTCCTCTCCTCTCTCTGCTCTCTCCTGCGGTCCCTCGCCCTCCTCCTCCTCCCCCTCCTCCGCGCCGTCGGCGCCGACGCGCATCAGCCGCTTGGACAGTTCGTCCAGCTGCGCGCACAGCGTCAGCACCAGCTTCACGAACGTGGCGGAGAAGGCGGCCATGTTGAAGCCCCAGAAAGCGCACGCCGCGTTCACCAAGATGACGACGATCACGTTGGAAGCACCTGCGGAGCGATTGTGGGTCAGTGGTGGTCGTAAGATTGTTAGTTTTACATACGTTGTAGAATAGTGGTTTTAGATCACCGTTACCATGCCATAGACACTGGGGAATCCATGGATATCTTGGCCCCCTAAACGACCTAATGTTTTCTTTTATCTTCCTTTATTTGGCAAAATTTATATATATATATATATATATATATATATATATATATATATATGTGTGTGTGTGTGTGTGTGTGTGTGTGTGTGTGTATGTGTGTGTGTGTGTGTGTGTGTGAGTTCGAATTATGTGATAATTTAATAAAATTTAGTATTATAATATTTACAGTACATGAATAATGTACAATACAATAACAAAAATGTTTATTATTTAACACAAATCTACGATGCCCCCTCCCCCCAAATATACGGATGGATCTGCTTCAGTCTGTGAACGTTATAATGAAAAAGCAAAACCAGTCAATATGGCCGTACATGTGCATGAGTCTACTTATAGCACTTATTTCTATCTTAATGGTTTAAACATATTCAGTGTGACGACTCGTCACATAACGAATTGTGCATTTAAACATAGCCATTTACATTACTACAGAATATATTCATACATTAATGCATGATTAAAGAGTATTAACTTGATTCAGTGAATGAATTTCCTATCATTGACTCTGAATCTAGTAATGTTATTAATAGCTATAAAATGTGGGAATGCGAAAACGTAAGGGGACAGTAGATCGAGAAAAGTATTTTCTTCCTTGAGGGAAGGCGACATTCGTCAGGAGGTATAGAGTTGTAAAGAGAGATAAGAGAGATATCATTAATGCAAAGATGGTTTGAAAGAGAAAAGGATCTTCAATAACTTCTTCAAGGAAACAGGTCATGGTTTACAGAGATACCTTAAAGAGTTGGGAACGAAAGGTAGTAGAAATACGATAGTAATATTTACAATTGGGAAAGTGATCATAAGTACGTACTGCCGAGGGAAAAGAGAAAGAGAGGAGATGCAGAATTTGTGATGCCATTTAATTGTTGGCCCGCGAAGGCCTATTAGCCAAAAGTGAAAGTCCCTTTCATCCATGTCTGGAGAGAATATTGTGCACCGAGCGCACGCGCCCTTTTAATGTTTAGATTTAAGTATTTTTTCGAGTATATTCAAAAATTGAAAATCATTCCAATGTGTTCCATTGCGTTATGCATGATATGACCTGATATCACGCATTATTCTAACCCCCCTGCTTCAAGAGTACCGCGTAAAGTGCCGAGCTCAACAATATGGGGAAGTCAGATGTGGATCGCCCAAGTACTGGGAATATGGCCTGCAACCACATTAAAGAGTTTAGTTCTGACCCTTGAAGCCTTGCAAGTTGGACACCTCTGACCTAGAAGCAAATAGTTGCAATGTTCCAAATTTCAAACGTTTTATTATAAATTTAGATCAGTAGAGTAAATGTATTCGCTATTCGCAAATTTAAAAAAATAATGAATTAAGACTGATTTCATTCTTTCCCACTATGGCATATGAGGAAGTTCAAATAGTTTATTTCCAGTACACAGCGAATAAAGTTATATAACTAATGCGAGCCCTTGGAAAGAATATTAACAATTTCGACTGAATTACCTGAGTAAACATCAACAGGGTGCCAGAAACGAACAGGGGGCTTCATCATGACCAGTGAAAGAATGGTAGGTACAGCCACGTTCATCATTGTTCCAACCACGTACCTGCAGAGACAAATGTATTTTGAAATCTTTTTCCTCATACAAGGTTTTCAGTCCTCGTTATATTGTTCTCGCTAATAAATCGAGATATTATCCCAAACGTAATGTACAGACTGAACACGCTACAATTGGATACTCGTCGTTTAGTTTTGTAGATAATTAACATTAAACGTTGGACTATGTCCTTATGCTCGTGTGACACAGGCTTCAGCAAGTGAGCAATCAGTTTCACCTCGCGTCACTGCTCGCCACTTTTCTGAAAAACTCAATTGCTCGTACTATTAGAGAATACCCGGAAACGAACACAAGGCAAATAGCGCGCGAGCTTAAGTTATCACAGTCCCTCGTATGGAGAACAATTCGTGCGGAGAGATTACGACTTTTCCATTTCCAGCAAGTGCAGCATTGGCGTAGCAGACACTAATGCTTTCAATTCTCTAGGCATTTCCTGAGCAAATGCAAAGTAAACCAGGAATTTTGTTGTTTGGTCACATGCAGCGTGTTTTACGAGAACTGGCACAATTAATTATACAGAGTGCATGGGAGGGCCGAGGAAAATCCGCAGGTTGCACGAAGTGTAGCTCATCAAGAGCAATTTTCTGTAAATGTGTCGGTTGGCATTGTGGATGAATTTATCATCGGTCCTCGTTTCTTATCTGAACGTTTATGAGGCGTTCATTATCGAATTTTATAGCTCAGGTACTCCAAACTCTTTTGGAGCTGAGAGTTAATGAAAGACAGCTTTTATAACTCTGCAACCGAGGATCGCCACGACCTTCTTCGGCGCATTGAAAGTCTGGTGGCAGAAATAAAGATATAATCCGGAAACGTTCTGCGCGACACAGAGGCCTTGCTGCGCAGATGCTTATCTTGCGTTCACGCAAGAGGAGTTCATTTTGAACACTGGCAGAGCCCCTGTTACAAGAAGTAAAAATGGGAAATTTTGGCTGTATTGCAAATGTATAAAAACAATCCTTAATAACACTTAAAAATAGTTTTTCTCTCTCCTCTCATATTCGCTAAATAAGCAGGAAATAATAGCAACAGGGAACAATTTTTAATGTAATATTTGGGCTATAGTTTTTGCCAAATACGAACAATGACAACAATTTTTCTCTAAATTTTGAATGGAGTTGGCACTGTTTCCTTTTGCACTCGTGAATAACTTAATGTACTCTATCACTTGGTTCTGCAAGAGAAACGAGGACTGAATCACCCTCTACTCCACAATTCTCAGGCCCAGATTAAGCATGGAGTGAACAGAGCGGCCGCTCTGAAGCCCCGAACAAATTCGAAAACTGGAGCTTCATATTCACATGTTATAAGCAGTTTTAAGTGAAAATGTATCAGACATTTTTCTAGTAGTAAATACAATGGGTGCCACTATCTCAAATGATATAAAAAAGAAATCGATGATTCGAGCAACCCATAAAAAACAAACTGTCGTTTTATGGACCATGTGTGTTGCAAATAAGCAAAACTGCATAGCAAGAGCTACTGTAATTGAATTTATGATACTAATGTTTTCCATCATGCAAACATTTTTAAAACATTAGGGCTTTCTCTACCATTGAAATATAATTAATTTTGTACTCGGTCTACTCTTCGAAATGGATAAATTCTAATCTCTTTTCTGAAAAAAACTTAATTAGTAATTGATATTATTCAGAAAGATAAAGTCTGTAATACATAAAATGCAAAATTATGTATTAAAAAAAGAAATTATTTCGTTGCTTCAATACAAATATGACAATATTTTAAAAACAAAATGTCATGAAGATATAAATGTAAATAAAATATATGGAATATTCTATACTATAGATTAGTGCATATCTTACTTCTCTTATAAATGACAAATGGGCTTTGCTACCAGAAATGGGTCAAAATTGGGTGGTCAAATTGGATGGTCAAATTGGTAACAGTTACATCTAATTTGTTTGTTTGTAATTAATGTTACCGTCACAGTTATAGCTCTCAATAAATATTATGTAGTTTAGATCATGATTCTTGTGATTTGCTGTGCTACATAAAAAGAAAATTAGAGATACTAAAGTAATTGTTTTCAATGTCTTACCTTTTACTACTGAACCCAAACATGAACAATGACGTCCTTCATACATTTTTCTCGAAAAGTTCAAGTTGAATCAAAATTTTCCTAGCAAACATTGTTTGGCAACACTTTCTGACTGGAAAATCAAATGTAGTTTTTTCCTTCCCTATGCAAAAATCAGAATTTAGTAATGGAGTGAGCATACACTGTAAGGTCCCCCACGTCAAGACCGTTCCGGGGCCCCTGCAGAGGTTTATACAGCCCTGACAATACTCGTGGTCTATTATGACAGAGTTACTTTGAAAATCTTCTTAGATATTCAACCAAGGCTTGTTTCAATAACCCGGGAAATAAGAGACAATTTTAATACACTGTTTCCCGAAATATGGTCAAAAAGGTAGTCTACAAACGACGAACTAAAGTCTTATTTTTCACCCCAAGAAATCTCTAGTTATAAATGCGCGCGATAACAAGTGGCGCAAAAAATTGTGAGATCAGAAAAAATTAAATTTTGACTTCAGACGTACCAGCTTATAATGCAATCTATCTTCACCATATCAGCAAACACTGGCGACAGCGGTTCAAAAGAATCATTGAGAACATTTTCTACTGCCATTATGTAACAGTCAAGATCTTCTATGATATTTCTCAGTTGATTTGAGTTGAAGATGGCATGAAAATTGTTGAACGCAGCGCATGTAGACGTGAGGCATATACCAGCCTTAGAGATGAAAGCATTGATCCCATTGCTGTTCAGAAAAAACTCCAACCATTCTCCCAGCAAAAAATAGATAGTTAACGCGTGAAGAAAGCCTATGAGAGCTCGCATCGCCCACTGCATAGGGGAGAGACGGCTCGGCATGGGCCCCGAGTGTGCGCCCATGAAGGCCATCCAGCGCAGATACAGCGCGAACAGATGCCCTCTTCGCCACGAGGGCTCGGGCTGCAGCAGCTCCAGGAGGCGGTCTCTCTTGGCTGCCATCTCTCGCTGCTTCCTGTGGGAAGAGAAAACATGTTGTGTTGGGACCTTAAAGGCCATCCAGCACAGATACAGCGCGAACAGATGCCCTCTTCGCCACGAGGGCTCGGGCTGCAGCTGCTCCAGGAGGCGGTCTCTCTTCTCTGCCATCTCTCGCTGCTTCCTGTGGAAAGAGAAAACAGATTGTATTGAGACCTTTAAGGCCATCCAGCGCAAATACAGCGCGAACAGATGCCCTCTTCGCCACGAGGGCTCGGGTTGCAGCAGCTCCAGGAGGCGCTCTCTCTTGGCTGCCATCTCTCGCTGTTTCCTAAGAAAACGAAGAGAAGGAAGAGCTTGATTAACCTATTAATTAATTAAAAATTTAATTAATAATATATAGTGTTGGCGAGGTTCTGTTGATTTCAATTTCATCTAGGCGGGAATGTATTAAGTGTACAATAGAGATGAAATTATTCAAAAAAAGTTGTTTTGATGATAGATAAGTTGGGTTTGGTCGAAAACGATATAAATGCCACGTATATTCTATATGAAAATTAAGTATGATTATAATGGATTCACGGAATTCACTAAAGAAAGTGAAATATCTAATTAATGCTATACGGATTGATATTAAAACTGTCATAGAGTGGATTAATTTTGGAGGGAAGTACTTTGTGAATCTGAAGATTAAAATCGTACATTTGGGTGTTGAAGGAATGATTATTTATATTGATGAGAGAAGGCTTGGCCAGATATAGTTCAACTGAGATAAAAGAGAAATGAGAAATGTGTATTCGGAGAATTTGAATGCGCGCCAACGCTGTTTTCCCAGGTTACTGAGGAACAAAAATGTTAATTTAAATAATAGTAAACGTTGTCAAGCCGGGATACAGTCTCGCTCTAGACGTCGTGGAGTAAGCATCGCATCGCTCCGCTTATCGCTGTGCTTCGGTGTTACGCTCAAACTCGTGTTTAGTGCAAGTACAAACGGGCGCCGCTACCAGCGGATCCCCATATTTCTAACAGTGATTGTTTTTGTGCAATAGAATTGTTTATTGCTATTAACGAAATATTGTGTTTTCCAGTGAAAGTGTAGTGGTGCAGCGAAAACTGTATGTTCGCAACAAGTGCCCCCGCTTTTGGGGGCCAATTGGTGGCTGCAGCCCACGTTTTAAATGGTGGCACACCAGATCAGTTCACAGCAATGAATGGAGATGTGCTTCCATTTCCACCACAAATGGAAAATATTCAACCCTTGGAACAGTTCAACACATCACAACCGCCTGCCCTGCAGCTGGATGGAGAGCCGGAAGGGACTCTGACCAACCTTCAGTCAGTAAGCACTAAAGATGCTTATTATAACAGGTATGGTGCTGCCCCGCAACAAACAGTTATTCAACAGTCAACCAGTGGTTTTAATGAAAACAGTAAAAATCTAAAACGCATGCACGTAGATTTACCAGATGAAAACAATGCTTCTAAAAGAATACTGTATAACGTGACCGTCAAAAATAGGTACCAAGGTCTTCAAAATATGACCGAAGAAAATTCGCCAAACGAAAGGGAAGAAAGTGAAGAATCCATCATTAAAATACCCCCCTTTTATGTCCATAAAGTACTCGATTATCCCCTATTTATCAGTGAACTAAAAAGTATTACAAAAAACAATTTTTCTACTAAATTAGAAAAAGACACTATAAAAATTAAATTCAACTCAATAGAGGACTATAGAGAATATCGAAAATTCTGTGAAAAAGAGAAAATCGAGCATCACACATATAGGGATCCTACCCAAAAAACTTTTTCAGTTGTCATAAAAGATCTGCCAATTACCTATTCAGAAGAGGAAATATTTAATGAACTTTCGAAAAACTTTGAAGTGTTAAAAGTTGTTAGACTGTTCGGAAGAGAACGTAAACCGTTAACTACCGTTGCGGTCGATCTAACTGATAATGAAAATAACAAAGCAATTTTAAAAATAAATCAGCTTATATATAGCATTGTCAGAGTTCAAATGCGCGTAAAGTCTAAAACTCCAATAATGTGTAAAAATTGTCAGACTTTCGGTCATTCACAGGCAAATTGCGGAAGGAGACCTAGATGTGTGAGATGCTTAGAAAGCCATCATTACTCGAAATGTGACAAACCTAAACATAATAATTTACCAAAGTGTTGTAACTGCAATGGGGAACACACGGCTAACTACAAAGGCTGCAAAGCTTACAAAGAAGCAGTTAAAAAATATAATTTAAATCAGGCTAATCATAAATTTTCAGCTTACAACCTGCCAAATAGGCAGTTCTCAAATCGCCAATTAAACCAAAACACACAACCTTATCACTATGCCCCACAAGAGTTTCCTCCTCTGCCGCTTAATTCAACGCCCTTGCATTCTTTTGCTTATCGCGCTAGCCAGCCGCCTAGGCCAGATAACAGGAATTCTCCCCCAGTCCTCCAAAATATGAACGTAATAAACGAAAACCTAATCCAAACAATTATAAATAATATTCTTTCTGCAATCATTCCACAGTTGCAACAAATGGTTCAAAAACTTATTTCTGTTCATTTCAATGGCTCAAAATAAAATAGAAAACTTTAAAATTCTCAACTGGAATGCAAATGGCATAAAGCGCCAAGAAAACGAACTAAGATACTTTCTACAAGTCCACGACATAGATGTTGCGTGTATTTCAGAAACACACTTAAAGCCGGTAGAAAAATTTTCGATCCCAAAATATTTAGCATACCGCAATGATCGAATTTCGCATATAGCATCAGGTGGGGTAGCAATTCTCATTAATAGAAAAATTAAACATACACTGATACAATCCCCATCCTCAAATGAAATAGAAACAATTATTATCAATATCGAACTGATCTCTTCTAACATAACCTTGATTGCTGCATATAAACCTCCCAACAAAAAGTTTCCGTCAAGTTTCTTGAAAGCATTGTTTGATGGTAGGTCACAAATAATTTTAGCAGGAGACCTAAATTGTAAAAACCAAATTTGGAACTGTAATTCTACTTCATATAATGGAAAACTTCTTCATAAATTCGCATTGCAAAGAAATCTTAATATACTAGCTCCTCCAGAGCCCACATACTACCCTTATAACCCAAATGTAGTTCCTGATATTCTAGATATACTTATTACACAAAATTTAAACATTCCGATTTACCAAAATGTAAAACCAGAATTAGACTCAGACCACAATCCAGTAATAATTTCTTTCAAAGCCGAACTTCAGACTTATCAAAACGAAAAAATTATAGAGGGTAAAGTAAATTGGGACATGTATAGAAACATACTAATAAACGAATGTCAGTTTCCTGAGAATCTTAAAACATCATCTGATATCGACAGTTGTATCAACTCTCTCGAAAACATTATTAAAAATGCTATTAAAAGGTCTTCTACTAAAGTTAGGAATTTCACCAAAAATTATATTCCGCTTCCTAAACCACTTCTAAATTTAATTAAAGAAAAACATAACCTTCGTAGATTGTGGCAATATTCACGCAATAAAATAGTGAAACAAAAATTAAACAGCATATCGGTAAAAATTAAACAAGAACTACATAAAGTGAGGTGTACACATTTCCAAATTTTTTTAGGCAGCATCCCTCCAAACTCCAGGACAATGTGGAACACAATTAAAATGATTACAAAGGAAAAATCTTTCATCCCGCAGTTATCCTCTAACTCAGGTCTAGCAACGACGGATTTCGAAAAAGCTGAAACTTTAGCGGAACATTTTGAGAAAATATTTACAACTAACCCGGTAACCGACTTTGATTTCCAATTAAAAGTGGAAACAAACTTGTCAATACCGCGATATTCCGTCCCAATAAAAACTAAATTTATAGCCCCGTCTGAGACATATCAAATAATCAAGGCTTTAAAACCGAGAAAATCAGCAGGACATGACTTATTAAATAATAAAATGATGAAAGAATTACCTCGCAATGCAATTGCAGCATTAACAGCGCTCTATAACGCTTGTTTAAGATTAGGATATTATCCAAAGACCTGGAAAACTGCCATTATAACACCAGTATGCAAGCCGAACAAAAATCCACAAGACCCTCTTAGCTATAGACCAATTAGTTTGTTACCGACCTTTGCCAAAATGTTTGAAAAACTTATAAAATCCCGACTATCTAAATTTTTCACCGAAACCAATGCACTTCCAAATACGCAGTTCGGATTCCGTCCAAACCACTCCACAAGTCATCAACTATTAAGAGTAACAGAGTACATTGCTGAAGCATTTCACAACCGAAAGTACACAGCTGCAATTTTTCTCGACATCGCACATGCCTTTGATAAAGTGTGGCATCATGGGCTACTTTACAAGTTGCAAACCTTGGGAACCCCCGATTATCTCCAAAACATCATTAAAAGCTTCCTGTCAGAGAGGGATTTCAAAGTTAGTATAAACAACAATAAATCAAGAGCACATATCATCAAAGCCGGCGTGCCGCAAGGTTCCCCACTTTCTCCCTTATTGTTCAACATATATATAGCTGACTATCCACAAATGACTTCCTCAGAAATAGCACTCTATGCAGATGATACAGTATTATTCAATGCAAATTCAAACATTACCAACGCTTGCAGAGATCTCCAGTCGGACTTAAATGAATTTGTCGAATGGACATTGAAATGGAGAATTGCCATAAACCCTACCAAATCACAGCCTAAAATATTCTCACTAAGAAAAATACATAAACCACTACAAATCAAAATTAATAATTCTGCAATTCCTTGGCTTAATAATGAAACGCCCGTAAAATATCTGGGTGTATTACTGGATCAAAAATTAACTTGGAAAAACCACATTCAAGAAATAACGAACAAAACCTACGCAAAAATGAACAAACTTTACCCAATAATTAACAACAAATCATCGCTTAGTCTGGACTGCGCATTATCAATTTTTAAAACGATAATACGTCCCTCATTAACATACGCCTGTCAAATTTGGAACAATATAGCAAACACACATCTAAAGAAACTACAAATCATTCAAAACAAGTATCTAAGAAAAGCCGTGCAAGCCCCTTGGTTTATTCCAAATATGCAAATTCACAGAGAGCTTAACATTCCTTCCATTAGCGAATACATTCAACGGATGAGTAACAGATTTTTCACCCTTCTTCCGTCGTGTACAAGTGCACAAATATTTGATCTAGGCAAAAATGCTTCCATCCCAACCCGCATTATCTCTCGATACCCCAAAGACTCTCTTAAACCACCTTAAATTAGAATAATTTCCATCCCCTCCCATTAATCAATTCCGCTGCTGAAAAATTAAATAAATACATTAATTAAAATAAATAAATAAATTAATAAATTTCTTTGAATTACTGCTCTGCAGACTTTGTTGACGAGGTAGCCGTGTGGTCCTCCTCATATACTGTCAGCCGAATGGCCAAAAAATTCTGTAATTATAAACTGTTAATTAAAACCCCTGAAAGGCATACTATGCCGAACAGGCAGGAAAATAAATTAAAAAAAAAGCCGGGATACACTACGATCTCAAATTGTCGAAAAGGTTATTGGTACCTTTCTGTCAACCACTATTTTTCATGGGCCCTGAAACACGTACTTGAATAGAATAAAAAAGACTGTAAGTGAGTAAGACTGTAAGTTTTTATGAACATGAGACTTGCATTATTCTCTTAAGCGGTATTTGCGCAACCCCAGAACAAAGTTAATTAAGAAATTTTAGTTCTTTAAGAACATTTTGGAATATGTTTGCGAGGCTTCATGTAAAGTACCCTCAAAAATCAAAATATCACTTTGAAACTCCCAAAGCTTTGAGTTTGTTCAGATCGATCGGCGAATATGAAGTTTGGAGAAAATCAGCTGGACGGTTTAGGCGCTAGCGTTGACCATAGACGAACGTTTTCCCGTCAATCGATTTTTCAGTATCAAAGACTCACAAAACATGGTTTCTAGCTATACCAGGTGTTAGAGGAAGAAATTTACTACAATATCAACAGAATTTATCCACGTTTTCGTTACAAGGGCCCGACAATAAGGGTTTTTTGCCGTTTTCCGGCGCACAATTTCATAATATTGTCTTCTTACGAACTATGAAGAGAAACTAAAAAGATTGAAAGTAATGGGTATGATAATTTTAATTTAGGAAATATTTACAACTTAATTCAGAAAGATATCCCAAAATTTGGAAACTTGATCTAACGTACCTCAGCTGTACGCCAACGATTTAAGCTATATTTACCTCTGGGACTACATGCATGGCACTACAATGCTACATGCTGGCCGTAAGCGATTGAGTAAGTCCAGGTAAATCTCGAACGGGATAGCGGCTTTAGCCCGAGATTAAATACTCTGTCAAAAACGAAAGAGAACTAAATCAATAGAGTGTGCACTCAAGATACAAAAAAAGTGACACATTTAGAATTAAATGTTCTGCCTTTTCATATATAGAAGGTTGCAAGGATGACGAACTGAAACAGAGAGGTTGCAAATAAGTAAAACTCATGGGTATAAAATTAGAAAACTTTGGTGCTTTAGTAAACATACATAGACACAAAATTAGATTGCTGAATCAGGGAGGTTGTAATTTGCTGAGAAGTTTTCAAGAAGTCTGCATTTTAAATACACAGAACAAACGAATATCGTGTGTATATATATATATATATATATATATATATATATATATATATATATATATATATATATATATACATTGGACACAAATTATTCATATAACTTATAATAAATGTACTTGTATACATACTATATTAATGCATGAACATGTATTCCAACACAGCCATGCACACATTTGTGTCTTGTGATAAAAGTAATTTATAGTGTTGAGTATTGGTTCTACATTGATCATCTTTTTCCTGGCGTAGAGTAAATAAGCGGGAAAACCTGTCAAAAATGCGATCATGTACATTTTAATGTATTGAAAAAAGGAGAGTTAATACCAAGGTTCATTCATTCGATTTCTGTTTCTTCTCAGTACTTCAGTCAAGAAGTACTTCTAATTGAAAGTGATTTGCAGGAAAAATAATTCTCCGGTGTTGACTACCTGTGACTTGTCATCTCAAATTATGGGATACAATTACCGTACGTTTTAGTAACTTGTATTTCAATCAAGATAATGGCAAAAATCATTAGAATATAAGTTTTATAAAATAAAGGCACTACAAATTAGCGTCTTGCAAAACTAAAAACAAAAATATTATTTAACATGTCTGACATTTATGAGTTTTTCTTTAATTTATTCTCACATGCTAATATCAGAAAACAATTCCAATTAATAACCATTTAATTAAGATTACACTACGTAATTGTCATAATCAAGGGACATCAACGATACACCTCTTACTTACATATATTTAATCTATACTACACACTCTAAGCAATCTGACTTATATTTTACATTTGAGAATAATAAGGTGGTGTAATGAATTATGTGATTTATCCTGTATGCTTGACAGGCCACGCGCTCTAATGTGCTTGCGAATGTGCCAGTTACCAAGAGTCAACTTCTCCTTCAGAGCGCAGCAGCGAATCAACCGGCGGTATCCAAAACTGGCCTTCAAAGCAGCCGAAGCCGCCCCATCGAAGCTTCGAACCTGCGGTGGTTCCCGTGCTTTTTTAATTGAGGGGTGCGACCAGGCTTTTGCCCCGCCCCTTGATAACGGGCACCCCTTCAAAGACCCGTTTACCCTCCCCCGCACACCCAGCGACAAAGGCACCCCGTAATTCTCCCGTGTACGCGATCGATTCGCGGGGCACCATCATCATGGCACTCGGTCTCTCGACCGAGACGGAAACATGAAGAAAGAGCATAGTACATTACTCACAGAAAGAGTACACTTTCATCGAGAAATCATAACCATGGTACATTACTTACAGAAACGTGCTACAACTCCGGTTCATCAAGCTGACGTAGCCACTACGGCACAATAAAATGAAGCAATTGGAATATTTAGTAAGCATTTATTACTCACTAGCGGAACCCGGAGCACGTTGTTCTGGCCTACATCTCTCTCTCTCTCTCTCTCTCTCTCTCTCTCTCTCTCTCTCTCTCTCTCTCTCTCTCTCTCTCTCTCTCTCTCTCTCTCTCTCTCTCTCTCTCTCTCGCTTCTCTCTCTCTCTCTCGCTTCTCTCTCTCTCGCTTCTCTCTCTCTCGCTTCTCTCTCTCTCGCTTCTCTCTCTCTCTCTCTCTCTCTCGCTCTCTCGCCCCGTCTCACGACAGAGAGATCTCGCAGTCGCCTACAGAGGGCAAGAGCTCTGCGCGCTCTGCTGCGGCAGGGAGTTAGAAGAGTAGGTCGGTAGAGGAAGGTTATGTAGATGACCCTATGTCGAACAAAATGTCTACGGAAACATACTACTGCAATCGGTAGAACACAATATAGCTATCATTCAAAATACTCGTATTCAAGAAACATCTTTTTCCAGAAGTAATTCTATTGTAATGATATCGGCTCTAATCTAAAATCCCTCCCTCGATAATAAATGTTACAAAAAACGCTCATTTTAATATAGAAAGTCTAAAGCTCATGCGCACAAGCTGAGCGGCGTTGCCAAAGTTCCCGCGCTCCCGCACAAAAGAAAAACAGAAAGTCAGTCTACCGCAGAATGTCAAACGAAGCAAAGCCCGTGTGCCCTCGCCATTCTTTGTAAACATAACTCCAGTTAATAGTTGTCGTAATCAGCGATATTGTCAAACAAGTCAAAATCAACAAACTGGCATACTTTAAAGGTGTTATTTTGTGGTGAAAGTGACGACCAAAATCAAGCTAACGGGGAATTACGTCAACGGTTGTGGCGCCAAAGGAACGAACAACGGATTCTACCTGGAAGTCGGCACATTGGTTCTGTATCTAAATTTAAGCTTAAACTATTGGTACCAAAATTTAAGCACGGCTAGCATTTGCACTCAATGTTATTCATGTACAAATTAGTTTTATTGATTATGTAATAAAAATTTGTTCACAACCCTATACAACACATGTTCATACATTAATTGTAATCATTCATTTCACTCCCGTTCATAATCTTCCATTAAAATTAGATAGTTCTAAAGTGAAAAGGGAGCTACTATAAAATCAAAATTATCATCGCACTTCAGAATATATCAATAAATGATATTAATTATTGTAATTTCACAATTCATTTTTCCAAAAAGTAAATGGAGAATATTTATGTCTGTTTTCTTTGCTTGTTTGAACTTAATGTTATAAAATATTTTATTAATGAAGTAAAAAGTACCATGAATGTACCATTATTTCAAAAAATAAACATGTTTTAAATGTTTTCATATAGTATTTTTAAAACATCTATTTCAAAATCGTAGAGAAATTATAGTATTCTACTCGCATAGAATGACTATTATTCACTCGTAGAAATTCCGAAACTCGCTCCTACATTGCTCGTGTCGTTAACATCAACCGGTGAATAATAGGTACCATTCTACGCTGGTTGAATACTATACTATTCTTTATTGTTAAGGCTATACTATTCTTTATAATATTAAATAATAATGAATACATTTTATCAGGTTTTCTCAATTTCTTACTCAAAATTTGACTGTCTATAAATACATAGAGGACCATATATTGTAATGCAACCTCACACGTTGGACGCCAATTTATGTAACGCACCGGCGCAAGCGGGCACCAATTCATGTAATGCTCCACTGCGAGTCACACTATCATAAGGGGCGGAGGGAATTGCCATCCCACTTAAGGTGCGACGGTCGCTTCCAGACACAAGGATGCACGCGCTGAATTTGTTTGGGGGTCGCTAAGCGTATGCCTTACCTGTTGTCTAGGCACCCGCGTTGAAACAGCTCAGGGGTGAGCGCCCTGGGTCGAAGGATTGCGTTTGCTTACTGGGTACAAATAATACACATTTCTTTGTGTGACCACCCGACCAAAATGACGGGGACACGTTTATTACTGTGGTTGAATGTCTCTTTTACATACTTTACATACTACATTTCTTATAGTGCTTTGCTCTGGCTATTGACTAAAATGGACGTGAACTCACTTACGGAAATGGTGATGATTGAAATGCTGCTACCACACCCCGAAAGGATTACGCGTCCAAATATCGGCCTGCGGCAGCGAATGACCCGTTGAAATGCCATAGGGGTCTCCTGTAGTCGGCAGGAACACGACGCCTGGCTGAGATGGAGGTCGTCGACGGTCGTCCGCGAGATTGAAGAGTCGGTTTTTTGATCCGCCGGTCGTAGGTCGTCATACGTCGCCTGGGCCGCATATTATCATTGGCAGCCGAATGATCGTGCTGCACACCCTCTCGTGTAATTTATGGGTGTTTCTCCTATTATCCTAGCCCGTCATCCGGAATAAATTTCGAAGCTGGAATAATGGCTGGTAGGACCTTGGAGACTAGCAATCGTTTATCGTATGGCTGTTGTCGCTGTTAAACGAAGAACTCTCTCTAAGAGTCGACCGCTCGCTCCAACACTCTTTCTCCAATTGTTCAATTTTTCTAGCGCCGTCCACTTACCCGATTCCCGTCCCCACCCCTCTCGTAAAGTGCCAGTCCTATCACGTGCTTAGCGCGAGGCTTTCCATAGCTTAGTTAAAACGTTTCTGGGACACTCTATCGCCCGAGTTCTGTGAATGGGTTACGAGAACAGTGCATTTTAGTGCCTACGTGACCCAACACGCGTCTGTGCTGCTTCTACAGAGCTTCGTTATTTATTGTCTCGTAAAAATTTCTGGTGGGCTGCTCTCGAGTCTCTTAATGCGACAGTTCCGGTAGTCAGTCACCTACTTCTAAACACAAAGATGAAAGAGTGCGTTTCGGGGGCGGACGCTCTCTGGAAAATACTAGGTTAGCGGCGCAGGCATTGTGCGAAAGGCGCCCTTCGCCTCGAAATATGTTAATAGAGTGTAACGCAGGGGTCGCGCTGTGCAATGGGTCTTTACGATTCATTGCAATATGTATTATCTTATTTCTCGAGATAATTCGAGTTATTGATCTCCATATATACTGGCGACATATTCACTCGAAATGATCAGGTAATTCACTCCCAGGTGAAATAAGTAACCAATTTACCTCATCAATGTTTACAAATACATGTCATGCGGTCTCTTTCCGAACCGAGTAATGGAAGTATCCTATATCAAGACATTATCTGCACAATCGTCATATGCAATTTTTTCTCAACAAGGTTTCTTGTTCATTTTAGAGTACCACCTCATCTTTTTTTCTGACACAAACCTATCATAAAGCTAGTATACAGAATGGTACACTCTTTCTCGAAGTAGTTAGTTTCCTTATCTCTTCAGTCTCTGCTATCTTTACATCTTTTCCTTTCACTAGCTCAGGAAGAACCGTTAACATTTTTCTTTCCCTGATTGTCACACGCGAGCTTCCGCCGTTGTTTGCAAATTATCTCTTTACTTTGCTTATTATCTCTTAGTATTGTGACGATTTCGATTTCAACATTCAGGTTTTTTTATCATGTAAAATAAGTTAGACAATTCCACCCTCAATCCAGTTGCGAATGACCTATATTTCGGCTGCATTTCAACTATAACCTAAAACTCTACTCCGACATGCGGCTAGACGTAGTCAGAGAAACCACGGATAATATCGATGCGAATGCAGACAACCAAAAACTCGATACACGAAGGCGCCCAAGAGTAGATGTTCATCGCTCTCGTCGATTATTTGGTACCAGTTCGACATTCAACTCTGATTTACCCAATCAGCAAACTCGATTGGCAGACGATGGCTTAAGCAACACAATTACCTATGCTATCAGTTTCAAAACAAAGCGCGTTTGTTTTGCTGAGGTTCTTATGTTTTAGCAGCAGTAACCGATCTAACAAACAATGAATTCTAATTGGTTCCAGTCTCGTTATTTCGTAAGGTTGTGTCAGTTTCTTTGGTTCTTCAGTGTATTACAAGTGTACACCTATTTACACAAAGAAAAAAACAATAAATATATTTTATGGAAACAATGCGTATCAAAGAGGAGCTAGTTGGACTTGATGAGCGCCTGCCTCACGACGAAAGTGTAGGCCGGAGAATTACCAACGGTTGCCGCTTTGGACCGCTCTATTAGCAAATATAGAGCAACGCAACAATTGGCTAGCACTAAATGTCGAAAGAACATGCTGCCGGAGAGCTCCAACGGCTTCTGAGTGCGCACGAACCCGACAACTATGTGCGAGGGCTAAGCGCAAAAAACTACATTAAGTTATTACCATTGCGCATTATAGGGTTAAGCAACGCTATTACCTATGATAGCAGATACCAAACAAAGCGCGTTCGAAATAAAATTAACGACACGTGAAAAATATATGAGTTTGTAATTTTTTCCAAAGCAGAGTACAGGATCAAAAAGAGGAGTACAGGACCCAAGGAATAAAAAGAATAAAAATGTATTTTGTTGAAAAGGGTGGCGGGGCTAGTTGGACTTGATGAGCGTCTGCCACACGACGATGGTGTAGGCCGCGTCCGGGGCCACCATGATCTCCCCGCGGCGCGTGCCCAGCCGCACGTAGCCCAGCTCGTTGCTGGGGTCGAGGTCGCGCACGGCGTTCGACGTAATCTCGCAGAACTCGCGCAGCAGCGGCAGCGCCTTGTCCGCCAGCTGGCTGTCCATCGTGTTGCGGATGATTTGGCCCTCCACGTTGCTCACCGTCGAGCCCAGCACGCCCGGGCACGCCTCGATGCGGTGCAGAACCGCCTCCACCTCCGCCGGCACCGACATCATCACCGTCCTGCGAAGCAACATCGGTACCAATCACCATTCAGAGACGCAGTTCCACTTCAAATAAGTCAATACATTAATATCAGTCACCACTCATAAGAGTCAGTTCCACTCAACATCAGTTCATACATCAATACAGCCAGTCAATAGCAGTCAATACATCAATGGCAATCACCATTCAAAGAATCAGTTCCACTTAACGTGCCTCCACACCCACACCCTCTGCAACCCCACTCGACGCCTCCCAACAAATCAACGTCACTCAACACATCAACGCCACTACCCCCTTGCACACGCTTATCTACGCTATACATCTCCACTCTCATCAACTCCACTCAATACGTCATCACTCAACGCGCGAATCGTAATTAGTACGTCACACTACACACTTGCGTCACTCAAAGCGTTTACGCCAATCGACGCAAAACGCCGCGCCGCTCCACGTGCCACCAACACTCAACGCAGCAACACCCATATCAAAACGCCACGTCCCATCGACCTACATCTATGTTGATGTTTGCAAAACATCGATGTTTTGTATAAAAAATCGATGTTTTAAACACTGATGTATTAACTCCGATGTTTTATTAACAGCAATGTTTTGTGATCCATGTTTTTTTTCTTTTCCGATGTTTTGTTTCTGAATGAAAACGCGCTTGATCATAATACTGTAAACGTTAAAATATGAAATAACCGACACTATTATTCATGTGTTGGAACCAAAGGTATGCTGGTTGCACTACCTACAACGACCAAAATCTCTATATATTCTCTATATAATCTCTTGTATATCCTCTTCATATTCATTTTGCACATTGAGATATGGCTAACAAGTGAGCTGTGGGCGTAGGGTCGGCACCTTCTTATCATACCGTTATTCGGTGAATTCGTAAACACTAACACTTAAATTAAGTTTTAATCCACAGGAATTTATTCTTAGACGAGACCGATGTTTGCTAACATCGATGTATTGTAATCGGTGTGGCTTCACTACTTCCTACAACTTACCCGAATTCCAATCTTGCATCAACACCACTCAGTCAACTGACTCAACCCATTCACGCCACTAACGCATCCACTTCACTCAACGTGCCCCTACACACACGTCAACGTTCTACTAACTTGCGAGGCCATTTGAAAAATGGTTTTGTACTTCTACAATATTCTGAAAGCTTCACGTCAATTAAACTCTGAGGAAGGTGAAAAAGGGAAAATATGCAAATACGTGCTTGTATATAAAACACAATATTTTCAATATAAACATTTGAGGAAAGAAAACAAAATCGTGGTATTAAATTATAAGATATCTAATTATACATCTCTTTCTCGATCTCTTTTTCTATTTGATAATTTTGTTTAACTCAAGTATGTAATGGCAAAACATGTTTATGCTAAACAAATAATCAAGTACTTCACTTCACTACCGCAAGAAAGATTTCAGTGCCACACGCCTCCTCTTATGAAATCTGTAAATATTTTGATGTAAAAAGTTGGTATTGGTTTGAAACATTTTTTCCAGTTATCAAATGTTGTCATCAAGGCTTGTTATATTTTATTAATTAATATTTCAAATGCTCTAATGGTTTAATGTTGGTATAGGAGTAGTGTAGAAATTACAAAGCTCAAGAAAACGTGAAAAAACAATACCTGAAATAGCAAATGGCGAATAAAGAATATATTACATTCTTAACTTCCGAAATAATAATTAAATATTAGGCTTATTCAAGTTACGCCTCTAAGATGGCTCATGGGCAGCGAACTAGCTTCCCTAAATGTGATATCGTGTTCAAATCACAGCTAAGTCAAAATCGAGTCGTAGTTTTCTTTTACAAAATCGTTTCTGTAGCTGTGTAACAAATACACGCTCAGAGAGGCGGAGTTTGTTAAGATAAAGAGAATACCTCACGTTCGCCACATGTTTCTCATACCACCCAACTGTGGAATTTAACTAGGCCGAGGCATGGGGGGCACCGTTAGCTAGCCGGCAAAGTCGGATAATCGACCCAAATGCCTAATACATAGTACAGTATTTAAGTTTATAATGTCTCTAGTACTAGTTTGTTAACAAAAGTATATTTTTTGTTATTTGCAGTTAGTTTCAAGACCTGAAGGATAAAATTTGTTGGCGCTATGTGGTCTTGCTTCCCTCACTTCACTTACTTCATTCCAGTAACAATATTCATCTTGTATATCACACGTAACTTGTAGAAAAGTAATAAAAATACTCTAAAACACTTCAGGCTTTCTGAGAAGCAACATTAAACGTTGTTAAACAAATTTCACTGCAACGCTACTATGACGACGCGACCATTGAAGTGACAACTGAGCGAGCTCGGTTTTAGAAAGCAACAAGCCCTGTTACATTGATCAATGAAGAGTATAACATCTCAACAGTACTTCCATGAAGTAATAACGGTCGGCATGACGTGTGAATGTCATGAGTGAGAGATGATGTTAAAAGTGGGCACAGAGGTTAATCAATTATACTTCGACTGTAATTTTAATATTGCTATGAGTTTTTAACAAGCAGAAAATCGCACCTGTGCAATTAAATTGCACTTTTTGCCACCTGAGTTGGGTTCCCAGAGGGCTTAAACATCCAAAAATGAAGAAGGTCAAGAAAAAACACAGTTTGTAGACAGTGGGATAACAAACATAACTCGAAGATCTGTTGGAGCAGAAAACTACAAAAATAACGTCAAACGTTTTTGAGTTGGCAATGAAACCGCGCAATTCTTGTCGCGGATGGCAAGTGCACCTGCTCACTTCTGTAGAGCATAATCTACCGAACATTACATTTTTACCCTAATCAGTTCCCTAAAATTCCCTATCCAGATAAGGGTTTGTATTGACTATTTTTTGTAAATCACACAAAATCTTCATCTTTCTTTACCGTACTATAGAAGAGAAAACGAATTGAAGTGGTCTGGGAGAGATTTTTTTTCGTTTAGAGAATTCATCAAAAGCCTCTAGAAATTTTATAATTAATTCCATAAAAGCACAAACATCCGTGTTTTTAAAATATTCAAAGGTAGTTTATAAAAAGTCTTTATTTACAATGCAACGTTTTACGAGAAGTTTCACGCATTGTCAGGTTTAAAGCTGCTTCAGAAAGATCATTATATGTTGATGTAGTATTTAGTGTGTTGCTATTTTACGCCTAGTATTTGCGCAATTCTGATGACAAATTTGACGTTTTCTCAAAAGATGCGTCAGCTAAGAGCTCGAACGCATTTACCCCATCGGTAATTCGAGGACATCTTTCAAAAAAATTATTATGCCTTTCGTACTCCCACTCCCAAACTCTGGTAATCTGGCCCTTCATAGAAGGCCGCAAAACTTACGTAAATAGACGTTTTCATTGTTGGCAGTGTTTATTGCTATTTCACAGATACACTATGTGATCAAAAATATCTGGACACGTCCAAAATGGTTTTATGGTGTGGTCGTGGTTTTCACGGAATGGATTTGTACCCCTTTTGTGTGCACTGTTACGGCACAGGCCTACATTGATGTTTTAAACACCTTCTTTCTTCCCACTGTGGAAGAGCAATTCGGGGATGGCGACTGCATCTTTCAACACGATCGAGCACCTGTTCATATTGCACGGTCTGTGGCGGAGTGGTTACACGACAATAACATCCCTGTAATGGACTGCACTGCACAGAGTCCTGACTAGAATCCTATCAAACACCTTTGGGATGTTTTGGAACGGCGAAAGGAAAGTGGATGAAATGGAAAGTGAATGGCTCAACTTCCATTTCTATGTTTTCTGTTTCAAATTTTACGTGTCCTAATTCTATTTCATTCACTTTCCTTTAGTATTAAATGACCTACCCCCCCCCCCATTTTTTCTTTCTTCCAGTTCCTAGAATGTTAAATATATTTTCCAAAAAAATTGTAAATTATTAGTAACCTTTATTATAATTTTGTTGTAAAATCAAAAGAATATTCACGTTTTAATGTTTTGTTTTTTTCTTCTTGTACTAGACAACTGATGATGATGGCTAAGCCATCGAAAGCTGCTCTTGAATTAAATACTATTGTTGGCAATGACAACGTTTATAATTATTTCATTAGAAATGCCAACGATAACGCATCACAACACCTATATAGAATCAAATATTATTGAAAACAAAAATTCAAGTAATAAATATTTTGACAAGCAATAAAACGATAAAGTCGCCTCAACTATAAACTTACTGAAAAATAGCTTGGAAATAAAAGGTCTAAAAAATTAGAGCCATTCGAGTTTTCAAATACATTTTAAAATTATAATAATGTTAAGTCAAATATATAACATTTTGTGGATTATACAAGTATAAATGATATAAGTCATTCATATATTTAATGTGCCAACAAAATGTAACAGTTTGGTAGCTAACTATGTACTACTGTGAAGTACAGCGAGACGAATTGGTAAGTTCAAAAATGTTCTGACTAATTTTTTTTATTTTTTTTATTTTGTAATTTTATTTTTGGTAGACATTACATTATTCAGTTTACATGTTAACTGTGCAAATGTTTGATGATCTTAACCTATCTTATACTAACTTACACTAACTTAAAATTATACATTACAATTATATAAAAAAAATATACTGGGAGCGGAAGCAGAAAGCACCTCAGATTAGTATTATTCCAAGTTTCGTATATTTTATAAAATGAATGGAGGGGATATCTGTTGTTAATTCTCGTTTGATAATTGGGGGCTTTGCCTAGTTTATAGAAGGATGTTGCTTGAATTAGGGGAAGGTTAGTGTAAAAGTTGTGTGCGAGATAGGCTATTTGGTTTTTTATTATGTTTATACTTAAATCATTGCGTAATTGATTGTTGCTTATGTACCATGGTGCTTTTGTAATTAATCTTAAAAATGTACTTCAATTTTGTTTAGGTTGGAATTAGCAGCATTGGTCCAGATGAGACAAGCATAGAATAATGTCGGCCGTATTATTGTTTTGTAGAGTAATAGAGCATTGGATTGGGAGAGTTGACTGTGTTGATTCAGTAAGGGTCGGAGTTGAATTAGATTAGTTTTGGCTTGATGAGTTTTTACCTCTACATGTTGCTTCCAGTTGAGTCGAGTATCGAAGTTTAAGCCCAAGTATTTTATTGTTTTATTAGTTGGTGTCCAATTGATGATGTCGTTATTTATGAAGAATGAACAAGAGTGTGTAAAAGGTTTTAATGTGAATATTCTTGCTACAGATGTTTTGGGTTCAACTTTATTTTCCAGACATTAGCACAATTTGCTAGTAAATTTAGGTGATTCTGAAACTGTGTTTGAAGAGTTGTTAAAGAGTTCCCTGAGTTATACAGTGCAGTGTCATCGTCATATTGAGCGGTGTTTATATGCGCTGAAGTAGGAATATCTGCTGTGTATAAATTGAACAAAGTGGGGGGAAATGGTGAACCTTGGGGAACCCCAGCAGAAATTTACCTAGGGTTGGAACAGTGGCCTTCGACTGAAACTGAAAATGTTCTATTTGTTATATAGCTAAGGAAAACAAATACTATATATTTAGGGGTACCTATTGAAATTAATTTAAAATAGAGAGCTGGATGCCATATTCTGTCGAATGCATGCGAAATGTCTACGAATGCAGCGATGGTATGTTGTCCCTTTTGAAATGCAGTGTGAATGTGTTCCGTAAGTCTTAGTAGATGATGGGTGGTAGGGTATTGTGACTTGAAGCCACACTGGTGCTGTGGTATACTGTTTGTTTTATTGATATGTTTGTTGAATATGATGAGTATTAATTTTTCTAGGATTTTTGACATTATAAGTAGGAGGCTGATATGTCTGTAATTCTCGGCTTTTGAGTGATTCTTGCTTGGTTTTGCTATTGGGTGAATAACTGAGTGTTTCCATGTTTGAGGAAAATATCCTGTTCTCAATACAGAGTTGTAAATGTTATTTAGAAAAGCAATAGCTTTCTCCGGTAGATTTTTTAAAATGGTTGTGTTGATCCGATCGTGGCCTGGTGCTTTTTTATTTGGCATATCCTTTATTATTTTTCTTATTTCATCAGGGGATATGAATTGTATTTGGTGGGGAACATCATATAGTTAGCATGTATAAAGTGTTGTAATTAGGCTTTTTTGTTGATAATGCCATTGGCATTCCAATTTAATATAATTATATCCCTATGGTGATCCATAATTGTTGCTAAATGTCATAGCAATTGATTGTTTAATATTCTGTATAATTGTTGGAATTAATGAATTTATAAAATTAATGATGTGATTGGTTATAAACTGAGCGATGTTTTGTATGAATGAGTTACCAATATTGAAATTGTTGTAGTTTCTGTTTGTCTGTTGGTTGTTATGTTGTTGGTGATTTGTGTTCGTTGTGTTTTGTTGGAGGTTGATATTTGTTGCGTCTGAGAAATAGGTATGTTGTTGGTTGGAGGTAGTGTTGGAAAGTTTGTTGTATTGAACTGCGGGAGAATAGGATTGTTCCTAAGTCTTACATTTGGATTATATCTTTTACTTTCTAAACTTTTTCGATAATATGGACATTCTACTGGTCTGAGGTCAGCCCTATGCTTCCCGGGACAATGTTTACATGTAGAAGTGGAGTTATTTTGTTCACAGTTTGCTGATAGGTGATCACCTGCACAAAACACACATGAAATTGTATGATTGCAATTATTTTTACTGTGTCCAAAGTCTAAACACCGTTAACATTGTAGGGGGCCCTTGGTTTTCTTTCTTGTTTCTGGTTTCACAAAGTTGTTGCCTATTTGTTTAATTTCTAACACATCCTCGATTTTATGAGTTCCTTCAAAGTTTACTGCCACTACTGGGATGGTCAAATTGTTTTCATACAGTCGAGTAACTTTTGTAGCAGAATTGAATTTGTTATTGATTTCGGCTAATATTTCATTTTCTGAGTTTGAAGAATGAATATTCTTGATCACTATTGAGTATTTTTTACTCATTTTATCCGAATACGTGTGAAATTGTTTTTTGGTGGCCAGGAAATGTATAATTTATTTTCGGAAGTCGGTCACTGATTGGAATTGGATTCGAATCTTTTGATTTTTGAATTCTGTAGTGAAGTTGGATGAGACGTTAAATTTTATTTCAATCGCGAGAGAAACTTGATTTTCAAATTTAGTAACAAAAATTGGTGGGATTTTATATTCTCACTAGATTATCTGGGATCTCTTCGATTAGCCAACTAAATCTGTTTTTGATTTCTACATTGTATTGACTTTGTAGGTTCGACCCTGCCGGAGGCTGACTGTCTGTGGTTACACGTTTAAGGTCTCTGTTATCACTGTCGTTGTTGCTGGCTCGCTTTCCTTGCGACATTACCTTGTTATGATGCGGTTGGGCTGAAGCATCTGACTGTTGTGCATGCATTCGTTCCTCGGGCTGGCCTGATGATCCGGCCCCGAATTGGATGTTGTTGCTTGCAAATTGTTGACGTTGAGGCGATATTTCGGTGAATTTCATGCTACCCGTGAGATTCACGTTGCCTTCGTCGGGAACCACATTAGATGACTCTTTCGAATTATATAACGAATTTAGGGCGTCACTGACCACTCGCCCTGTGATGGATAAATCATTGTTGTTCATTCAACTATTAAAGCACACGTAGCTGAATAATTATGACCACTGAACACTATTACGAACACAATGTTCCTAACGTTCGGCGTAATGTTGAGTTGCACTTTCTCACTGAACGATTCTAGCTGCTGTTGGCGGAGCGACTGCACTAGCCGGCAGTTGAAGCGAGAATGTTCTGACGAATCTAAAAAGTCATTAACGTCACTCCCAACGGATCGACAAAAAGGTCGATCGTCCAAATCTGGTGGTAAACTTACCACCAGACCACACCAGCAAGTATCCAGCGATTTGCATTATTACCAGGAACCAAACAGTAAGAAACAGTTTAATTTAATAAAAGAAAACCTGTGACTTCAATAAATAAAGACTAATGTATTATGTTCTAAACAACTTCATGATTTCGGCAGTTATGGATTCAAGACAATATACTCAATTTCCTAATTTCATTTTTGAAAAACTTCCAACCAGAAACCTTTCAATTGAGGACTCCAGGAACACGTCGCTCCAGCTAGAGTGGCAGAAACGTGAATTGCCAGCACACATCTCACGCCGCCCGTTCCCCCGCTGGGCTCAGCGTCTTTGTCCGTGCGTAGGAAAGACGGCGGACGTCGCCTGCCCTCGCAGCGCTTACCGCGCGCGCGCTCGCGCCCTCCGCCCGCGCCGCCTCTCGCGAGCAAACAAGGTCATTCCTCACAAAGTGCGTGCGGCGGCTTTAATGAGGAGCCTGCATAAAACATTAGGGGCGCCGCCTCGCGCACCACGCACACACAACGCGCAAACAAAAGAGGCACCGCCGTTTGCGCACGGGACCGCACACTTCCTTTTTTTTTCCTTTTTCGCGTGTAGCGTGATCAAGTGAATGCGATGCAGTGATGTCTCGTGTCACGTATCTCCCACGCACCGGACGCCCGCTGTCTAACCCTATATAACAAAGAAGTCGTCTGTCAGACGACGCAGTTGTTCGTTTCTGTCCACTTGGTAGTTTGCGGCTAACTGGGGAGAGGAAGTTACGTTTTTCTGTCAGAGGCTTCAAATTGTGCTGACGACACTGTAGACTTGCCGATACTGTTAAGAAAAAAAATGAAATCTTACAGCGTGAAGCAACTGTAAAGTGAAGAGCGTCATTACTTCCTTGTTCATGCATCGTGTGTGCGATTCCATGTCGTCTACTGTTCTGTAGTCTGTTTTTCGATTCGTTTCGTGCTACTGTTGTGATCTGATGCAAGAACGACCACAGGACCTCGCCTCTGCCGCCCGAGTAACTGACAACATCGCTCTACTCTCACCCCAGCTGACAAAGTAGACAGAAATATTACTCGGACTTTAGTGCCGAAAGCTTCCGCCACCCCTTTCCCCTTACCCACCGTTCTGAAACTCTAGGTACCTTCATCGTGTGACTAGTCAGTGAAATACACGTAATCTTGCGCAACGGCCTATTTCCTTTATAAGCCATTTTAACTCGCGTCATCCAGTAAACTACACCTTTGTAGTTACGTCAGTGATATTTTTGGCGCTATTGACTAATTTTGCAAATAATGAATACGAACTCCTTGACATGTTACATTTAAGTTTTGTTCTGAACATTTAGATATCATAATGGGACGACGGCAATCACAATAAAACTTGCATGACAAGGTACTTCTGCGGACACTACTCAAAATTCATGTGTGAACAGCACCAGGACTCTGCTGTGAGAGTCAAGCTATTTTAGTTTATCTATAAAAACCTTTAAAATGTATTTTTAACTCCACATCACACACGTTCAATCCATTAAATTTAGTGTGACATTGTAAAAGTGAGTTTTTCTTTATTTTTACCCAAAGTAGTCTGTTAGCCTACGCCTTTGTAACAATGTTTGGTACAGATCGCCATTGTAATCGCCTAACGCCCACGCACACACAACGCGCAAACAAAGGAGTCGCCGCCGTTAGCGCACGAGACCACGCCGTAGATGCGGTGAGCTTTCTCCATTTTTCGGGTAGAGCGTGATGAAGTGAACGCGATGCACTGATGTCTCGTGTGACGTTTTACCTGCGCAGCTGACGCCCTAATGCCTATCGAGAGCGCCCGGGGGTTGGGACGGCCGGGTATGTCAAACTGCGCCCTCATGAGCTACGTGGCCGCCAGGGAAACCCGGCGCCCCTAAGAGCACTTCCCCTGATTCAGGTCTCATTCCCCCTTCAAACCTAGAAAACTTTCTGTAGGGAAATAATGGCTTTATACGAAAATTTGCATTAATTTGCATTAATTGTGGGGATTCATCCAGAAAACAAAATCTGTATTTGTTGTCTATTATCTGTAATAGGCGTTATTATCATTGCGTTATAGTACTCTTAATGATCAATATTTTGTATTTGATAATTGAACAATTAATTTTCCTACAATTAATAAGTGAATATAACTGCAAAAACATGAACAATGTGTCTTCAGTCACATTAAATAATGATTGCTTCCGACCAAAACGTCCTCTCCCGTTGTTTTAGTGTCCCGGTGTGCATTGCAAAGTGGCCAGACACTCCCTACAACAAAATCTACGTGACATTTCCAGCTCAGTCTGTCGAAATGGATTCCTAGGTACTTGCACGAGGAAAAGCGCGGACGCGAGTTGCTTAGACGGTATTTTCCCCGGTAATTATGACCGGTGCCAAAAGTGATGGATTTCGTTTTATAGCTATTTATGGTCATGACGGAATTTTCCGCCCAGTAATATAAAGCATCAAGATTCCGTTGAAGCATTTTTTTCATTTTCTATCGAATTCATAATGCGATATACACTGCTGTTTGTAAAAATTGTAACACCCAGAATGGATGGTTGGAATCACTAAAAAATCGGTGGATGTGTAGAGCAGTGTGTCCATAAGAAGTGATTAAATTTGCAAAGTGATGGTATGCACGTTGGCTTAGCAACGCTCTTCTATGTGACAGGTTAGGTCGGTGGTACGCGATACTCAATACGTGTAGGGGCGTCAAATATCGTGGAAACGTGCAAGCCTGTGCCGGAATGCCTTGGAGAAGCCAAGAGCGCAATGTCAGCATCTGAGTGAGTTGGAACGTGACAGAATGCTCGGTCTCTGAGAAGCGGAACCATGACATTGCGGTTCGAACAGGGCGCACTGCTGCGACAGTGATGCGTATGTGGAACAAGTGGATAGAGGAGGGACGTACACAGCGACGAGGACCACACAACCACCAGCGACGAGGAGAGCATATTGGACCACACAATATGACCACAGTGAGATACGGCCGCCATCTTGTCCGCATGGCCGTAACCGACAAAACGACGCCGTCCACAGTGTTGGCTCGACTTTGGAACACTGCAGCGGATGTGGTCATGAATGCGTTGACAGTTCGACGCCGTCTGCTGAGGGTTGCACTGGTGGTACAAATATCAATGTGTTGGATTCTGTTGACCAGAAACCACCAACCCCTCAGACAGCAGTTGCCACGTAAACATGTTCACTTGTGTGCATAGTGGCAAAATGTAAGGTTTTTGGACGAGTCCCGCCGCAGTTTGTGCTGAAGGTGTGGCGCGTACGTGTTCGATGCTACAGTAGTTATCGCAATCTGCTAGCCTGCAGTGTTCCGCGTCATAGCGGACAATCACAACGTGTGATGGTTTGGGGCGCCATTGATAGAATGTGCGATCTCGCCTCATATACATAAGATACATTTGACCAGCAATCGCTACAGGAAAGTTTCAGAGCCCGAGTACTTTTCCTCCTGCAAGCAGCTCCACACTCCATATTTCAACAGGATAATTCCCTTCAATTAGTGAATGGTTTGTATTTCTTTTCAAAACCGAACTGAAATACTTCTAAATGCATTAGCTTTTACCTGATCGTCTATGATGAGTGTGTTTCACGAACTACTGGGATATCCTTTATATTTCCTTTCCTTCTACGAACATATTTATAAACTCCTGTCCAATTATTTCCCTTACCTCTCGAATACTCTTTCAATACGCTTCCTGAGTAATTTTCCTTCCTCCCTCTAATGTATTTGAACAATTTTGAAAAATATGCAATTGCTCATTACTGCTCTTTCTGTTATGCCTTTCTTGTTATCCTCTTCATTTGCCTATTTTTTGCGTGTAGTATACTGGATCCAGATTTCTTTCTAGAATTTTACAGAGTATAAACTTTTATGAAGCTTTGTCTTTAATATCTTTGAACACGCGCCATATTTTTTCCACATCTCCCTCAGTTCTCAGAAAGTATTCACTAAAAACCTTGGAACCCGTCTACATTTGCTTTTGTGTACTGCCGTACTTTGGTTCCTATTGAAATAGCTTTCGTTGAAAATGTATTACGTCGAAGTCAGGAAGAACTGCTGTGCGATTTCTAATTCCCGAAACAATATCACAAGAAACAAAAAGTACTTTGGGTCTAATAGAGTGAACATCCCCAGTCGCGTCCTGTCCCAACACTCTCCGTACTACATACATTTATTAGAACTGCAAATGGGTATGACCCGGTGGCAGTTAAGTGACAATAATGGCAAAAATTACAACACTTACATTAATAATAATAATAATAATAATAATAATAATAATAATATAATAATAATATAATAATAATATAATAATAATAATAATAATAATAATAATAATAATAATAATAATAATAATAATAATAATAATAATAATAATAATAATAATAATAATAATACCAATACCGTACAATACAGTACAAGACGAAAAGCAGCATTGAAAAGAGCATTGATCGCGTTCACCGCACTTCACTTCACTACACTACACTACACTTTTTTGCTTTGAATTACACTGACCATCACTTCACAGCACTTCACCGCACTACACAGCACTTACTCATTTAATATCTGTTACTGTTATCTTGTTCTAACTTATTTCTAAAACTTCGGACACTGAGAGGAAAAGCTTTGAAAACTGCTGCAGGTAAACTGTTCCAATCTCTAATTGTTCTGTTACAAAAGGAAAACTTCCCAAGATCTGAATTGTGTTTCCTTGCTCGAATTTTGTGGGTGGGATCGCTTCGGCCGAAATAATTTGTTTTTTCTAGTCTAATCTGAATTTCCTTCCAAGCTGGTTGACCTACGTACGATTTATAAAGAGCGCAAAGCCTCGCCTTTGTTCTTCTCGTTTCTAGAGGATCCCATGACTTTTTTGTTACATTACTTCTATAGGTAAACTTATTCGCTTTTCTCTGTATTCTATCTAGATTTTTCCGGTGCGCCTTTCTGTATGGATCCCAACACGCAACTCCGTATTCCATGAGAGGGCAAACCAGCGTAAGATATGCTAATTCTTTGGCGTTTGCAGAACGTTTCTTTAGTATTCGCATTACAAAATGCAAAGACTTCCACGCTTTTCTTACTGTCTGATTTATATGCACCTCCCACCCTAATTTACTATCTAGATGAATGCCTAAATACTTGCAAGATGAGACTCTTGGGATGATAACCTCACCTAAACAATAGTCTGGTTTCTCATAATTTCGTCCCCGCCCGAACGTTATTGTTTTGCTTTTAGATCCATTAATTCCCATGTCGTTTTTTTTTTCAGCCCAATCACGTAAATGCTCTAAATCCTGCTGTAATATTTGTTCGTCAGCGCTATCTTTGATTTTTCGGTATATAACACAATCGTCTGCAAATAAACGCACCTTTGATTGTATGTTCACATGGAGATCGTTCACGAACGCTAAGAAGAGTAATGGCCCTAACACTCTTCCCTGTGGAACCCCTGAAGTAACATTTCCCGTAGTCGAAAACTGATTGCCAATTCGAACTTTTTGTTTCCTGTCCCTAAGAAATTCGCTTATCCACCTCACAACTCTAGCATCAACTCCTGAGGTTAATACTTTCCTAATAAGTAAATTATGCGGTACCACGTCGAATGCTTTCGCGAAGTCGATTACTACTGCATCCTCCCTCCCAGCCGCGTCAACTACGTCAGCTAGATCTTGAAAAAGAGAAACAATTTGACTTTCGCACGAATGTTCACTTCTAAACCCATGCTGTCCGTGGAAAATCCAGTTCGCCTTCTCCCATTCGCGACGAATGTACCCGGCTATTAAATGCTCCATTATTTTGCATACTACTGAACTGAGGGATACAGGTCTATAATTACATACTTTTGTTTTATCACCATTTTTGAAAATTGGAACCACTATAGCTGCCTTCCAATCGTCTGGTAAACTTGCATTATTAATAGAAATATTGAATAATCTTAACAAATAGGGCAATATCGTCTCACCACCGAGTTTAATAAAATCTGTCGAGATACCGTCTGGCCCGCGTGATTTACCGTTTTTCAGTGATTTTATACGATTGCGGAGTTCCCATGCGTGGAGTTTGAATTGGTTTTCTGTTGGAAAATAATGAACTTGCTCCTGCGCCCGTTCTGGTTTGAATACCGATACGAAATACGCGTTGAACGCATTTGCTTTTGCTTGGTCGTCGTGCAGTGGCTTGTTATCTGCGACTCGAATTTCCTGAATTTCTTCCTTATTCCCCCGGCGTCTGCGTACATATTAGTAAAAGCTTGACCAATTATTTCGTCCCGTCTCCAACATGTTTCTTAAAAATAATTCATGAGCAATTTTATTTTCCTTTTCTAATTCCTTGTAGTATTTTTTGAACGTTATCATGTCAGCAATGCTGCGATGTCTCCTATTAAATGCTAGCCTAACTTTTCTCTTTAAACGTCGTATTGCCCCGTTAAAATATTCAGGATCAGAATTACTTTTCAGTATTTTGCAAGGAACATACGTATCTAAAGCGGTTTCTACGATTGTTTTAAAAGCTCCCCCCTGCTCCTCTATTCCCCCTTCTGTTCTTAGAAAATGATTGTATTTTTCTCTTAAGAAACTACGTAGTCCTTCAATGTTCGCTTTTCTATATTGCCTGACTATCGTTCCTTTTGCCTTAGGTCGCTTAATTACATTTACCTGCACTTCTACCATCACTGCTTTGTGGTCGCTAATTCCCTGAAAGACGTCGCAGGAAAGGAACATTTCTGCTGGATAAACAAGGAAAATGTCTAAAATTGCTCCCTGCCGCGTGGGTTTGTCGACTACCTGCGTTAATCCCTGCTCCCATACCAGACGATTGACGCGCGTTTGAATTTTCCTGTCGCACACCTCTCCTTTCCAGTTAGCGTCGGGAAGGTTTAAGTCGCCAGCGAGAAGAATAGACCGACCGTTTCTGTTTTCCAGCCTATCACCGATTTCATCTAAAATTTCATAACCATCGTTTGGCGGTCTATAACAAGCAATAATTTCCACGGGATTTTCTAGTACGTCAGTTTCCATTCCTAAAATTTCCAGGTTGTTACTAAACCAACTATTTCTAACATATAACGCTGTCTTAACGCAGAGAAAAACTCCACCGCCTCTTGTTTTTCTATCTCTTCGATATAATTTATAGCCGGAGCGTAAGATTTCAGAATTAGCTACGTCATCTGATAACCACGATTCTGTCCCTATCACTATATCGGCATCGTACGAATCAACTAGGTTCCAAAACTCAATGGTTTTATTAACTATACTTCGACAGTTTGCCTGCAACAATCTTAGAAAGCCATTCCTCACCTGAATATATCCCGTCGCCGACGCCGACGCCGTCGCCGTCGTCGCCGCCGCCGCCGTCGCCGACAGGAGCCAATACGTTTTTTCCCAAACTTGTATGTTGACAAGTGTTTGGAATTACTCTCGCACACGGATAACCATTTTCATTTCCCGATATCTGTATGATGTCATCCAAAATTTCGTAACTGTCGTTCGAAAACCTACAGCATGTAATAATTTCTAACATAGTTCCTGAAGTATAAATGTCTATTCCCATAATTTCAAACTAGTGCTGACTCAGTTTAATCTAATATGCAAGTCTACTTTGAATCAAATAAGGACGTCACCCACTCTACAATTTCTATCCCCCCTAAAGACCATGTAATGAGAAAGTAAAATTTTCGAGAATACGGTGTGTCAGCCACGAGTCAGTGAGTGCTTCAAAGAAATTTTATTTTTGGATAAAGTTTATTAACGACATACTGCAGTTCTACAGGTCCTTCTGTAGTATTATAGGACATAAGGGTCCATATTATTGTTTCTGGAATCAAAAACATAGAATACATAGAATAAAGGGGTTTTATTTTAGTTTAATTTGTATAACTACTAAATGCGACAAAATGTGCACTCTTCGATATTAATTTTCTATTTAAAAGTGGATAATTGCAAGTGAAACACTTTTACAAGCATGTTTTGCCATGCTGGTACCACGTAAATACGAGTATAGCACTCAACAACATTCACTCTTCACCTGCCAACCACACCATACTAGCGAGAGGCAATAGGAGAGCACGTTACATACGGTGGCAATACAGTCCGCCACGTCACCTGTTTCGCACAATAAGAACCACTTTTCTGATCATACAGTCTAAATTATAAATGGAGATCGAATGACAGTCCTCTGGGAGTCGACTGGCGCAAACCACGCACTCCCAGCGCGATGTGCGCAGCGGGCTCTCCACAGACCGCGAGGCTCTCGCAGAGCGCCGTCGCCGCCCATTTGTCTCGGCTGGCGGCGTTGAATGGCCAGGCAAATCGCCGCCGCCGCGCGCCGCTCGCCCCGGATCAACACCGCTCATGATAATAAGCCTGGAGATACGCGGCCGCAGAACGGCAGATAGCGCGCCCCCCTCCGCTCCATCCGCCCCCTCCGCCTCCCTGCACCCCCTCCACCCTCCTCCGCCCCCTCCGCTGCCTTCACCTCCCTCCGGCCCCTCCGCCGCCTTCACCTCCCTCCAGCCCCACGGACCCCTCCGACCCCCTCCGCCTCCTACGCCGCCCCCGCCCCCCTCCGAGCCCGCTCCGTCCCCTCCGCCCCTCCGTCCCCCCATCCATCCCCCTCCGCTCCCCACCGCCCCCTCAGCACGTTTCCGTCCCCTCCGCCTTCCTCCGCCCCCTCATCTCCACCCCGCTTCCTCCGCCCCCTCCCCCTCCTTCGTCCCCCCTCCGCCCCCCTCCATTTCCCTCCGCCCTTTCCGCTTTCTACCCCCAATAACCCCACCCCCCTCCGCCTACCTCTACTCCCCCGCTCCACGCCACGACCTCCACCCGGCGGGACCGCGACCAAATAATTGTCCCGTACAAGGACTTCGCTACAGCGGCTGCTCCACAGCAAATCTACTCTTTAGCAAATATTAAATCCTTCGATTATTTGAGTCTCATTTGAGTACTCTCTTAACACGAATTCTGTCGCAACGTCAAAAGTTCGATCTCGGGAAGAAAACATAATATGTTGAACATAATGTAATTAATAAGGATATCGGATAATACGAATTTTTATAACACAAACCACTTTAATTTCAGTTCCAGTCGAGGGCTTAAAGCTGGTTGGGGGGTGCCTTTTGGGGAGATACATGGAGTTGGAAAATCCGCGGCCTTGCCATTCGCCCCCAACTACACAAAAACAGCCTATTCATCAACTTCAAAACCATCAATTCGACACCATCAATCATGATATCCTTCTCACCAAAATTGACTCGATATCCCAATTTTTCTCTAACACCTCCCACATAGCCTACGCAGCCCCCTTTCCAACCGAGCCTTTCAAGTGCGACTCCTCTCTTGATGTCCTCCCGCCGTCCCATCCGGGTGGCGTCCTCCAATTACGCAGGCGACTTTGCACTTACTGTGATAAAAAATCGACTTCCAAAATATATCAACAAACTACAACGTATCTCGACGTACGGACGCAAGGGGCTACAAACAACGGATTTACAATCAATCCCACAAAATGCAAATCAATCCTATCTACTAATCTACTTCTGCCGGTAATAATGATAAAAATTTCAGAGATGTCTCTCCTTGGTAGGGGCGGAGTTACTCATGCTACAATTCCTAGAAAGCAACATTGACTCCCTGGGAGTCCGAAGTCATTGAGATTTATAATTTGATTTGTTCAGTGTCATTCAGCAAGTTGCTGCAACTTCTTCTGAGCAACTACTTGTAATAATAATAATAATAATAATAATAATAATAATAATAATAATAATAATAGAATAGTTTATTTTCCATCAAATTTGTTGTGGGTCCTGATAAGTCAAACTGACTTAACATCAGGTGCTCATTATTACAGAATTGTACGGTATTTTCTTCTTTAAATTCATAATGTTGACATACTATAATTTTACCTAATATAATTACATAAAAACCTATTCTTATGAAATATTTTACCATAAATAATTCAATGTAAAGTTAAAAACATAAAAGTCCTATTTGTAACAATTGCAATATTGGGTTTTACAGTGATATAATCTATAATACGATTAAAACAGTGGTTAACATTTCAAATATTTTTATGAATATTTACAAAGTAACAAAATTGAGAAAAAAATACATTATAATTTTACCTTTTTTATAAATTGTTTAAATGAATTGAATTTTGCTCTAAGTCCATTTACTTGCAGTTTATATAACAGTATATTTTTAATTAATATATTCAATCACATAGGTAGTTTTATGTTCTTATTTCTAATATAGTCACTTAGGTATAACACAAACCAGTACGTATACCAAAAATAACATAAAATAATTATGTAACTATCCTAAATACAGTGTTTACACATAAATATTGGTTTTCTATAGTCCTTATGTTATCTCATCAAAGTATTTATTTATTGGCCTATTTAATTGTTTTGTAACCACATTTTCCGTTCTTTTTTGAATTTATGAAAGTTTGAACACAGTTCTAGATCTAGTGGCAGTTCATTGTATAATTTTGGTATTACATAATTTAAATGTCTTTCTCCGTACCTATTGTAAGTGGGTTGGGATCATATATTTTTTCTTCTGAACGCATAGTTATGTAACTCTATAGTTTTAAATTGGTTATTATTATAGCAACTCATTATACGATAAAATTTGAAGAAACCATAAGGGGTCAAAGTATCAGCTTCTTTTCGAAGTTGTTTGATATCCATTGTGTTGTTATTCATGATCATTTTCAGAATTTTTGATTGCATATTAGTTATACTAGAGAGATGATTATAGCTAGTTTCCCCCATGTATTAACACAATACCTTAGTATTGACTTAGTTACCAACTCATTGCAGATAATATAATAATATATAATAATAATAATAATAATAATAATAATAATAATAATAATAATAATAATAATAATAATAATACCAACAACAACAACTACGGATATCTCACAATCATCCTCCCATTACCATTACGTGTATTTCGGCCCGGAATCTCACTTTCCAGAAGGGAGGAACACCGACAACTTCAATACCACCTGTAAAATAACATGCAGTGTGTTTACGGGAATAATGGTCATAGTATTTGTTGCCCTTATAAACACTAAGTTTTCAATTAATCCACAAGTATTTGCCACATGGACTCTACCACCAGCGCCTGCAATTTCTACCGCCGACATCTCCACGTCGGTGTCTGGCGGGTTGCCTGCCGTTCTTTGGGCACTTGAAACAGTGAAGGCTATTCGTGATAGTTAAGGTACTGATTTTGAATCCCAGGGAAACAAAACCACGGATTATAGATGATATGAAACTTTGGATAATACGCAGTGTTATGTGGAACAACAAACCGCATGTGTATGAGTGTCCGTGACCGATGAACCAATGCGACGTTACAAATATGAGTAGTTCATGTTGACGAAAACGTCCCTTTTTCACGTTGAATCTCGCCAATAAGATATTTTATTGCAGAATGCAAAAAAAATAATTGTCTAACAACGAATATGAATAAGTCATATCATCTCTGTGGGTGCCGACGTACCCACACAGAAATATCCTTTGTTTCTCTTGTCATGATTTATGTTTTATTACATATTTTATATCCACGAAGCGCCTAACATGTACGTACTTAACATGTACGTAATATTAGTAAATAAATAATTTAAAAAATTAACAATGTAAAACAAGAATTATATTGAAGCCCATTCCCAAAAGCATAATTTAACACATTCAGAAATGTACCTTGGCTTAATCTGTACTCAAAGGTCGCAGTGCGAGAGTCATGGTATCTGACGACATATCTTGTCTGCTCCCGATCTATCAGAGAAACACAAAATATTCCCAATTCTTAATATTGTATATCACAATAAATTGGATGTTTAATGTCATAAAATACGGCGCGCAGTAATACAGTACTTTATTTTCTGTAACACGATAAAATTTCCATCGCGAGAAAAACGCGCTTGTTTGATTTCAATATAAGCACAAGCGTGGAAAGTGTTTTCCAGATTGGGCGACGAGTGGTCTGCTGTCCGAGAAATATTTCATCCCCTCGGAAAGCCACATCCGCTTGCAACGCGTGGCGACAAAGCAATTTCGTGTCCCCGATCGCCACGGAGAGCGAGGGGGAGGACGACGGCGTTGGCGTGGGAAGAGGGCGGGTGGGCACGAGGGGGCGAAGGTGATTACCCGCGCCGTGGCTGTCAATTTGGGCGGCAGGCGACAAAGCGGGACGCGACCCCGACCAATTGATTCGGGCAATCAGACAAGTCCTTCTGCCCGCTGGAAACAGGGCTGATCATCATGAATGAGAATGTGTTCGTGCGAAGAAAAATAGTGCCAGGAACATAATTCAATATTTTCTGCAAATGCATGCCTGATGCTTATAGTTAATATATGTATTATTTATTTGGTATATTTAGTCGATAGTCCGACTTTGCCTGCCAGTGTCCTAACAGTGTCCCCCATTCTTGGGTCTAGTTAAATTCCCAGGCTTGGGGGTAAAAGCGACATGTAGCGAACCTTCATCCTCACTAGAAAGATCCGCGTCCCTGAGCTTTTCTTCGCCATACTGCTAGAGAAACTGGCACGATGATTTTAAAGGCAAACTACAACTCTTTTTTTCATCGATCGGGAATCGAATTCGGGACCGCTCCACGGAAAGCTAGTAAGCGACCCATGAAGCATCCTAGAGGAGCGCATAAAATTAATGCTGATCTTAATTTAATGTTATATATTAAAATCACTTTCATCAAAGCAGATGCATCGGAAGTGTAACAACGATATTACCTCAAATCCATTGTGATGATCAATGAATCCCAGGTTCTTCGGACATTGCAAATTCAAACTAAACACTTAATGATTTCACGCTGTGGATTAGATCGGTAACAATGAACCGCAGGGTACGTGGAACAACGCGCGAACAATGCGCCTTACGAGTAGTGGCTGCTTTAGGTAAGGCTTTGGAGTGGACATCCCACCCTTGTGGGGAGCGCTCGCCCTGTGCGTTCACAATGGCAGAGGGGCGTGCGTGTGCGGCGAGCGATTGCTCCGCGCCACCACTCAGCGAAATTGTTGGAAGAGCGCCAGTCGAAGACGCGCACCTTTGCCCTCCCGTCTCCTTGGCGCAGCCGTCGGGCGTGTGTCTCGGCCTGAGCACGGAGACGCCCCTCGCCTTCCCGCTTAAGTGCAGCACTTAGCGGCGCAGGCGGAACGCGAGCTCATCACCCGGCCTGGCCCCGCCCCCCGCTCAGCCCCCCTCTCCGCTCCCTCCCCCCCCCGCCCCGCCCCCTCTGCTCCGTCCCCGCACAGCCCCCCGCTCCGTCACCCGTCCCTCTCTGCACCGCCCCCTCTCCACACACGCTCCGCCCCACGCCCCGCCTCACGTCCCCTCTCCTTCGTCCCCGCTCCGACCCAATTCCGACCCCGCTCCGACCCCGCTCCGACCCCGCTCCGACCCCGCCCCACCCCCGCCCCGCCTCCACTCTTCCTCCCTCGCAGCCTCCTCCCAACGCAGGGCCAAATGCTGCACACGGGCGAATGTCTCGGCGAATTTCCACGCCCGGAAAAGAGAATGAACAAACTTTCAAGAAACAGCGTAGAGTGGGCGTACGCGTAACTTTGATTCGTTTTTCTTGTGTTTTAATTTATTTGCTGGTTTCGGTCGGAGGGAATGGTCAGAGATGATGGCGAGAGAGAAAGCGGGGTGAAGGACGAGGTTGGGTGCAAGCTGGTAGCAGTTGTAAGCGAAGGTGGGCGTGTAACAAAGACGAAAGCGGTCGGCAATGGATGTGGGGGAATGTGGGACGGGCTGATTCGGGAGCGAGATGGAGTGTGTAAACGGAAACGAGGACAAAGCTGCCTTCGTTTAGGTAAGAGGCGGAGTTCGTTTAGAGGACAGCGAAGGCGGGTTAGTGTTGTAGGGGCGGTCGGGGGCGGAGATAGGATCGCTGACGAAAGCGAGAGACATGGCGGGATGGGAAGAGCAGCTGAAACGGGCACGGAGACGGGTGGTCTGGCTGCTGAAATGGTCCGAGCCGTGAATGAGTAGAGAGAGGAGAGGTGGGAGAGGAGTTGAAGGTTCCATGAGGTGATGGTGGGAGAGGCGGTGGAGGTGAGGTCGGGCAGGAGAAGTTTTAACGTGGGTTTGAGGTGACGGCGCGTTAAGGGGTGGATTTATTGATTATTAACGGTTCTGGGCACGTCAACGGCTATCATTAGTCATTAGTCCCGTGAGTCTAGGGCATTTTTTTTAACGGGAGTGATATTTCCCAATTGGATGGCGAGATCTGTCGCCGACCTACGAAGCTAGCGGCTAGCGAAGTTTTCCCCAACCAGGTATCTCCCATCAGCGGGACACCGCCCCAGCCGGGACAAGCTCTAAGCTCTCGACCGGCATGTGCGGTAGCGCAGTGCAAGTGTGTGTGTAAGGGGTGATGATAGGACAAGGAATAGGAAGGAAAGAGAGGAATAGGAGGCGCGATTATGGAGGAGGTTGGGGAGGCGGCTTCGGCGTTAGGGGTGGTTGGAAGGATGGGGCGGAACCGTGAGCCCCGCTGTTGAGAGCCGCGCCGTCAAAGGCCAGGGGCGGCACTTCAGGCGCCCGACGGCCAGGCAACTTCGCTGATTACTCGTAACCTCCAGGCGTAGCCAGCCCTCCCGCGCCAATAAAGTTGAATGCATGAGATAGTACGACGGAGCTGCCGAGCTCTTGCCGCACAGGGTACTTCCACCGTCTTGCCCTTCCAACTTGAGCGATTCAAGAGTTCTTCCTAATGAATTTACAACAAATGTCATTCAATATTTACACATTTATTAAGAATCTAAGCAAAAATCTTAAAGCCGTTAATCTACAGGCTGCCCAGGTCGCAAGCAATAAGAGCTACAGGCTGTCCATCAGTGTGTGCCCATACTGGCACGCGTGTTTCAACGCCATTGTTCGCATATTCGTTGCGCGACCAAACTAGAGCAGGGCGGCACACATGTCTGGTCATCGGATCCGGCGTCTCGGAGCGCTCTCATGGTAGTGTACTGTGTCGTGTGAATCCCATCCTCTAAGCAGCGAGACTCCAGCCCCGGCAACAATCGGAACGAGTGTAGAGCCTCCGTAAATCAGGTACCTCTTTCTGTGTTAGAGAGTGCCGAATCAAAAAGACACTCATTCAGAAATGCATCTGTTATAGACATTGCAATTCATCGCGTTTGCTTTCATTTAGAAGTTAAATTTTTAAAATATTTTTTAATTAATTTTATAAACCTTTTCTTCAATGTATTTTGTATAAGACTTAATTAATATTAAGTCTTAAGGGGTAGAATTTATGTTAGTAATTCCCCGTTCGGGCCCGGCACGTAATGTAAATAGTAAAATAAGTTATAATTATTTTGTTTTTCTCTTTTCTTTTAGATGGTAAGTTTCATTAATTTTTATTTCCAATCGGCATTATCACTCTCTTTTTAACTTCGTTTATTAAATTAATAATTAAGCTCATTTCGCTTCTTCATTTATCATTCACACATCATATCATTTATCATTATCCTATCATTTCCTCTTACGAGGTAGTTCTCCAGCCCTTTATTTTAGTAACTCTCTACATCGTTGAGCTACCGGACGCCGATATGTGTGTGTGCCGTGCGGACATATAGCCAGTAGTAGAGTCCACGCTGTTGTCTCTGCATCGTGCGTGGCGCCAGGTGAATACCGCGTCTTCACGTTTTTACATGTCATGGACTCGCGGTGCGCACACAGCGGCATTTCGGAAAATAATGAATACACCGTCATTTTCACGTCATGTCACGTCATTGTCGTGTGATGTCACGTCATGACATCAGTAGATATACTCAATGGAACAGGAGTTCTTCTGGGATCTTGCAGCTACTACTCTGGTGACATAAAGAAATTTAATGAACTCAATAGTGGATCTCGGATCAGGAGTTTAGACACCATCTGGTGACGCGCGGCTAAATTACTCATATCGATAAACTTCTCCGATTCTGTACATTATTACATTACTGAGAAAATTACAAGTAAATCACTAAGAAGCACTTATTTTATTTTTATTGATAAGTTATTAATTGCCTTCGATAAGGAGCTCAATATGCACTTCTTACCTGGATTTATAGGATCGTATCTACAAAGGAAATACAAACAGTAGAATTATGCTACATATTCTCTGATGGACGAAATTATGAAAGAGAATCATGAGATAGAACTATGAAAACACAGAGTCAAGTTAGCACCTACTTAATTAGGATACAAATAAATCCAAATAAATACAATTAGGTAAAAAATACAATCATGTATGTATCACGGGCGTTAACGCATTTTAATTATCGAGTCATTGGCGGATCTAGAGGGGTCAATGCTACCAACTAAAAAAGCAAGCCTAGAGATTTTGTTAACCTTTTTTTTATTTGGCAAAATTTATTTAAATATTTATCTTCGAATTCTGTAATTATTTAAACAATAATATTGTATAGCATCATATCCGCAGTATATAAATAATGTACAATATAATAAATCCGTTTATTATTTAACAAAAATCTACGATGCCTCACCCCAAAAAATGATGGGCTGGATCCGCCCCTGAATCAATTGATCGCTCGATCATTAGAACCCGTATAACGCCCTTGGATCCTAAAGAACTACTCTCATAATAACAATATTTATTTCTGTGTTTTAAGCCCTACAACACTCCAAACTTTTAAACAAAGCGATAATAGGCAAGTTTTATTGCTGTTTGTTCAGTAGTTTACGTTATCCTCTCACCCAAACGTAAAGTTTCTCTCATTATATATATACAAGAGATACAGATAAAACGAATAATATCATTTGATACTTGTAACACAATTGTTATAATGGTGGCAACAATCTGTCGTGTAGTCTACGATGTCGTGTCGTCATCGATATCACGCACAAAACGATGGCCTTCAGATCCGAGGTTGGCGGGCGAGGTGAGACTTTCCTACTGCTCATGATCTGGTCCATGATTATTCTCTTGCGTTGTTCTGTTCGACTGGAGTGCTTTTCACCGCTTGTGCTTTTAAATTCAATCCAAGAGTAAATTGTCTTGAATGCTGGCGCTGTGCCCACTATATTTCGTTCAACTCGGTTTTGATCTATGCAGCAGTCGAACCCTTCATTCTCTAACACAGCACCGAACTCGTGTCTTCTGCGTCACGCGCAATTTCACTAAACACTTCAGATGTGTGCTAACAAACAACTAAACTTCGCAGCCATTGGAAACTTTCAACAATAGCATTACAAGAAACATGTTTTCTAACAGTGCCGCCATCTACCTTTTTTATTCAAGTTTGGCCCTTGGCCCTCTGCAGCCGCTTAAAACAATTACAATAGGTATAGAATATTTATAAGATACTACATGATACCTGATGAGGATGATGATGATGATGATGATGATGATGATGATGATATAAGCTTATTGAGTCCCTAAAAGGACAGGGGCCTCCTATCTGAACACATGGGTGGTTCTGCTTATCTCTTTAGGCGAACCAGTCCTTAAGAGATTTATTGTTATAACTACAGTACTATCTAGTACCAACCTGCCTATACGTTAATTTAATACTAACTGCACTCAGTTTTCAGATACATACTAGTGCCACTTTCGTTAGTCACTTTGTATTTCACTTTGTATATACATTTACTCTTACTATAGTTTGTTCACTTACATTTACTTTAGTATTAACACTTGCACTTATTTACACTTAGTACTTCCTTTCACTAATGCTCTGTGTCATTTGTTTCTTGTGCTCTTTCAGCCTTTCATGTTTCCCTGTTCCTTGCTATTCTTGACTATATGTTGCCTTATTCAAGTTCTTAAAGACATCGGCCCATCTTCGTTTAGTACGGTCTCATCTTTTTCCCGTCTTGCTTCCCACGTTGTTAACATATATGTCCTTCTGTCATCTTTTAATCTTGCCACTTGACCACCCTATTTCCATTTTAGTTGTTGGGCCATTGCTGCTAAATTATGTAATCCACTCTGTTTACCAATTTCTTCATTGTTTACTTTAACATTAAGTCAGATCTCCATGTTTCTTTTGCACGCTCATATCTTGAGTTAAATAGATACTTCAAATCATGTTGAGGTAAAATCCGTGTTTGTGCTCCATATAATAACACCGAAAATACTCAGCTCTCTAAGAGAAGAAATTTTAATTTTTTTTGTAAAGTTTTAACAGTGTGGCCAAGATTAGTATATTCCTTCACATAATCAGTGGTTTTGAGGGAGATTGATTGAGTGCTTTACTATTAATATTCTTTATGGATCAGTTTATTAAACAAACCAAACGGCGTACTAAGAAAAATTAAATTGTAAATTATAAAAATGAGTCCGGTATGGATGGATACAAGCCTTGGTGTATGCATACGATATTTTATTGTTCGCCAATAACCCAAGAAAGCTTCAAGAGATGAAAATGGAGTGGTGGTATGCACTGGAGGATTGGGGTAAAAAAATAAACATCAATAAGAGTAAGGTTCTGTGTATGTTCAAAGAAAAGGAGGAAATGAACATGGAGGAGAGGAAAACATGGAGCAAATAACAAGTTATGAGTATTTAGGAACAATAATTTCGGAAGACGGAAAATATGAAGAGGAATTGAATAATAGTCAAGAAAGCAAACTCGATGTATTATTAAATAAATAAGAACTACTAAGAACGAATGTAGGCACTAAAACAAAACACCAAATTTATAAGTCCGTATACATACCAACATTTATATAAGGAACTGAAAGAATGTCGCATAATTTGAAAACAGGAAGTAGAATCACAGCCGTGGAAATGAAATTCCTACGCAGGATAGCATTGAAAACAAGAAGAAATCGGATACGAAATAATAGAATTAGAGAGGAACTAAAAGTTACACCGTTACTCAAGGAAATAGAAAACAGCTCTGAAGTAGTATCAAAATAAATTTATTTAAACTGCAATTGGATATAACCCGGTAGCAGCTAATTACATCTACTGCCGCTACTGCTACTACTGCCGCTACTACTGCTGCTACTACTGCCGCTACTACTGCCTCTACTACTACCGCTACTACTACCGCTACTACTACTGCTGCTACTGCTGCTACTGCCGCTACTGCCGCTACTGCCGCTACTGCTGCTACTGCCGCTACTGCCGCTACTACTACTACTGCCGCTACTACTGCCTCAACTACTACCGCTACTACTACCGCTACTACCGCTACTACCGCTACACCGCTACTACCACTACTGCCACTACTACTACTACTACTACTACTACTACTACTACTACTACTACTACTAATAATAATAATAATAATAATAATAATAATAATAATAATATAAACACTGACTGATTCATAAAACATTCAGTTACATTAAGAAAAGAAACTTAATAATCTAATTCAGCACTGACTATTTGTACAGGTATATTTGTAATATTTGTGCAATCAAGACTACACTGCACTACACTGCACTTCACTTCACTTCGCTTTACTTCACTATGTATAACCCTTAAACCATTTCCTTCGTTATTTCTCTGCTCTGCATTGCACGACTCCTCACTTCACAATACAACACTTATGCTCCGCTATATAATCTACTATTCATAGATAAGTCCTTAATTTACTTAATGAGACTCTAAATTAAACTCCTAAACTGTTGAACGATTCGAGGAGTGGGTTCAAAGATCTTTGCAGGCAATCTATTCCATTCCGTTATCGTTCGATTTGTGAAAGAAAATTTCCCGACATCAGTTCTCTGCGGTCTTAAATTTATTTTGTGCCTGTGATCTCTACTGATGTATGTAGGAATACTTAGCCCCCTATTAATTTCTTTTCGAGCTGGATGACCGATATAAGCTTTACACATAGCGCAGTCTTGCTACTAATCGCCTCTTTTCGAGTGACCTCTTTGTAATTTAAATTTTGAGTCAATCATTTCAGTTTCAACTATCGAATAGCTATCTACATAATTTGTTTGCAGAATACCAATACACTTGTAATCTATCCCTAACTCTTTTAATGCGCGAATAACGCTCACATGCTCTTCAGAATCGAAAGTCTTTGATTTTTGAATGCCATATATATTGGTATTTTAAATTCTTCCTCTTTTTCCAGAATTTGGTTAAGAGATTGGAGATAAACATCTATACTGAATTTTGTTCTGAAGCCTGTCTGATTTGGTGATTGACTTTCATCGAGCGTTTTCGTAACACATAGCAAACAAAATTATTGTTTAAGATAAATAACAATTTTGGGGTTAAATAGCTCACAAATGAGAAAAGACTCACAGGTTTGAATCTACGGGGAGGGAGTCGAAAAATTATCTGGACAACTTTATTTTTTATTTCGAGCTAGGGACGTTCAATTCCTGTATAATAATCTATCGTCAAATCGATCCCAAAATCTAAAAGTTGGAGTCGATAGAAATAAACGTATAGATTCCCTAAGGAATCGAATCAAATGAGAACACCGTACATCGAAAGCAACGATACCGGAATCGAGCAATTACTATTTAATAAAACACCAGGAAGAGATGTAATAGAGACAAAACTAAGAATACACAGCATAACATCTAAGCCAATGTTAATGAATTTATCAGAAACATGGATCCTAAAACAAAGAGACTGTCAGAGATTGGAAGCCACACAAATGAGACTTTTCCGGCACCTGTTAGGAACTGCACGCCTAGATCGACAAAGAAACATGGAAATTAGAAAAAAACTCAAAGCAAAAAATGTAGTAGATGACATTAAACAGAAGCAGAGGTGATGGCTTTCACATGTGCGAAGAATGCAAGCGGAAAGTCTTCCTAAAGCATTTTTAAAGTATAATTCCGTAGGGCGAAGAAATATAAGAAGACGTAACAATAGATGGATTATTCAGGTACATCCGGAGAAATAATCACCAGATCTACTGTCCTAACACGAACAGGCACCAGACCTACTATCCTGCTGTTGATGATGATGATGATGAAACACCAGGTGTTAATTAATTAAATTTTAATAATAATAATAATAATAATAATAATAATAATAATAATAATAATAATAATTACTCGGCCCCGTAGCGCAGACGGTTGCGGCAGCCGTCGTCTGTGCCGAGGAGGCTGCAGGTTCGAGTCGTGCGTAAACATGGTCATAATTGTGATTGTCCCTTCACCTTTCATCATCATCATCCTATCATCTCATAATTCACACTACAAGGCGTCACAACCTTGTTGTAATCCAAGGATACAGCTGAAAAGCTGATCCTGGAAGGATTACACACGTTAATCATGTAGCGTGGTCAGTAATGTCCTATATGCCAATAATAATAATAATAATAATAATAATAATAATAATAATAATAATAATAATAATAATAATAAACTTCGGGGCCGAGAAGTATTGTTGATGAAATAATACAATCTTAAAAAAGTAACCGAATGTATCAATGAAACAATAAATTAATAAATCAAATGAAAAATATAATATATTGTAATATCAATACTAGTATGAACTAATCAACGAAATTGTAACGGATTGAAAAGATACACAACTTCACCGAACACGATCTGGACAGGAGATTTTATTAAATTGGGATGCTTAAAATGTAATTTGAACCAAGAAGTTTGGTTTGAACGAAGCGGTAGCTAGAGACGTGGTGGGAGGTAAAATTTAAACACTACAATAACTTCTATAAATTTAAAAATTATGTAACAATAATAAATAATAACAATAATAATAATACTAATAATAATAATAATAATAATAATAATAATAACAAAGGTAAACGACAAAAACCCTGAAAATAAAACAAAAGCTCAGGAATAGGCATTTTTTTTTAAATGGAATCGATTTCATCAAGAGTCGGAAGCAAAGGAATCGAATACCGATTCCACAGGAATTGAAAGAAAAGAATTTATTCCAGAATTGAATCGGTAGAATCGGAACGTCCCGAGTTCGAACCCAGCTGCCGACGGGGCAAGACCTCCGCCGAGTGTCGCTCCTTGCGATATGTGTGCTGCGATAACGAGGTTATTGAGTGTAGTTTAAATTTAATTTTGCATGGATACAAGTTTAGCTAATTAGTAAAGTGTTCATTTAAATGTGTATAGTGCAATGTAAACATTTGACAATCAGTTACATACAAAATGGTTCCTCTGGCCTCAACCAGAGCATCCGAGAAGCTATATTAACTTACTACGAAACAACATGCGACGCAATGCAGTCAACCGATAAAGCAGCTTACGCCGGAACAGCAGTTTCAACGGCTGCACCATCTACAAATGCAGTCACAACCCTTATTACACGCAGAACGACAGCATAACATCATTACAACCTGTCAACAATGGAGATGTAAGTACGCCTCCTAGAGCAACAACAAATGAAACAAGACTTAATTTATAAAATGTACAATAATGAAATCAGAGTAATACCAAGAACAGTGGAAGCGTATTATTTAGTAATAACACAGACTAACTAACCGCCCACTATCTCTTTTCTTCGTAGACCTAGAACCAAACCCAAATAATAAAGACATTTACAATATAGAGACACTTGTAAATGCCATCATAAAATTTGAACCTCCATACAAAACGAAAAACAGCCGTTCAGCGCCATAAATGTCAAGAGTACGAACACACAAGTACATACTGCAGAGAAACTCCTAAATGTGTGAAATGCAGGGCCGGATTTATGCATGTGCTGACAGTGCTGCAGCACAGGGCACTCCACCAAAAAGGGGCCTCCACCAAATGAAAAATTATTTTTTTTTTTATTTTGGTCTATTTTTCTGCAAAAACTTTTTAATTTCATTGTTATGTAGTAATTTGTATTTTTTTTAAATTTAGATTTCATGATGCATTTTTAGTCTCAAGAATATCTACTTATTTAGTATGTATTCAAAGTTATTTATGATTTATTCAGTATTAAACGCACATAATCTAACCGAATATCGTGTTTCAAACATGATTACCGGTTTCGACTTGCTCTTTTGGCTAAGCCGATCTGATTTTATACTATGAATAACGTAACTTTTATTTTGATTAGATATATTTGAATTTGAAAGTTTATAAATGCAATAAATTTATTGAAACTTTACTTTTACTGAGATCGTATTTTATCTGACTTCATTTACTAATATGTGCCGATTATTTATAGTCCGAAGTAATATATAATCGAATATGACTGTGTTTCAAGAGTTCACCATAAATAAACGATTGATAACTGAAATACATGTCTCCTATTTCATAAACAAATACCCTTTGTTCCTTTAAAAATTATTTCATAGTCGACAGTCGTATTTGGTTGTCGATCGCATATGGAAGTGAGTTAACTATATTTTAATAAAGGTGAATAGTTACATAGTGTGTGCAAAATAGTTGTAACTAGTGTGCAATTTAAGATAAAGGTATGTATTATACATAATATGTATAATTTGGATTGGAGGCATGCTTCCAAACGCTTGCAAGAACACGAATTATCAAAATCACATTTAGATGCCGTTTTTGAATATGCGAAACGTTCTAAAAATATAGGACGTATTGATGTGGAACTTACTCAACAAGCAGATGAAGCAAGAAATTATTGGCGAAATGTGCTTCAACGACTTGTGTCATCAAGTTTATATGCCAACGAGGATTAGCATTCCGTGGGGACACTGAAATTCTTGGATCACCTGATAATGGAAACTATTTGGGTTTACTCGAATTAATAGCTGAATATGACGACTTTTTTAAAAAACATATAGCTGATAAAGCAAACCGAGGAAGTGGTCATGTCAACTACCTTTCTTCAAAAGTTTGTGATGAGATTATTGAACTAATGGAAAAACGTGTTTTTGCAGAAATTATTTCACGTATTAAACAATCTCGCTACTACTCGATATCAGTTGATTCGACACCTGATGAAGCCACGTGGATCAGCTGTCAATAGTATTTCGTTACATTGAAGATGCCACTCCTGTTGAAAGATTTTTGATTTATTTACCAAATCAAGGTCACAAAGCACAAGAGATATATGATGGGTTAATCAGTATTTTAAATGACAATGATCTTAATATAAAAAATTGTCGTGGGCAGTCATATGATAATGCTTCTAACATGAGTGGTAAATTCAATGGTTTACAAGCTCTTATTAAATTGGACAACGAATTAGCAGATTGGATTCCATGTGCAGCACATTCGCTGAATTTGGTTGGAAAAACAGCTGCAGAATGTTGCGCAAATGCAATCTATTTTTTTGATTTCTTGGAAAATATTTATGTATTCTTTACTTGCTCAACAAGTCGCTATAAATTACTAAAAGAACAAGCTTCAAAATCGCCTGAGTCTAGTGACAGTACAACCAATTTTTACATTCCTAAAAGAATAGATACAACGCGGTGGTCCTGTCGAGCGGATGCTTCTAAAGCTTTAGTTCGAGGATATTCTGAAATTAAAGCTGCACTTCTAAAAATCTTCGAAGATGATTCTCAAAATTCTATAACTCGTAGTGAAGCACAAGCTTTATATAACAAAATGAATATGTTAGAAATCGCAATTTATGCAGTATTTTGGAATGATGTCTTGAGCAGAGTAAATGACACAAATAAAGTACTTCAGAATTCCAAGTTAGATTTGAATACTGCTGTTGCAGCTATTAAATCGTTGAGATTATTTATTCAAGAAAGGCGCGACAGTTTTGAATATTATGAAAAATTAGGAATGGAAAATCTGGGACAACAGAGTATGTAATACGTAGAAAAGGACAACGGAATTGTCGTTTGGTTCCATTAGATTATGGAAATTCTGCAAACGTTCAGTTAACAGCTGCTGAAGAATTTCGAGTGAAAAGTTACCTTCCAGTAATTGACCAGTTTTTAGTTTCTTTAGATCAACGTGTCTCTGCGTATGAAATAATTTCTTCTCGGTTTGGTTTTTTATCAAAATTAGGCAACCTTAGTTCAGATGAAATAATCAAGCACGCAACAAACCTTAGTAAAATTTATGTAGACGACGTCGATGAAAATCTTGGAATTGAGTTGATCCAATTCAAAGAATTCATTAACCAATTCATACAAGATGAGGAATCTAAAAGCGCCTTAAGTCGGGAACATTTTATGTATAACTTAATAATTGAGAAGGGAATACAAGACGCGTTTCCGAATGTAGAAATTATTTTAAGAATTTATCTTGTGTTAATGATAACAAATTGTACAACGGAAAGATCATTTTCAAAATTAAAACTTCTAAAAAATAGATTGAGAACTAGTATGACAGAGGAACGACTTAATTATCTTTCTATTTTGAACATCAATTTTGATATTCTAAAATAATTATCTTTCGACGATGTAATTGAAGAGCTTGCTTACAGAAAAGCAAGAAAAGTTCCTGTAGTTTAGTTATTATAATTAAGTTGTAATGTGTTGTAAATATTCGGTTTATAAATAAAATATTGTACGCAAAAATTATTTGCAAAAAAATATTTTTTAATTAAACATATTTGACACATAGATTTTATTTTGTCAGCCGCCAACTGCATATAATATATATGGGGGGGCCTCCACCAAACATCAGCACATGGGCACCCACCAAGTTAAATCCGGCCCTGGTGAAATGCGGAGAAGAGCACTTCACAGAAGACTGTAAGAAGGATATAAACATACCAGCAATCTGCGCTTTTTGTTATGGTAATCACCACCCAACTGCAAAGGATGCACAGAATACAAGAAATATATGAAAAGTAGAAATCAACAAAGAAACCCCACAGATTCAATTCCTAAAGAGAAGCAAATAGTCCCAAGTGATTCATACTTCCCTCCCCTTCTCATTTACTGCATTTCAAATAACTTTTCCCATCCTAATTCACAATACGGAAATACAACTCATTATCAAAATTACCAACCACCATGCAATACAAGAAACTATTCTAATTACGGCATAACTACGACCAAGAAAACCTCAGTCAAGTAATTAATAAAAACCTTCCAACGATTCGAAATCATTTTGACACAACAATTCGAGGAAATAAAAGCCCTCCTTACTTGATAAACAGTATCAGCCTATCTTAAATGAATATTTATCTTGAAGGTGAGGAGCGCCCAACAATTTTATAGACTCACAATGTGATGTATAACTTAATTTATATTTCCTTTTTCAACAAATTCCCAACACGTTTCATGGATAGGTTGTCCCCATTGTTAGGCTAAGATTTAAATCCGAATTACATTTTTTATTTATAAATAACACAATAGTTTTTCAAATAAAAAGGGGAAATATATGATGTACAGATCGTGCTTACCAAGCACAACAGAGCCCCTTAACATGTTTTGTCACGAATTAGCAAAAAGCCGTATCAAACCGTCACCGTGGTCACAATATATATCAACAATATACCATAGCAACAAAATAATGTTCTGTAGTGGAAGAGTGAATCATAAAATTAAGGTTCGCTGTTCGTTATATGCAGCAGATTTTGAACCTAGGAATAAATTAATTAATAATAAATAAATAAATAAATAAATAAATAAATAAATAAATAAATAAATAAATAAATAAATAAATAAATAAATAAATAAATAAATAAATAAATAAATAAATAAATAAATAAATAAATAAATAAATAAATAAATAAATAAATAAATAAATAAATAAATAAATAAATAAATAAATAAATAAATAAATAAATAAATAAATAAATAAATAAATAAATAAATAAATAAATAAATAAATAAATAAATAAATAAATAAATAAGTAAATAAATAAATAAATAAATAAATAAATAAATAAATAAATAAATAAATAAACATGGCTACTTAATCGAAGATCCAAGATCTTCTTATACAACACATTATTACTGTACAAAGTAATAATCAATCCAACATGGATTTCAGGCATTGAACTATGGGGTACAGCTAGCAAGTAAAACCTGGATATCCTGAGAAGATTCGAAACAAAAACATTGAGATATTTCTGCAATGCGCCGTGATTCGTAACCAACAATAATTTGTGCAAGGGAAGTAAGAGGCATCAGACTAGACTGAACTACCATCCGAACACACATTCAGTGAATATGTTAGACAATAGCGAGCACGTGTACAGACTGAAGCGTGAATATATTTTAGATTTACCATTTAGATTCACTTAATAGCTACTTGCGTGTTGTATAACATTTACTAATTGTTCGAAGTGAACAGAGTGTTAATTGACAGTATTGAAACTTTTAAAACAGTTGAAACATTGTTTTTAACCTTTTGCGGCGCGGATTCTGCTTACCTTGGTGAAAGGTAATTGCTGAAGAAATGTGTAATAATTTAGAATAAAAGTTTATGAATATGAGAGAAAAGTGGACGTGAATGGTTGTATGCCAAGTTTATTAAGAAACTGTGTATTTGGAATGAACCCGGCAGCTTCTGTGATAGTGCGTAGGAATTTATTTTGGAAAATTTGGATTTTTTTGACATTTGTTTCGGGAGCCCAGACTGGAGAAGCATATGAGAGAATGGGATGTATCACTGATTTATAGAGATGAGTAGCAACATGTAATTATAAGGAGAATGATTGTTATAGAATGGAATGTAACTGATAGGTTCTACCATTGGCTAGTGCTATTTGGTGATGTATGAAAGTATTTTATGATGCAGCATGTAGGTATTTGGCAGTTTCTTGGGAGGGAGCCAGAATATATTTTCTGATTGATATGCGGGATTTGAAGGGATGACTGTTCTAGGTGGGGTAAATATTTTTGCCTGACTTTTATTTGGAATTAATTCAATATGACATTTTTTAGTCCAGTTGGTAAACAATATGAGCTGATGTTGCAATCTACCTAACATTTTCGCTCCTTTACAGAAATTTACCACATTTATCAACCGACGTACGTATCGACGCCTATAAATCGAGTTGACTGTTATCCAAAATATATAGTTATCTCAACCTAAACCGATGATGGGCCAAACACTATTGACAGCGTAACAATCGATGCTGTGGAAGGCCTCTGTGGACGAGTGCAGCGCTGGGACTGGGCGATGGGCGATGGGCGATGAGGCCCCGGGAGCCTCATTTGCAGCGGTCGCACGCGATTACGTCACCGGTCCCCGGGGTCCTTCCCCCACCCCCCACCCCCCGATCGCGCGCTCGCTCGCACAATGCTAAGGAACAACACGTGACTACGAAGCGTGACATATCAGAGATTGTGATTTAATGTTTGATTTACGAGGGGTTTCTGGTACTTGAGGTTATACTCCGGCATGCGCATAACATTGCTCAAAAACACTTAAAACTACCGATCAGAGTAACCGATCCCTAAAATTCTCCTTCAAACAGTCGATGTGTACAATGTAGCTCTGTAGCTAGTTTCTAAAATTCGTTACTGTCTGGATTCCAATCGTCGGTTATTCCTGTTGATCATCTTCGCTACAGAAGCAACGGCAGTGCTGTCATTGAGTCATCGCAACCTGTTGAACACTCAGTTGGGGTAAATGATTTTAAATACGGCGAAAGAAGACTAAAATAACATCGATAGCAGATGTACCTATACACGTAGTACCCAATGCCAGAAGACAAATGCTGTTCTGATTATAATTTTGAGTTTTGTTATTTTCTGAAGAGTAGTTACTCCATTAAAGCATGCTGCAAAGGTAAGTGCAGTCATTAGACACTTCCTTTCTTTATTGATAAATATCTTGTCGAATATCGTCCCAAAATATTTTTAGCAATATTTGTAACATGTGTTTCCTATCTTCTGATCTTCATGAAAAGCGCGAGAATTTATTACAATAAAACGCGTTTGTATTTCGGAACGAGTCATTAATAAAAACTGACAAAATCTTTAGTGTCGACTTCGATTGAACCAGAAAACGCGCAAATATAAATAGTTGATACGGTTTTTTTACTCTACAAATATTTTAAGAAAATGTATCTTGTGTTCCATAGCTGGTTGAGTGATACCAGATTCATTCGTGAGAAAGTTCATGACTGCTTTCAAGTGTACGTATAGCTTCATGAACGGGTTCGTTTCTTCCTGAAGCTGGTCCAGATATTCACACTGCAAATTCAGAAGAAAAAGCAAGGAGCAGGCAGCTAACTACTCTTCTTTTTGATCATTCTATTGATTATTGGTTAGTTGGGTACGGAACGGCTAAACCTCGCACCCAGCTTTTCGGGCAGCCAATAAAAGGGGGCAGCACAGTACTTCGATTTAAACGTAGTGGCACTTAATGATCCAGTACTGAAAAGAGAAGGGTACACTGTCATCCAGTAGAGAGCTTCAACATTACTAGTGTTCGCAAAGATTTCTAAAGAACAAACCACTACGTTAATGCGTGAGTGATAGTTGAAAGCAACGAGTTAGAGATCATAGAGTGGCAATAGCACCGCCATCTTTGAAATAGTAGAGTCACTGTCCGCCATGTTTCAAGGTGTCAACCTTTGCGCGGGATTTCAAAATTTCTTCACATGCAAAGTACTGACGAGTACAATCTTGCACCGTGCGTTCATTGAAATTGAATATAATTTAAATTGTTAATTAAATTATTTTATTTTCAAAATTAAACGTAAACAAAATTGAATTTATAAATCGATTAGAATAAAATATAATTATATCATAAACTAAGGACGTTCAAAACTCAATGGTCATGCACAAGTGAAAAAAAAGTGAACACTCATTAATTTAATTTCTCTACATTTTTAATGAATAATTTCAGGTTCCTATTTGATTGGAGGAATTTGTGCTGTAGCAATTAACACACTGGAAACTACTCTTCTCACAGAAATAAAAATTGTAATTGGGGAATTGTTTACATGGAAAGGTTTCACAAAAAAATTACAGAATATTATTAAAAAATTGGTCTAATAAAAGATAACCATTATAGTAAGTAAGGTAAAGTATGTTCAGAATGAAAATACACAAGTTTTCCATTGGTCTACATTAGGGTACTTTCATTGACCTTTAAATAAAATTAATTTTGTAAACATCTGTCTCACATTCTTTCCTTTTATCTCTGCAGATCTCTTTCTTCAAACCTAATGAATTCTGCATGTAAAATAATCCTTCAAAATTAATTTTACAAGAGATGCAAAATGAGAGATTTCTTCTGCCCCCGTAGCTGTAAACATATGATCACAATTAAATAATGAGCAATCCGATAACATTGACATCACTTCAGTCTGAAATTTTAGCACTCTGTTCTTCTTATTTCTTTCTAAGATTACTTCATTTCTTCCGAAAACTTGTTCAGCAATCTTACAGAGTTTTACTACCACTCCCTGTGAAGGATTCACAAGGGAATTATTGACATCTTTCAATGCAATTAACTCTGATTTGCTCTCCCTTTTGTTTTGAAACAGAGCATCCAAACATTCAGCACATTTAATTTTTTTTGAAATGCCATGCACTATACTCCCTGAAATATATTCGACATTTTCAACATAAAGACTGAGTGTCTGATACCCTGGATTGCAATAGTCGTGGTCATCTACTTGTATGCAAGTGCTTACATTTTCAGAAGTCTGATCCTCCTAAGCAAACAGACGCCACAGATCAAAATTAAGTTAAAAAAGGACCTGTGGTTTCGTACTCGAGAACAATTAAGCAAGTAAACTCACCGAAGAAAGGTAATCCAGTAGCAAGTAGATAAATACAGTTCAAAACACTCTGACACCTTAAAACATGGCGGCCGTATTTCACGAATATCACGCTAGGAGCGCTGAAATAAGGCTGTTTGCCTCTCTATGTATCTCTAACTCGTTGGTTGAAAGACATCCCGCTCTAGAGAACATGGCGGTGCACGCAAATTGGCGGGCAACGAACGAGCTAGAATATACTACATAGAGTGGCTGAAGCGCATCCATCTTTGCAACAAATTCAAGCCGTGGTTTTCACAGTCAAAGCAGCGCTCACTTGGAAACGGAGTATTCTCGTTGATGAATGGAGAATAAATTCTCACGGATGAATGTTAATCTATGGTATTCCAGTATTCCGTTTGGCGCTGGTGAAGGCCGGATGAGCGCGGGCTGCACGAAATATACATTCTCTTACTCCGTGGTTCACAACCAAAGATCAGTCATTTAAAAATGATATCACAATATGTAAGGAGAACGAATTGAGAAACTTTCAAAACACGTTGCATCCTGCATCGGTTATTGTCATAAAAATGGAAGCTGTGGAAATATTGTAGATAGCGTAACGCCTGAAAGTGAATGTTATTGCAATAAGAAACTAACAGATCAAAAATAAGGCAGCAAACTGATATATTTCTTATTTAATTTTACAGAAATATACTGAAAGCATTGAGAATATTATTATTCTAATCACTAATATATTTGAAATACAAAAAAACGAAAATACAGCAGTATAGAAATAAGATCTGATACAAACAACATGTCGATTCAGTAAGAGTAAACACGCCACCATCAGGCACCTCTCATATTTTGAATGCAAAACACATGGCGGTCCTTAGTTCTGCGAGCGTCCACCATGAGCGCTGAAACCACAGAGACAGCCACTCTATGTAGTCTCGCTCGTTGCGGGCAACACTCCAGTGAAGGTTACGGAGACAGGATCCCAGCACCCGCCGCACTCGCAACTGCTGCGTCCAGAACGAAGGGGAGGTGCGTGCGCGGCCGCAGCTGCACAACTTTCGTGATTCGTAAGTTTTATACAATTCTATGCTGTCTTATAGGTTTATTTCTCCTAAGAAGCAGGTCCCTAAAATTGTTAGACAGCAGACATTTTTTTCTATTTTTTCATAACAATTCGAATTTAATCTCACGTCTATTGTACGAAGAAAAAAGTCAGGTTGCGCTGCCTCCGTAAGGCGTATAGTAAGTCAGGGCGTGGCCAGAAGTAACGAAAAGATTAGACACCCCTTTGAGAACTGGGAGAAACGACCACAAATGCGAAATGAAAAGTAGATTTCAAATATCCGACGTAGGCAAATATTAATTTAAAAAAGTACAATTAAAAATTGGAATGAAATGCCTGCAGCTGATGAAGGGTCTTTACCTGGCTATGTTGATGATTTCAAAACAAGAATGATATAAATACAAAGTATTGCAAGTATATAAAAACTTTTTTTTTAAATAAGATGTTTTTAAGGTCCAACTGAATATATCTCATTCAAATGGTTTGCAATGGCTAGCCATGGAAGTTTATTCATTTTTTTAATTGCCTAAATGTTTTAAAGTTATTTAATGTTATTGAAATTTAAAAAGCTAGATAATATTATTTTTTAATACGAATATAAAAAATAGAGGTCACCTGTTTGTCCCGAACAGTCATCTTACTTTCTGACACTCATATGTTCGGGAACTAGTTTGAAAGTGATTTCGAGGGACAGGGGAAGTCTTATTCTTCAGTGAAACCTGTATTTGAATCTTATTTGGGTTTTCTTGTAATTCTTTATTGATATTACCATAGTTAAATGTAAATTAGTTCAATTCTGTCGTTGTATTAATGGTATGCGAATTTTAATCTGTAACGTTTCCATTATTACTCTATCTTTGTGCCTTCTCTCCGCTGCTAGAATCTGTGAATCATTTAATTCTATTTGATGCTTTAGATCTAACCTGTGCATGGAAATAGTTTTACATACTGGGTTCTTCTAAACTATTTCTTCTATGATTCGTAAAACACTGTGTAACATAACTATTGTGTTGTCTAGTTTAATATGTATTAAATTTTTCGAGCCCCGCGGTGAGAAAGACATTTGTGACGTCTAACCCACCTTGGGAACCTTTTTGTGACGTCAGGTTGGGGTGCCGTCTAGCTCAGCTCCGGCGGGATAGCTTGTTTCAGAGGAATGGAATGGAGCGTTCTTAACAATTTAACAAAAACACTTATTTCAGTTATAACTTAAAACATAATTTTAATTCAATCACTAGACGTTACAAAACTGTGTGTTCCTATGATATCATTACCTGGGTTAATATTAAAAATGAATTTATAATTACGCTGTTAAATTTAATTCTAAAGAAAACTAAAGGGCCAGTGCGAGACCACGTTTAGTCATATATAAATTGACAACAAATTTTCCTCAGGTGTTAAGAGTTTTTGTTCCCTAAGTCGCTTGAAGAGGGGTTTGGTAAACCTTTGCACGGTTTAATACCGGAAGACTTCACCGCACACTTGGGTGGCGGCGGCGGCGGGTAGTGCTGCAGCGGCGGGACGGTCGTCGACCCATCAGCTGTTTCCACTGGGGGAGAGGCAGATTCGCTCTTCCCAGACGGGTTCAAGTCCGGGGCCCTTTTCACGGAGTCCCAGGGACGTCGGCCATTTACGGCAGACTGCGGTGCGCGGTCGATTCCAGGTCCACACCACACGTCACACCAGAGTCATTGTTGAACTCTTCACCTATCAGTCTTTAAGTGAGACGGCAGGTTTTGAATAATTCACGGAACTTTGTTTCGATTATTTACTGTATGGCGGCGTAAGACAACACGCCTTGCTATCAAATTATGACAAGTGTTGCCTAATCACCACTCACGCACCTGGCGACCCGACTTTATCGAGTCCATTTCTTATTCTGTCCTTTTTAAAAAAAAATCACAAGTCCCGAATAGCTTAATCACACTGCGCTCCAACGCCATCTTTTTCTCCGCGATCCGCTCAACTGCGGAGGCGTGTCGCACCTCCTCTCTTGCGATCCGCTCTAGTCCCTACTTCCCTAGTCTAGTCTCCTAGTCTAGTCTAGTCTAGTCTCTAGTCCCTTGTTCTCCCTTCCCTTTAGATTATGCCCTGTGAATGGTCAAAACCAATTGCGCATTTAAGTTTTCTTGGCCAATCCCTGCCGGCGTCTCGAATGTTCCAGAGTGAAAAATTTGCTAGTGCCCTCTCTGCCACTCCGAAAATGCTGATGCAAACCTCTGTAGCTGAGTACTGAGTACGATGTAGATGAGCTTATTTACGAATCCGAGTCACAATTCTCGTCCACCGCAGTCGGGGATTTTCATTTGCGCAACGCCCTCCACACCCGTTTGAAGCGCCACGGAGAGTCGAGAGGGGTGCGAATTGAGAACGGAAGATGGCTCGAGTCATCGGCAAATAAACAGAGGGAGCGGCGGCGGCGGGTGCACCCGCCGAATCTTCCCTTGGGCAGGGGGGGGGAGCCTCTCTGTCCTCGAAGCGGCGTGCCCAACACCCTAAGAAATACGCGTTTCCTAATATTACGTAATGTTGATAAATTTAGGAAGAACTGTTGTTAATTTTATATTGAAAGTATCCCTTTATCTTTGTGCCGGCACACTACGTAGGATCTTTATTAAAAGTAAAAGGTATCCTCTCCCATCTTGCTATTTCTCTTAAGTTCTATTAATATTACGGGTATCCCAGGTAATTTTACTTTGTCTAATTAAAACACTAATAAACACGTTGTCACAAAGCTTAAATATGTCAGAGCTTTATTATTTTTAATGTGCTTAAAAGAGTGGACCCGAAAATCCACCGAAATTACGAGTTCTCGGCTGTTAGTATATTAAGTAGGGGAATTTACTATTGATGGAGACACATTCTAAAGCATTACCAAAAATTAAAACAACAAGAAATCATGCTAATTATTGTACCGCAATAATGTATCGCGCCATTAATTTATATAACTATTTTTCCTCTCTTATCAGCGTCAAATTCGACCTACTTTCATTAGTATATATAATAACACTTACAATGAATTTCTACAATTACTATACAATAAAAATTGCATTCACACAATAGAGCATACAACAAACATTCATATCTTTCGTACTCAGATCTGTACACGCGTTTCACAGGTCTGCAATTTGAACAAAACTGCAAAAACTAGGTACTAATTTGAAAAATCATGAAATGGCCATCTACTAATTCTATTTTACTTCGCCTTTCTCGCTACCGCTTCCCTTCCACTTTCTCGCTACCGCGAATGTTCGGCAGAAAAACTCTTATTACAGGGCCCCAGTGACGAAAAACTGAATAAATCCAGTTGCTAAATTTAGAACAAATTATCATCTAACATGTGGTGTAGTCAGAATCCATATTTTGTGGGTACATGATATCGAAAAATCAAATTACGGTCAAACGTCTGTCTGTCCTACTGTAAACAACCTTAGCTGTTAAACCGTTAATACGATTTTCTCCCAAATTTGTATTCCTCGATCGAGCCGGCTGATGTTACAGCCCCTTGAATTTGAAACTGATTTTTTTAAATTTTGAGAAGTACTTTACCTGAGACCCCTAGGACTTTTTTCAAATTTTCAAAAAAATTGTTCCATTGTTTTTGAAAAATTTTGTTGTTGGATAGTGTGAAGGGCGTTTAAGAGACTGGTGAATGGTCCGTATTTGTTGAAAACTCTTTTCAAATATTGCAAAAATTGAAAATTTGTTCGGTGTTTTCCTACAACTACAATTTTGAAGATTTTTTGTAATGAAATCTCTTCCTTAACGAGATATTTTGATATAAGGTCATGTACAAATTTCGAAAATGTGAGCACTTTTTGCGCAATTTTGGGTGAAAAAACGCATGATAAAGAATGTGCTGTATTAGCATTACTGGTTTATGTTCGTACGAAAATAATGTAGCGAACCCCCTTTAATTTCGGGAGAAAAATTTTATGTTCCAGGATTCAAATTTAATATACTTATCGAATTTCTAATCGTTAAACCATTAAATGAACATTTTGTAACACCATGTAACTTTTTTCCAGTTATTAACAAACAAAATAAATAAAATACTTTCACACGGTAGTAGTCTTTGTAATGTACTGTTGGTGGCGTGCGTTCAGTCGCCATAGTCAAAGAGCAGTATCATTGATGTATTTGTTCAGTGCATGCGATTCTCACACTAAGCAGTTTGACTCCGAGATCTCACTGAGCTGATTGTTGGCGTGAGCTCTCTCACTAAGCGTTTGTTGATTGAACATATCAATTAGGTTTATATTAATTAGGTTAACATAAGGTTAACATTAGTTTAGTACCAATTACGTTAATATATTTTAGATCACTTAGAATTGTGTTGATTTCACATTTGTTATTACGTAATTAATAACGTTTGTTAATACGTAATACGTTATGAATGGTAAGGGTAGTATTTTTACTTCTGTACAGACATTGAAAAATATCCTATCTCAATGTTGAACATTTTCTTCAAAAACTGTATTTGTAGACATTCATTCTACAAAAAGTATGGATATTTCAATGGAAATGTTTAAGAAAACCCTTCGAGTCCTTGAGGAAAGCAGAACAGATCATAATCTAATAGCCAGGTATTGTAAAATAAAATAAAATAAAATTATAGCATTTTATTAGAATTTGAACCAATTACATTAAAAAATTAATCTTAAAGACCATGGTTTATATAAAATTAATCTTTTTCCTCTTTCACACGCATTTGATATGAAGAAAACCCGGGCAACTCCGAGTGTTTTGCTAGTTTATAATAAAATGATTTCACAGTCTTCATGCGTCTAGAACAAAAAGAGTCAAATTAGTACTTTCGGTTAGGAGTCCAATGTGAATTATGTAACTTTATATATTGTAGCTAATTTGAAAATCTATAATGCAGTTATAATACTGTAATTCTGGGTAATCGGTAGGGTCTTTCACGGTTATCTAGGAGGTTAATAGCTAGAGGATTTAGGTGGGTTTCTAGACGGTGAACATAGCTTGAGCTGCTTGTTTCGATTCTTTCAAAGACTGTCAGTACTTTTAAGTCACTATTGTGTTTGAGATATATCATGGTCCTGCAGCAATCATTATAAGCCTTCTTGATTGAAATCTCTGTAAAATGGAGAGATGTGACCTGTTGCCGTACCCCAAATTTGGATGCCGTAGGTCCAGTAAGGATTATTATTGTTTTGTACATCAATAACGTATTGTCTAAGGATTTCTTCGAATGGTGTCCTAGTAGCCAATAGTCTTTTCACTTGTATTTCAATGTGCTTCTTCTTGGCTAGTATGTGGGGTTTCGAAGTAGAACATTTGGTCCAAATATATTTCTAAATACATCATACACATTCAATCTGTAAAATTGATTATTAATATTTACGATGGGGCATTTTTGTCTTCTCAAAGTGAAAGTTACTTGAGCTGACTTGTTTTCGTTAATTTTTATTTTCCACTTGTTGGGCAATTCTTTGATCAATACTAGAAACTCTTGTAGTTTTCTTGACGCTTCTGTTGGATCATCATCCGTGGCTAATATGGTATCAGCTGCAAATGTAGCTATTGCTGTTTGTTCACTTTCCGGTATATCTGGCTTGTAGAGCTGGTATAAGTCTGGGCCAAGTACACTACCTTGGGGTACTCCGGGTTCGATTGAAAAGAAATTGGATAATTCGTTTTGATATTTAATTTGAAACGTTCGGTTGGAGAGGTAAGATATTGACATATGGATACGTTTGGGAGCTTCTGATTTTGCAGAGAAGACCATCGTGCCAAACTTTATCGAAAGCTTGAGTGATATCTAAAAATGCTGCTAATCAGTACTGTTTTTTCTATGATGTTGGTGATTTTCAGTAGTAGTGTTCTCTGAAGTCAAATTGGTGATCTGAAATTAGGCCATTTGTTGTCAAGCAAGCTGGATAGTTGCTTTGGAGAATTTTCTCGAACATTTTGGACAGAATTGGAAAAATACTTATGGGCGTTATGAGTCGATACGATGAAGGTTCATGAGGTTTACCTGGCTTTAAAAGACTTAAAAAGACTTGAAAAGAAAGGATCAGTGCTACTTTCCATTGCACTGGATATTGTCCGGATACTTTTGAAGAGATCAGTGATAAATGCAAGGCAGTTCTTTTAGAAGAGTACCAGTGATGTCAAATCCAGGAGACTTCTTGTTAGGCAATCTCTTTTTTTAAAAAAATATCTTTCGTTATTGGTAAAATATTTTATTGGTAATGTCATTTGTGTGGGTGATTCTGTGTATTCTTGAATTTCGACCAGCTGATGTAAAGTTTTTGGTGGATAGTTTTAAAAAACTTCGTTAAAGTGTTTTGCAAATACTTGTATTTTTTATGATGTTTCTCGCCCATTCGTTGTTTTACTTAGGAATTGGAGGTGTAGCTTCACTACGTCGTTTGGATTTTCTTATGGCTTTAAATAATGAATTTTTGGAGGCTTGAGTTACAGAGAGATTGATAACGTAATATTGAAACTTACTATCGTTGAAGGTTTCAAGTAGTCTGGATAGTTGCCGGGTAGCTCTATTGTAGTTGTTATATCAGCTGTGTGTGTTGTCCTGGCCATATTTTTGTAGGTTTTCTTTTTTCCTGAATTTTTTCAGAATATAGAAAGAATAATTATAACAATTTCTATTATTCTCTCTTCGCGGTGTGGATTGCCACACTGATTTTTGTATGCTTTCAGTTATAATATCAGTAGCTTCATCTATGTATCTTGTGATATCACGGGCATTTGAATGCTTGTAAAGGTGTTTAGTTACTAATTTCATTCACGGTACATATTTTAATATGTGTGTGTATTACTAATACTAATGGTGCAAGGCCAAAAGAATTTTATTGCTGTTATTGTTAGAGCCCGGATGTTTATGTCATGTCATTTTTTTCTTTGTGGTTTTCCTTGAAAAATAAAACTTAAACATGATGTTATCAACAATTACAAAAATTATACAATTTTCAGGTGTTATATGCAGTAATGTTTTGACTTTTTAAAGCCTTTTGTAATTTTCATTAATTTTTCATATTATGATCATACTTTTTCATGAATTTGGTATCTTTGTCATATTTTTATCTTTTTGATTCCATTTTTGCACACTTGCGTGCAGACATCTCCAAGAGACTTTTCACATCTAATTGTTATCTAATTTCTTGCAATAATTATTCTACCTAATTGTTGTGTCTTTCCTATAAATACACCAGCGGAACCCGGCAGACGTTGCCCTGTTCCCCAACTTCCTCGCCGTCCCTCTTTCTCCTTCTATCTCTCTTTCTCTGTCCGTCTCTCAGAGCTCTCTTTCCGTCTCTATCTCTCTCTCTCTCTCTCTCTCTCTCTCTCTCTCTCTCTCTCTCTCTCTCTCTCGCTTTCTTTTTCTCCAGGTGGAGCTCACTTTGAATGGAAATTAAATTAAAATTAAGCGCAATCGTGTGCTACAGTGTCATTTAGTAGAGTTACAATCAAATTTACAGCACAATAACTTTCTGCGTGAAAAACACATAGATGTGCCATCTTTCATGGAGATCGGGTACATGGTTCTATGGCACCGCTGCTGGCCTCTGGCGGAATATATCAGGATCCTGTCTCTTAGCGACAGGAAAAAATAATTATCTTGATGCATCTACCAGCATATTTCAATTATTTATTTTTCGCATTTGCGTTGTATTAAACCATTCCAAACTCTACAAGGATACTGACTCAAATCCTGAAGAAGAGCATGTAAATATTTCGTTTCTACTACTACACTTTTTTGTAGAAAATATTTGCTGGATGTCGTACAAACTATTTTCAAAGGAAAATGAGCTCTAGATTTTTGTTCTTATTCGTCATCATGTCCTTCGTGAAGGAATTTACTTCAGCCGCGACAACATGGAGAACAATAATTTGAATAACAATATTTCCTACTGAAATCTTGAAGTCGTGCGCAAATAATAAAGTTTCATTTGTGTCCAGAAGCAAAACAAGGAGCCATCTCAGCATTTGCTTCTAAAAATAACTTAAGCAGGTAGAACTGAGTCGCCTAATATTTTAAAAGTATATTTCAATATAATGGTTATCTAAACAGGGGAAATGTTTTGAAGGTTTCGAAAATACAACCAAAATTTTTAGTCATATTTATGGTCATATTTTCATATTTTTTTAGGTCATAAAGGCTTGGATATTTCTAACATTCTTAGGTCATATTAGTTATTATGGTGGACGAGTGATCTGATGACTGTTCATTAAAAGCTCCAGAAGACAAACTGGTGAAATACCTTTAGTAACAAAGATGTCAATTAGATCTAGCATTTTGTTTTTATCAGTTGAACAGTAAGTTGCTACTCCTGGGGAGATAGTTACCGCTTTTTGTAGTGCGCGACATCTCGCAGTAATGAGTCTCGATCCCCACTGCACGTGTTGGGCATTTAAGTCTCCTCCGCATACAAAATGAGTGCTAAGGCTATTGAAAAGTATTTGAAATTTTATGCCTTATCTATATTGAATCTCAGAGGACAATATATAGCACTTACTCTCAGTGGTCCATGACCGTCTTCTATTGTTATTGTAGTTACTTGAATGTCTTTACAACGAAATTTACATTCTTCATGGTATTTGATATTGCGTTTAATCAATATTGCTATATCACCGTCCGCTTTGCCATCCGAATGTTTTGTATCATACAGTGTATAGTTTTGTAATTCAAAATAGTTCTCTGTTAATCTGCTGTCGAGATCAAGAGTATATCAATTTAATTTTTTGAGAGAAATATTTCGACTTCTTGGCGATGTTGCGTCAAATTCGAATTCGAAATTTCATAGTGCAATTTGAAAAAAGTTATGCATAGAATAATTTAGTTACTAATGTCGATACTAAGTTAAGAAGTGTACTTACTTTCCTGCATTATAACATTTTCAAATCGTTCAAACGAGTTTTGGATGATCTTAACAGTGGAATGGATGTCATCATAATGTGGTTGATGAGAGTCTGCATGTTTTTGTTGTACAATATCTGCAAATATTCTTATATGTATTGAGAGCTTCTGACATGAATTTGAGGATGAATTTTTGAATAATCATGGTTTTGCGCCTGTATCACCATTTCATTTTGGAAGATCCTTCTTTCTCTATTTGAGTTATTGCGGCCTTTCCTTTTAGAATTTCCTGGTAAACATTACAACCTTTGTAATTTGCCAGGTGATTGTCTTCACCCAGCGCGCATGTCGGTAGAATTTCTCTTGTTTTTTCACGTTTCTTGGGTGCATGTTCTTAGCCGAAATTGACACATCCGAATAGATAGACACAGTAGGTTCTGGTATGTTCATACCTTTGGCAATTTTCACTTCGCACTTTGTTTAGCTTCACGCATGATGATTCAAATACGATAGCACAATTCAGATGTCTGGCAATGTTAAATATTTCTTTATTATTCGCTTTTGGTTCACGGTTATAAAAATAAAGGCAGTGGTAGCTTTGTTAACCTATGGCGGACATTCATTATGTTTCTCACTTTATGTCCCCTTTACATAAGTGCTTCTTTAATATCTTTCACATCAATAGTATGATGTGACGCAAAACCACTCTCAATACTCGCTCTTGTTTGAATTGATACGTAAAATAAACACGTTTTCCTAAATTTAGTTGTTATACTATGTTTCTGTTTGCATCCATTTTAATTTTATCATTTGTCATTGATTTTATTTCGACATCTTCTGTTTTTACAACTTCTTCTATTAATATTATCATAGCTGGTACATTGTTTACGTTGGAGCCAAAGACAAGCGGAACTGCCATTTTTTTAGCTTTCTTGATTGTTTTCTGGTAAATCTTCTGAACTGAGATCACTTAATTTATTGTTGGTAGGAATTGTAATGAAATAATTTCTGTTATTATCACTAGACGTTGCCTTTACCTTGTAACTTCAGGATTAGGTCTATATTCGACCTCTTCAAACAAGCTGGCTTGTACGCTTGGCATAGCAGTTGTGTTAAATCCACTGAATTCTTCATCCATGTTGTGGTTGCCACTATTTGATAATTCTCATGATTCAATTGTTGGTTTTGTAGTCATGTACGTAGTATCCGCATCACTTACTACATGTTCCTGTGGCTTCACACGAAAGCACTTTTATAGTTAATTATTCTTTTAGATATTGTTTACGTTTTAAATAATAATGACACTAGTTCAAGCACAATTTAAGCTTTAATTCTGCGAAGTTATACATGTTCACTAAGGCACTCCTTGTCACGAAGCTCGAATAGATTAGCAGAACTGACGTACAACACTGCTGCCAAGCGAGAACTACTATATACATAGTAGAATCATTTTACTGACGCACTGAAAACAGAAGTGTGTGTGCCATTCCTAGAAGAGCCAATCTGTATTTTATTGCTGTTAATAAGTCTGTGTAAAATACTCAATGGAAAATCACACTACCCACCTGCGCCTCCGCGGTCACTCTCCCCCACCGCCAGCAGCACCATCACGTAAGAGCCGGCGGTCTCGAACACCTGCGAACACCACGCACCCTCGTTTTGTCACCACCCCTCTTTTCT
>JAZDUA010001536.1:0-56447 GCA_038098605.1 Gryllus longicercus
CCGTGTCGTGTCGTGTCGTGTCGTTTCGTGTCGTGTCGTGTCGTGCTTGTCGTGTCGTGTCGTGTCGTTTCGTGTCGTGTCGTGTCGTGTCGTGTCGTGTCGTTTCGTGCGTGTCGTGTCGTGTCGTGTCGTGCGTGTCGTGTCGTGTCGTGTCGTGTCGTGTCGTGCGTGTCGTGTCGTGTCGTGTCGTTTCGTGCGTGTCGTGTCGTGTCGTGTCGTGCGTGTCGTGCCGTGTCGTGTCGTGTCGTGTCGTGTCGTGTCGTGCGTGTCGTGTCGTGTCGTTTCGTGTCGTGTCGTGTCGTGTCGTTTCGTGTCGTGTCGTGCGTGTCGTGTCGTGTCGTGTCGTGTCGTGCGTGTCGTGTCGTGTCGTGTCGTGTCGTGTCGTGTCGTGCGTGTCGTGTCGTGTCGTGTCGTGTCGTTTCGTGCGTGTCGTGTCGTGTCGTGTCGTGCGTGTCGCGTCGTGTCGTGTCGTGTCGTTTCGTGTCGTGTCGTGCGTGTCGTGTCGTGTCGTGCGTGTCGTGTCGTGCCGTTTCGTGTCGTGTCGTGCGTGTCGTGTCGTGTCGTTTAGTGTCGTGTCGTGTCGTGTCGTGCGTGTTGTCATCTCGTGTCGTGTCGTGTCGTGCGTGTCATGTAGTATCGTGTCGTGTCGTGCGTGTCGTGTCGTGTGGTGTCGTGTCGTGCGTGTCGTGTCGTGTCGTGCGTGTCGTGTCGTGTCGTGTCGTGCGTGTCGTGTCGTGGGTGTAGTGTCGTTCATGTCGTGTCGTGTCGTGTCGTGTCGTGCGAGTCGTTTTGTGTCGTGTCATGTCGTTTTGTGCGTGTCGAGTCGTGTCGTGCATGTCGTGTCGTGCGTGTCGTGTCGTTCGTGTCGTGTCGTGTCGTGCGTGTCATGTCGTGTCGTGTCGTGTCGTGCGTATCGTGTCGTGTCGTGTCGTGTCGTGCCGTGCCGTGCCGTGCCGTGACATGACTTTTTACTTTTTAGATTAGATTTATTAGAACTGCAAATGGGTATGACCCGGTGGCAGTTAAGTAACAATAATTGCAGAAATTACAAGACTTACATTAATAATAAAATAATAACAATAATATAATAATAATAATAATAATAATAATAATAATAATAATAATAATAATAATAATAATAATAATAATAATAATAATAATAATAATAATAATAATAATAATAATAATAATAATAATAATAATAATAATAATAATAATAATAATAATAATACCGTACAATACAGTACAAGACGAAAAGCAGCATTGAAATGAGCATTGATCGCGTTCACCGCACTTCACTTCACTACACTTCACTACACTACACTTTTTTGTTTTGAATTACACTGACCATAACTTCACAGCACTACACCGCACTACACAACACTTACTCATTTAATATCAATTACTGTTATCTTGTTCTAACTTATTTCTAAAACTTCGGACACTGAGAGGAAAAGCTTTAAAAACTGCCGCAGGTAAACTGTTCATATCTCTAATTGTTCTATTATAAAAAGAAAACTTCCCAAGATCTGAATTTTGTTTCCTTGCTCGAATTTTGTGGGTGTGATCGCTTCGGCCGAAATAATTTGGTCCGAAGCGATCACACCCACAAAACTCGATTTATTTTTTTTATTTATTTTTGATTTTTTATATTATTTATTTTTTGATTTTTTGATTTTTTATATTTTTTGATTTTCTATATTTTTTGATTTTTTATATTTTTTGATTTTTAATCTTTCTTGATTTTTTAAATTTTTATAATTCTTAGACGAGACGAGACGTTACGTGTCGTGTCGTGTCGTGTTGCCTCGTGTCGTTTCGTGCCTTGCCGTGCCGTGTCGTTTCGTGTCGTGTCTTGTCGTGTCGTGTCGTTTCGTGCGTGTCGTGTCTAGTCGTGTCGTGTCGTTTCGTGTCGTGTCGTGTCGTGCGTGTCGTGTCGTGTCGTGTCGTTTCGTGTTGTGTCGTGTCGTGTCGTGTCGTGCGTGTCGTGTCGTGTCGTGTCGTGCGTGTCGTGTCGTGTCTTGTCGTGTCGTGTCGTGTCGTGCGTGTCGTGTCGTGTCGTGTCGTGCGTGTCGCGTCATGTCGTGTCGTGTCGTGTCGTGTCGTGTCGTGTCGTGCGTGTCGTGTCGTGTCGTGTCGTGCGTGTTGTGTCGTTTCGTGTCATGTCGTTCGTGTCGTGTCGTGTCGTGTCGCGACGTGCGTGTCGTGTCGTGCCGTGTCGGGTTGTGTCGTGCGTGTCGTGTCATGTCGTGTCGTGCGTGTCGTGTCATCTCGTGTCGTGTCGTGCGTGTCGTGTCGTGTAGTGTCGTGTCGTGTCGTGTCGTGTCGTGATTGTCGTGTCGTGTCGTGTCGTGTCGTGCGTGTCGTGTCGTGTCGTGTCGTGTCGTGCGTGTCGTGTCGTGTCGTGTCGTGTCGTGTCGTGTCGTGCAGGTCGTGTCGTGCGAGTCGTGTCGTTCGTGTCGTGTCGTGTCATGTCGTGTCGTGCGTGTCGTTTCGTGTCGTGTCGTGTCGTTTCGTGCATGTCGTGTCGTGTCGTGTCGTGCGTCTCGTGTCGTGCGTGTCGTGTCGTTCGTGTCGTGTCGTGTCGTGTCGTGTCGTGCGTGTCATGTCGTGTCGCGTCGTGTCGTGCGTATCGTGTCGTGTCCTGTCGTGTCGTGACGTGCGTGTCGTGTCGTGCCGTGCCGTTTTGTCGTGTCGTGTCGTGTCGTGCGTGTCGTGTCGTGTCGTGTCGTGTCGTGTCCTGTCGTGTCGTGTCGTGTCGTGCGTGTCGTGTCATCTCGTGTCGTGTCGTGTCGTGCGTGTCGTGCCGTGCCGTGCCGTGTCGTGTCGTGTCGTGTCTTGTCGTGTCGTGTCGTGTCGTGTCGTGCGTGTCTTGTAGTGTCGTATCGTGTCGTTTCGTGTCGTGTCGTGTCGTGTCGTGCGTGTCGTGTCATGTCGTGCGTGTCGTGCCGTGTCGTGTCGTGTCGTGTCGTGCGTGTCGTTTCGTGTCGTGTCGTGTCGTATCGTGTCGTGACGTGTCGTGTCGTGTCGTGTCGTGTCGTGTCGTGCCGTGTCGTGTCGTGTCGTGTCGTTCGTGTCGTGTCGTGTCGTTTCGTGTCGTGTCGTGTCGTGTCGCTTCGTGTCGTGTCGTGTCGTGTCGGGTCGTGTCGTGTCGTGTCGTGTCGTGACGTGTCGTGTCGTGTCGTGTTGTCTCGTGTCGTTTCGTGTCGTGTCGTGTCGTGTCGAGTTGTGTCGTGTCTTGCCGTGCCGTGACGTGTCGTGTCGTGTCTTGTATTTTCGCGTTGTGTCGTGTCGTGTCGTGCGTGTCGTGTCGTGTCGTGTCGTGTCTTGTCGTGTCGTGTCGTGTCGTGTCGTGCGTGTCGTGTCGTTTCGTGTCGTGTCGTTTCGTGTCGTGACGTGTCATGCGTGTCGTGTCGTGTCGTTCGTGTCGTGCCGTGCCGTGCCGTGTCGTGTCTTGTCGTGTCGTGTCGTGTCGTGTCGTTCGTGTCGCGTCGTGTCGTGTCGTTTCGTGTCGTGTCGTGTCGTGCGTGTCGTGTCGTGCGTTTCGTGTCGTGTCGTGTCGTGGGTGTCGTTTCGTGTCGTGTCGTGTCGTGTCGTGCGTGTCGTGTCGTATCGTGTCGTATCGTGCGTGTCGTGTCGTGTGGTGTCGTGTCGGGCGTGTCGTGTCGTGTCGTATCGTGCGTGTCGTGTCGTGTCGTGTCGTGTCGTGCGTGTCGTCTCGTGGGTGTAGTGTCGTTCATGTCGTGTCGTGTCGTGTCGTGCGAGTCGTTTCGTGTCGTGTCATGTCGTTTCGTGCGTGTCGTGTCGTGTCGTGCGTGTCGTGTCGTGCGTGTCGTGTCGTTCGTGTCGTGTCGTGTCGTGTCGTGTCGTGCGTGTCATGTCGTGTCGTGTCGTGTCGTGCGTATCGTGTCGTGTCGTGTCGTGCCGTGCCGTGCGTTGCCGTGACATGACTTTTTACTTTTTGATTTTTTATATTTTTTATTTTTTGATTTTTTATATTTTTTGATTTTCTATATTTTTTGATTTTTTATATTTTTTTTGATTTTTTATATTTTTTGATTTTTAATATTTTTTGATTTTTTAAATTTTTATAATTCTTAGACGAGACGAGACGTTACGTGTCGTGTCGTGTCGTGACGTGTCGTGTCGTGTCGTGTTGCCTCGTGTCGTTTCGTGTCGTGTCGTGACGTGTCGTGTCGTGTCGTGTCGTGTTGTGTCGTGTGTTGTCGTGCCTTGCCGTGCCGTGTCGTTTCGTGTCGTGACTTGTCGTGTCGTGTCGTTTCGTGCGTGTCGTGTCTAGTCGTGTCGTGTCGTTTCGTGTCGTGTCGTGTCGTGTCGTGCGTGTCGTGTCGTGTAGTGTCGTTTCGTGTGGTGTCGTGTCGTGTCGTGTCGTGCGTGTCGTGTCGTGTCGTGCGTGTCGTGTCGTGTCTTGTCGTGTCGTGTCGTGTCGTGCGTGTCGTGTCGTGTCGTGTCGTGCGTGTCGCGTCATGTCGTGTCGTGTCGGGTCGTGTCGTGCGTGTCGTGTCGTGTCGTGTCGTGTCGTGCGTGTCGTGTCCTTTCGTGTCGTGTCGTGCGTGTCGTGTCGTGTCGCGACGTGCGTGTCGTGTCGTGCCGTGTCGGGTTGTGTCGTGCGTGTCGTGTCGTGTCGTGTCGTGCGTGTCGTGTCATCTCGTGTCGTGTCGTGCGTGTCGTGTCGTGTAGTGTCGTGTCGTGTCGTGTCGTGTCGTGATTGTCGTGTCGTGTCGTGTCGTGTCGTGCGTGTCGTGTCGTGTCGTGTCGTGCGTGTCGTGTCGTGTCGTGTCGTGCGTGTCGTGTCGTGTCGTGTCGTGCGTGTCGTGTCGTGTCGTGTCGTGTCGTGCGTGTCGTGTCGTGCGAGTCGTGTCGTTCGTGTCGTGTCGTGTCATGTCGTGTCGTGCGTGTCGTTTCGTGTCGTGTCGTGTCGTTTCGTGCATGTCGTGTCGTGTCGTGTCGTGCGTCTCGTGTCGTGCGTGTCGTGTCGTTCGTGTCGTGTCGTGTCGTGTCGTGTCGTGCGTGTCATGTCGTGTCGCGTCGTGTCGTGCGTATCGTGTCGTGTCCTGTCGTGTCGTGACGTGCGTGTCGTGTCGTGCCGTGCCGTGTCGTGTCGTGTCGTGTCGTGCGTGTCGTGTCGTGTCGTGTCGTGTCCTGTCGTGTCGTGTCGTGTCGTGCGTGTCGTGTCATCTCGTGTCGTGTCGTGTCGTGCGTGTCGTGCCGTGCCGTGCCGTGTCGTGTCGTGTCGTGTCTTGTCGTGTCGTGTCGTGTCGTGTCGTGCGTGTCGTGTAGTGTCGTATCGTGTCGTTTCGTGTCGTGTCGTGTCGTGTCGTGCGTGTCGTGTCATGTCGTGCGTGTCGTGCCGTGTCGTGTCGTGTCGTGTCGTGCGTGTCGTTTCGTGTCGTGTCGTGTCGTATCGTGTCGTGACGTGTCGTGTCGTGTCGTGTCGTGCCGTGTCGTGTCGTGTCGTGTCGTTCGTGTCGTGTCGTGTCGTTTCGTGTCGTGTCGTGTCGTGTCGTGTCGTGTCGTGTCGGGTCGTGTCGTGTCGTGTCGTGTCGTGACGTGTCGTGTCGTGTCGTGTTGTCTCGTGTCGTTTCGTGTCGTGTCGTGTCGTGTCGAGTTGTGTCGTGTCTTGCCGTGCCGTGACGTGTCGTGTCGTGTCTTGTATTTTCGCGTTGTGTCGTGTCGTGTCGTGGGTGTCGTGTCGTGTCGTGTCGTGTCTTGTCGTGTCGTGTCGTGTCGTGTCGTGCGTGTCGTGTCGTTTCGTGTCGTGTCGTTTCGTGTCGTGACGTGTCATGCGTGTCGTGTCGTGTCTTTCGTGTCGTGCCGTGCCGTGCCGTGTCGTGTCGTGTCGTGTCGTGTCGTGTCGTGCGTGTCGTGTCAAGTCGTGTCGTTTCGTGTTGTGTCGTGTTGTGCGTGTCGTGTCGTGTCGTGTCGTGCGTGTCGTTTCGTGTAGTGTCGTGTCGTGTCGTGTCGTGCGTGTCGTGTCGTGTCGAGTCGTGCGTGTCGTGCCGTGCCGTGTCGTGTCTTGTCGTGTCGTGTCGTGTCGTGTCTTGTCGTGTCGTGCGTGTCGTGTCGTGTCGTGTCGTTTCGTGTCGTGTCCTGTCGTGTCGCGTCGTTCGTGTCGTGTCGTTTCGTGTCGTGCGTGCCGTGTCGTTTCGTGTCGTGTCGTGCGTGTCGTGTCGTGTCGTGTCGTGACGTGCGTGTGGTGTCGTTCCGTGCCGTGTCGTGTCGTGTCGTGTCGTGCGTGTCGTGTCGTGTCGTGTCGTGTCGTGTAGTGTCGTGTCGTGTCGTGTCCTGTCGTGTCGTGTCGTGTCGTGTCGTGCGTGTCGTGTCATCTCGTGTCGTGTCGTGTCGTGCGTGTCGTGTCGTGTCGTGTCGTGTCGTGCGTGTCGTGTCGTGTCGTGTCGTGTCGTGCGTGTCGTGTCGTGCGTGTCGTGTCGTGTCGTGCGTGTCATGTCGTGTCGTGTCGTGCGTGTCGTGTCGTGTCGTGCGTGTCGTGTCGTGCGTGTCGTGTCGTTCGTGTCGTGTCGTGTCGTGTCGTGCGTGTCGTTTCGTGTCGTGTCGTGTCGTTTCGTGATTGTCGTGTCGTGTCGTGTCGTGCGTGTCGTGTCGTTCGTGTCGTGTCGTGTCGTGTCGTGCGTGTCATGTGTCGTGTCGTGTCGTGCGTATCGTGTCGTGTCGTGTCGTGTCGTGCCGTGCCGTGCCGTGACGTGACGAGACTTTTTTTGATTTTTTTATTTTTTATTTTTTTATATTTTATTTTTTATATTTTTTGATTTTTTATATTTTTTGATTTTTTATATTTTTTGATTTTTTATATTTTTTAATTTTTTATATTTTTGAAATTAACAATTTTTGAATTTTCATATTATTTGATTTTTTATATTTTTTGATTTTTTAAATTTTTATAATTCTTAGACGAGGCGAGTCGTTACGTGTCGTGTCGTGTCGTGTCGTGACGTGTCGTGTCGTGTCGTGTTGTCTCGTGTCGTTTCGTGTCGTGTCGTGTCGTGTCGTGTTGTGTCGTGTCGTGCCGTGGCGTGTCGGGTCGTGTCGTGTCTTGTCATGTCGTGTCGTGTCGTGTCGTGTCGTGTCGTGCGTGTCGTGTCGTGTCTTGTCTTGTCGTGTCGTGTCGTGTCGTGTCGTGTCGTGCGTGTCTTTTGCGTGTCGTGTCGTTTCGTGTCGTGACGTTTCGTGCGTGTCGTGTCGTGTCGTGCGTGTCGTGCCGTGCCGTGCCGTGCCCTGTCGTGTCGTGTCTTGTCGTGTCGTGTCGTGTCGTGCGTGTCGTGTCGTGTCGTATCGTGTCGTTTCGTGTCGTGTCGTGTCGTGTCGTTCGTGTCGTGTCGTGCGTGTCGTGTCGTTCGTGTCGTGTCGTGTCATGTCGTGTCGTGCGTGTCGTTTCGTGTCGTGTCGTGTCGTTTCGTGCATGTCGTGTCGTGTCGTGTCGTGCGTCTCGTGTCGTGCGTGTCGTGTCGTTCGTGTCGTGTCGTGTCGTGTCGTGCGTGTCATATCGTGTCGTGTCGTGTCGTGCGTATCGTGTCGTGTCGTGTCGTGTCGTGTCGTGCCGTGCCGTGCCGTGCCGTGACGTGACGATACTTTTGATTTTTTGATTTTTTATATTTTTATTTTATTTTTTGAATTTTTATATTTTTTATTTTATATATTTTTAGATTTTTTATATTTTTTGATTTTTTATATTTTTTAATTTTTTATATTTTCGAAATTAACAATTTTTGAATTTTCATATTTTTTGATTTTTAATATTTTTTGGTTTTTTTTAAATTTTTATAATACTTAGACGAGACGAGACGTTACGTGTCGTGTCGTGTCGTGACGTGTCGTGTCGTGTTGTCTCGTGTCGTTTCGTGTCGTGTCGTGTCGTGTTGTGTCGTGTCGTGTTGTGCCGTGTCGTGTCGTGTCATGTCGTGCGTGTCGTGTCGTTCGTGTCTTGTCGTGTCTTGTGTCGTATCGTGTCGTGTCGTGTCGTGTCGTGTCGTGCGTGCGTGTCGTGTCGTGTCGTGTTGTGTCGTGTCATGTCGTCTCGTGTCGTGCGTGTCGTGACGTGTCGTGTCGTGTCGTGCCGTGCCGTGCCGTGCCGTGTTGTGCCGTGCCGTGCCGTGACGTGACGTAACAAGACTTTTTATTTTTTTGATTTTTTATATTTTTTATTTTTTGATTTTTATATTTTTTGATTTTTTATATTTTTTGTTTTTTTATATTTTTTGAATTTTTATACTTTTTGATTTTTTATATTTTTTGATTTTTTATGTTTTCGAAATTAACAATTTTTGAATTTTCATATTTTTTGATTTTTAATATTTTTTGATTTTTTAAATTTTTTTAATTCTTAGACGAGACGAGACGTTACGTGTCGTGGCGTGTCGTGTCGTGTCGATTCGTGTTGTGTCGTGTCTTGCCGTGCCGTGCCGTGCCGTGTCATGTCGTGTCGTGTCGTGCGCGTCGTGTCGTGTCGTGTCGTGTCGTGTCTTGTCGTGTCGTGTCGTGTCGTGTCGTGCGTGTCGTTTTGTGTCGTGTCGTTTCGTGCGTGTCGTGTCGTGTCGTGTCGTGCGTGTCGTGTCGTGCGTGTCGTGTCGTTCGTGTCGTGTCGTGTCGTGTCGTGCGTGTCATGTGTCGTGTCGTGTCGTGCGTATCGTGTCGTCTCGTGTCGTGTCGTGCCGTGCCGTGACGTGACGAGACTTTTTATTTTTTGATATTTTATATTTTTTATTTTTTTATTTTTTTGATTTTTTATATTTTTTGATTTTTTATATTTTTTGATTTTTTATATTTTTTGATTTTTTATATTTTTTGATTTTTTATATTTTTTAATTTTTTATATTTTCGAAATTAACAATTTTTAAATTTTCATATTTATTGATTTTTAATATTTTTTGATTTTTTACATTTTTATAATTCTTAGACAAGACGAGACGTTACGTGTCAGTGTCGTGTTGTGTCGTGTCGTGCCGTGTCGTCTCGTGTCGTGTCTTGTCATGTCGTGTCGTGTCGTGTCGTGCGTGTCGTGTCGTGTCTTGTCGTGTCGTGTCGTGTCGTTTCGTGCGTGTCGTGTCGTGTCGTTTCGTGTCGTGAGGTGTCGTGCGTGTCGTGTCGTGCGTGTCGTGTCGTTTGTGTCGTGTCGTGTCGTGCGTGTCATGTCATGTCGTGTCGTGACGTGCGTATCGTGTAGTGTCAGTGTCGTGACGTGTCGTGTCGTGACGTGTCGTGACGTGCGTATCGTGTAGTGTCAGTGTCGTGACGTGTCGTGTCGTGACGTGTCGTGTCGTGTCGTGTTGTCTTGTGTGGTTTCGTGTCGTGTCGTGTTGTGTCGTGTCGTGCCGTGCCGTGTCATGTCGTGTCGTGTCGTGTCGTGCTTGTCGTGTCGTGTCGTTTCGTGTCGTGACGTGTCGTGCGTGTCGTGTCGTGTCGTGCGTGTCGTGCGTGTCGTGCCGTGCCGTGCCGTGTCGTGTCTTGTCGTGTCTTGTCGTGTCGTGTCGTGCGTGTCGTGTCGTGTCGTTTCGTGTCGTGTCGTGTCGTGCGTGTCGTGTCGTGTCGTGCGTGGCGTGTTGTGTCGTGTCGTGCGTGTCGTGTCGATTAATGTCGTGTTGTGCGTGTCGTGTCGTGTCATGTCGTGACGTGCGTGTCGTGTCGTGCCGTGTCGTGTCGTGTCGTGCGTATCGTGTCGTGTCGTGTCGTGTCGTGTCGTGTCGTGTAGTGTCGTGTCGTGTCGTGTCGTGTCGTGTCGTGTCGTGTCGTGCGTGTCGTGTCATCTCGTGTCGTGTCGTGTCGTGCGTGTCGTGTCGCGTCGTGTCGTGTCGTGCGTGTCGTGTCATCTCGTGTCGTGTCGTGTCGTGCGTGTCGTGTCGTGTCGTGTTTTGCGTGTCGTGTCGTGTCGTGCGTGTCGTGTCGTGTCGTGACGTGCGTGTCGTGTCGTGTCGTTTCGTGTCGTGCGTGTCGTGTCGTGTCGTGCGTGTCGTGTCGTGTCGTGTCGTGTCGTGCGTGTCGTGTCGTGTCGTGTCGTGCGTGTCGTGTCCTGTCGTGTCGTGCGTGTCGTGTCGTGCGTGTCGTGTCGTTCGCGTCGTGTCGTGTCGTGTCGTGCGTGTTGTTTCGTGTCGTGTCGTGTCGTGTCGTTTCGTGCGTGTCGTGTCGTGTCGTGTCGTGTCGTGTGGTGTCGTGTCGTGTCGTGTCGTGCGTACCGTGTCGTGTCGTGTCGTGTCGTGCCGTGCCGTGCCGTGCCGTGACGTGACGTGACGAGACTATTTATTTTTTGATTTTTTATATTTTTTATTTTTTTATTTTTTGATCTTTTATATTTTTGATTTTTTATATTTTTTGATTTTTTATATTTTTTAATTTTTTATATTTTCGAAATTAACAATTTTTGAATTTTCATATTTTTTGATTTTTAATATTTTTTGATTTTTTAAATTTTTATAATTCTTAGACGAGACGAGACGTTACGTGTCGTGTCGTGTCGTGTCGTGACGTGTCGTGTCGTGTCGTGGTGTCTCGTGTCGTTTCGTGTCGGTTCGTGTCGTGTTGTGTCGTGTCGTGTCGTCCCGTGCCGTGTCGTGTCGTGTCGTGTCGTGTCTTGTCATGTCGTGTCGTGTCGTGTCGTGTCGTGCGTGTCGTGTCGTGTCGTGTCTTGTCGTGTCGTGTCGTGTCGTGTCGTGTCGTGCTTGTCGTGTCGTGTCGTTTCGTGTCGTGACGTGTCGTGCGTGTCGTGTCGTGACGTGTCGTGCGTGTCGTGCCGTGCCGTGCCGTGTCGTGTCTTGTCGTGTCTTGTCGTGTCGTGTCGTGCGTGTCGTGTCGTGTCGTTTCGTGTCGTGTCGTGTCGTGCGTGTCGTGTCGTGTCGTGGGTGGCGTGTCTTGTCGTGTCGTGTCGTGCGTGTCGTGTCGATTAATGTCGTGTCGTGCGTGTCGTGTCGTGTCCTGTCGTGTCGTGTCGTGACGTGCGTGTCGTGTCGTGCCGTGTCTTGTCGTGTCGTGCGTATCGTGTCGTGTCGTGTCGTGTCGTGTAGTGTCGTGTCGTGTCGTGTCGTGTCGCGTCGTGTCGTGTCGTGCGTGTCGTGTCATCTCGTGTCGTGTCGTGTCGTGCGTGTCGTGTCGTGTCGTGTCGTGCGTGTCGTGTCGTGTCTTGCGTGTCGTGTCGTGTCGTGCGTGTCGTGTCGTGTCGTTTCGTGTCGTGCGTGTCGTGTCGTGTCGTGTCGTTACGTGTCGTGCGTGTCGTGTCGTGTCCTGTCGTGTCGTGCGTGTCGTGTCGTGCGTGTCGTGTCGTTCGTGTCGTGTCGTGTCGTGTCGTGCGTGTTGTTTCGTGTCGTGTCGTGTCGTTTCGTGCGTGTCGTGTCGTGTCGTGCGTGTCGTGTCGTGCGTGTCGTTACGTTTGTGTCGTGTCGTGTCGTGTCGTGCGTGTCATGTCGTATCGTGTCGTGTCGTGCGTATCGTGTTGTGTCGTGTCGTGTCGTGTCGTGCCGTGCCGTGCCGTGACAAGACTTTTTATTTTTTTGATGTTTTATATTTTTTATTTTTTTTGATTTTTTATATTTCTTGGTTTTTTATATTTTTTGATTTTTTATATTTTTTTATTTTTTATATTTTTTTATTTTTTATATTTTTTTGATTTTTTATATTTTTTGATTTTTTATATTTTTTGATTTTTTATATTTTTCGAAATTAACATTTTTTGAATTTTTATATTTTTGATTTTTAATATTTTTTGTTATTTTAAATTTTTATAATTCTTAGACGAGACGAGACGTTACGTGTCGTGTCGTGTCGTGACGTGTCGTGTCGTGTCGTGTTGCCTCGTGTCGTTTCGTGTCGTGTCGTGCGTGTCGTGTCGTGCGTGTCGTTGGTGTTGTGTCGTGTCGTGTCCTGTCGTGCGTGTCATGTGTCGTGTCGTGTCGTGCGTATCCTGTCGTGTCGTGTCGTGTCGTGCCGTGCCGTGCCGTGACGTGACGTGACGACACTTTTTATTTTTTGATTTTTTATATTTTTTATTTTTTTATCTTTTGATTTTTTATATTTTTTGATTTTTTATATTTTTTTATTTTTTATATTTTTTGATTTTTAATATTTTTTGATTTTTTAAATTTTTATAATTCTTAGACGAGGCGAGACGTTACGTGTCGTGTCGTGTCGTGTCGTGCGTGTCGTGTCGTGTCGTGTCTTGTCGTGTCGTGTCGTGTCGTGTCGTGCGTGTCGTGTCGTGTCGTTTCGTGTCGTGCGTGTCGTGTCGTTCGTGTCGTGTCGTGTCGTGTCGTGCGTGTCGTTTCGTGTCGTGTCGTTTCGTGCGTGTCGTGTCGTGTCGTGCGTGTCGTGTCGTGCGTGTCGTGTCGTGCGTGTCGTGTCGTGCGTGTCGTGTCGTTTGTGTCGTGTCGTGTCGTGTCGTGTCGTGCGTGTCATGTCGTATCGTGTAGTGTCGTGCGTATCGTGTTGTGTCGTGTCGTGTCGTGTCGTGTCGTGCCGTGCCGTGCCGTGACAAGACTTTTTATTTTTTTGATTTTTTATATTTTTTATTTTTTTGATTTTTTGATTTTTTATATTTTTTGATTTTTTATATTTTTTGATTTTTGATATTTTTGATTTTTTATAATTTTTGATTTTTTATAATTTTTGATTTTTTATATTTTTTGATTTTTTATATTTTTTGATTTTTTATATTTTTCGAAATTAACATTTTTTGAATTTTTATATTTTTTGATTTTTAATATTTTTTGATTTTTTAAATTTTTATAATTCTTAGACGAGACGAGACGTTACATGTCGTGTCGTGTCGTGTCGTGACGTATCATGTCGTGTCGTGTTGCCTCGTGTCGTTTCGTGTCGTGTCGTGACGTGTCGTGTCGTGTCGTGTCGTGTCGTGCGTGTCGTGTCGTGTCGTGTCGTGTCGTGCGTGTCGTGTCGTGTCGTGTCGTGCGTGTCGTGTCGTGTCGTGTCGTGCGTGTCGTGTCCTGTCGTGTCGTGCGTGTCGTGTCGTGCGTGTCGTGTCGTGCGTGTCGTGTCGTTCGTGTCGTGTCGTGTCGTGTCGTGCGTGTCGTGCGTGTCGTGTCGTGTCGTGTCTTGCGTGTCGTGTCGTGTCGTGTCGTGCGTGTCGTGTCGTGTCGTTTCGTGTCGTGCCGTGCCGTGCCGTGACAATGTGTCGTGTCGTGTCGTGCCGTGCCGTGACACATGTGTCGTGTCGTGTCGTGCGTATCGTGTCGTCTCGTGTCGTGTCGTGCCGTGCCGTGCCGTGCCGTGACGTGACGTTACGAGACTTTTTATTTTTTGATTTTTTATATTTTTTTATTTTTTTATTTTTTTGATTTTTTATATTTTTTAATTTTTTATATTTTTTGATTTTTTATATTTTTTGATTTTTTATATTTTTTGATTTTTTATATTTTTTAATTTTTTATATTTTCGAAATTAACAATTTTTAAATTTTCATATTTTTTGATTTTTAATATTTTTTGATTTTTTACATTTTTATAATTCTTAGACGAGACGAGACGTTACGTGTCAGTGTCGTGTCGTGTCGTGTCGTGACGTGTCGTGTCGTGTCGTGTTGTCTTGTGTCGTTTCGTGTCGTGTCGTGTTGTGTCGTGTCGTGCCGTGCCGTGTCGTGTCGTGTCGTGTCTTGTCATGTCGTGTCGTGTCGTGTCGTGCGTGTCGTGTCGTGTCGTGTCTTGTCGTGTCGTGTCGTTTCGTGCGTGTCGTGTCGTGTCGTTTCGTGTCGTGAGGTGTCGTGCGTGTCGTGTCGTGCGTGTCGTGTCGTGCGTGTCGTGTCGTTTGTGTCGTGTCCTGTCGTGTCGTGTCGTGCGTGTCATGTCATGTCGTGTCGTGACGTGCGTATCGTGTAGTGTAAGTGTCGTGCCGTGTCGTGTCGTGACGTGTCGTGTCGTGTCGTGTTGTCTTGTGTGGTTTCGTGTCGTGTCGTGTTCTGTCGTGTCGTGCCGTGCCGTGTCGTGTCGTGTCTTGTCATGTCGTGTCGTGTCGTGTCGTGCTTGTCGTGTCGTGTCGTTTCGTGTCGTGACGTGTCGTGCGTGTAGTGTCGTGTCGTGCGTGTCGTGCCGTGCCGTGTCGTGTCTTGTCGTGTCTTGTCGTGTCGTGTCGTGCGTGTCTTGTCGTGTCGTTTCGTGTAGTGTCGTGTCGTGCGTGTCGTGTCGTGTCGTGCGTGGCGTGTCGTGTCGTGTCGTGCGTGTCGTGTCGATTAATGTCGTGTCGTGCGTGTCGTGTCGTGTCGTGTCGTGTCGTGACGTGCGTGTCGTGTCGTGCCGTGTCGTGTCGTGTCGTGCGTATCGTGTCGTGTCGTGTCGTGTCGTGTCGTGCGTGTCGTGTCGTGTCGTGTCGTGCGTGTCGTGTCGTGTCGTGTCGTGCGTGTCGTGTCGTGTCGTGTCGTGCGTGTCGTGTCGTGTCGTGTCTTGCGTGTCGCGTCATGTCGTGTCGTGTCGGGTCGTGTCGTGCGTGTCGTGTCGTGTCGTGTCGTGTCGTGCGTGTCGTGTCCTTTCGTGTCGTGTCGTGCGTGTCGTGTCGTGTCGTGTCGCGACGTGCGTGTCGTGTCGTGCCGTGTCGGGTTGTGTCGTGCGTGTCGTGTCGTGTCGTGCGTGTCGTGTCATCTCGTGTCGTGTCGTGCGTGTCGTGTCGTGTAGTGTCGTGTCGTGTCGTGTCGTGTCGTGATTGTCGTGTCGTGTCGTGTCGTGTCGTGCGTGTCGTGTCGTGTCGTGCGTGTCGTGTCGTGTCGTGTCGTGCGTGTCGTGTCGTGTCGTGTCGTGTCGTGTCGTGCGTGTCGTGTCGTGTCGTGTCGTGTTGTGTCGTGTCGTGCGTGTCGTGTCGTGCGAGTCGCGTCGTTCGTGTCGTGTCGTGTCATGTCATGTCGTGCGTGTCGTTTCGTGTCGTGTCGTGTCGTTTCGTGCATGTCGTGTCGTGTCGTGTCGTGCGTCTCGTGTCGTGCGTGTCGTGTCGTTCGTGTCGTGTCGTGTCGTGTCGTGTCGTGCGTGTCATGTCGTGTCGCGTCGTGTCGTGCGTATCGTGTCGTGTCCTGTCGTGTCGTGACGTGCGTGTCGTGTCGTGCCGTGCCGTGTCGTGTCGTGTCGTGTCGTGCGTGTCGTGTCGTGTCGTGTCCTGTCCTGTCGTGTCGTGTCGTGCGTGTCGTGTCATCTCGTGTCGTGTCGTGTCGTGCGTGTCGTGCCGTGCCGTGCCGTGCCGTGTCGTGTCGTGTCGTGTCTTGTCGTGTCGTGTCGTGTCGTGTCGTGCGTGTCGTGTAGTGTCGTATCGTGTCGTTTCGTGTCGTGTCGTGTCGTGTCGTGCGTGTCGTGTCATGTCGTGCGTGTCGTGCCGTGTCGTGTCGTGTCGTGTCGTGCGTGTCGTTTCGTGTCGTGTCGTGTCGTGTCGTGTCGTGACGTGTCGTGTCGTGTCGTGTCGTGTCGTGCCGTGTCGTGTCGTGTCGTGTCGTGTCGTTCGTGTCGTGTCGTGCCGTTTCGTGTCGTGTCGTGTCGTGTCGTTTCGTGTCGTGTCGTGTCGTGCCGTGTCGTGTCGGGTCGGGTCGTGTCGTGTCGTGTCGTGACGTGTCGTGTCGTGTCGTGTTGTCTCGTGTCGTTTCGTGTCGTGTCGTGTCGTGTCGAGTTGTGTCGTGTCTTGCCGTGCCGTGACGTGTCGTGTCGTGTCTTGTATTTTCGCGTTGTGTCGTGTCGTGTCGTGCATGTCGTGTCGTGTCGTGTCGTGTCGTGTCTTGTCGTGGCGTGTCGTGTCGTGTCGTGTGTGTCGTGTCGGTTTGTGTCGTGTCGTTTCGTGTCGTGACGTGTCATGCGTGTCGTGTCGTGTCGTTCGTGTCGTGCCGTGCCGTGCTGTGCCGTGTCGTGTCTTGTCGTGTCGTGTCGTGTCGTGCGTGTCGTGTCGTGTCGTGTCGTTTAGTGTCGTGTCGTGTCGTGCGTGTCGTGTCGTGTCGTGTCGTGCGTGTCGTGTCGTGTCGTGCGTGTCGTGTCGTGTCGTGTCGTGCGTGTCGTGTCGTTTCGTGTCGTGTCGTGCGTGTCGTGTGGTGTCGTGTCGTGTCGTGACGTGCGTGCCGTGTCGTGCCGTGTCGTGCCGTGTCGTGCGTGTCGTGTCGTGTCGTGTCGTGTCGTGAAGTGTCGTGTCGTGTCGTGTCGTGTCGTGTCGTGTCGTGTCGTGCGTGTCGTGTCATCTCGTGTCGTGTTGTGTCGTGCGTGTCGTGTCGTGTCGTGCGTGTCGTGTCGTGTCGTGTCGTGCGTGTCGTGTCGTGTCGTGCGTGTCCTGTCGTGTAGTGTCGTGCGTGTCGTGTCGTGTCGTGTCGTGCGTGTCGTGTCGTGTCGTGCGTGTCCTGACGTGTAGTGTCGTGCGTGTCGTGTCGTGTCGTGTCGTGCGTGTCGTGTCGTGTCGTGTCGTTTCGTGCGTGTCGTGCGTGTCGTGTCGTTCGTGTCGTGTCGTGTCGTGTCGCGTCGTGCGTGTCGTGTCGTGTCGTGTCGTTTCATGCGTGTCGTGTCGTGTCGTGCGTGTCGTGTCGTTCGTGTCGTGTCGTGCCGTGCCGTGCCGTGTCGTGTCTTGTCGTGTCGTGTCTTGTCGTGTCGTGTCGTGCGTGTGGTGTCGTTTCGTGTCGTGTCGTGCGTGTCGTGTCGTGTCCTGACGTGAGTGTCGTGCCGTGCCATGTCGTGTCGTGTCGTGCGTGTCGTGTCGTGTCGTGTCGTGTCGTGTAGTGTCGTGTCGTGTCGTGTCGTGCGTGTCGTGTCGTTTCGTGTCGTGACGTGTCGTGCGTGTCGTGTCGTGTCGTGTCGTGCGTGTCGTACCGTGCCGTGCCGTGTCGTGTCTTGTCGTGTCGTGTCGTGCGTGTCGTGTCGTGTCGTGTCGTTTCGTGTCGTGTCGTGTCGTGCGTATCGTGTCGTGTCTCTTCATGAGTCGTGTCGTGCGTGTCGTGTCGTGCCGTGTCGTGTCTCTTCATGAGTCGTGTCGTGCGTGTCGTGTCGTGTCGTTTGTGTCGTGTAGTGTCGTGTCGTGTCGTGTCGTGTCGTGTAGTGCGTGTCGTGTCATCTCGTGTCGTGTCGTGTCGTGCTTGTCGTGTCGTGTCGTGTCGTGTCGTGTCGTGCGTGTCGTGTCGTGCGTGTCGTGTCGTGTCGTGTCTTCTCGTGCGTGTCGTGTCGTGTCGTGTCGTGCGTGTCGTGTCGTTTCGTGTCGTGTCGTGCGTGTCGTGTCGTGTCGTGTCTTGACGTGCGTGCCGTGTCGTGCCGTGTCGTGTCGTGTCGTGTCGTGTCGTGTCTTGTCGTGTCGAGTCGTGTCGTGTCGTGCGTGTCGTGTCGTGTCGTGTCGTGTCGTTTCGTGTCGTGACGTGTCGTTCCGTGCCGTGCCGTGTCGTGTCTTGTCGTGTAGTGTCGTGCGTGTCGTGTCGTGTCGTGTCGTGTCGTGTCGTTTCGTGTCGTGTCGTGTCGTGCGTGTCGTGTCGTTTCGTGTCGAGTCGTGCGTGTCGTGTCGTGCGTGTCGTGTCGTTCGTGTCGTGACGTGTCGTGTCGTGTCGTGCGTGTTATGTCGTGTCGTGTCGTGTCGTGCGTGTCGTGTCATCTCGTGTCGTGTCGTTTCGGGCGTGTCGTGTCGTGTCGTGCGTGTCGTGTCGTGTCGTGTCGTGCGTGTCGTGTCGTGTCGTGTCGTTTCGTGTAGTGTCGTGTCGTGCGTGTCGTGTCGTGTCGTGTCGTGTCGTGCGTGTCGTGTCGTGTAGTGTCTTGTCGTGTCGTGTCGTGTCGTGTCGTGCGTGTCGTGTCGTTTCGTGTCGTGACGTGTCGTGCGTGTCGTGTCGTGTCGTGTCGTGCGTGTCGTTCCGTGCCGTGCCGTGTCGTGTCTTGTCGTGTCGTGTCGTGCGTGTCGTGTCGAGTCGTGTCGTGTCGTTTCGTGTCGTGTCGTGTCGTGCGTGTCGTGTCGTGTCGTGTCGTGTCGTGTCGTGCGTGTCGTGTCGTTTCGTGTCAAATCGTGCGTGTCGTGTCGTGATGTGCCGTGTCGTGTCGTGACGTGCGTGTCGTGTCGTGCCGTGTCGTGTCGTGCGTGTCGTGTCGTGTCGTGTCGTGTAGTGTCGTGTCGTGTCGTGTCGTGTCGTGCGTGTCGTGTTGTTTCGTGTCGAGTCGTGCGTGTCGTGTCGTGCCGTGTCGTGTCGTGTCGTGACGTGCGTGTCGTGTCGTGCCGTGTCGTGTCGTGTCGTGCGTGTCGTGTCGTGTCGTGTCGTGTCGTGTAGTGTCGTGTCGTGTCGTGTCGTGTCGTGCGTGTCGTGTCGTGTCGTGTCGTGACGTGTCGTGCGTGTCGTGTCGTGTAGTGTCGTGTCGTGCGTGTCGTGCTGTGCCGCGCCGTGACGTGTCTTGTCGTGTCGTGCCGTGTCGTTCGTGTCGTGTCGTGTCGTGTCGTTTCGTGTCGTGTCGTGTGTGTCGTGTCGTGTCGTGTCGTGCGTGTCGTGTCGTGTCGTGTCGTGCGTGTCGTGTCGTTTCGTGTCGTGTCGTGCGTGTCGTGTCGTGTCGTGTCTTGACGTGCGTGCCGTGTCGTGCCGTGTCGTGTCGTGTCGTGCGTGTCGTGTCGTGTCGTGTCGTGTCGTGTAGTGTCGTGTCGTGTCGTGTCGTGTCGTGTCGTGCGTGTCGTTTCATCTCGTGTCGTGTCGTGTCGTGCGTGTCGTGTCGTGTCGTGTCGTGCGTGTCGTGTCGTGTCGTGCGTGTCGTGTCGTGTCGTTTCGTGCGTGTCGTGTCGTGTAGTGTCGTGCGTGTCGTGTCGTGTCGTGTCGTGCGTGTCGTGTCGTGCGTGTCGTGTCGTGTCGAGTCGTGTCGTGTAGTGTCGTGTCGTGTCGTGTCGTGTCGTGTCGTGCGTGTCGTTTCATCTCGTGTCGTGTCGTGTCGTGCGTGTCGTGTCGTGTCGTGCGTGTCGTGTCGTGTCGTTCGTGTCGTGTCGTGTCGTGTCGTGCGTGTCGTTTCGTGTCGTGTCGTGTCGTGTCGTTTCGTGCGTGTCGTGTCGTGTCGTTCGTGTCGTGTCGTGCCGTGCCGTGTCGTGTCTTGTCGTGTCGTATCGTGTCGTGTCGTGTCGTGCGTGTCCTGTCGTTTCGTATCGTGTCGCGCGTGTCGTGTCGTGTCGTGACGTGCGTGTCGTGTCGTGCCGTGTCGTGTCGTGCGTGTCGTGTCGTGTCGTGTCGTGCGTGTCGTGTCGTTTCGTGTCGTGACGTGTCGTGCGTGTCGTGTCGTGTCGTGTCGTGCGTGTCGTGCTGTGCCGTGCCGTGTCGTGTCTTGTCGTGTCGTGTCGTGTCGTGCGTGTCGTGTCGTGTCGTGTCGTGTCGTGCGTGTCGTGTCGTGCGTGTCGTGTCGTGTCGTGTCGTGTCGTGTCGTGTCGTGTCGTGTCGTGCGTGTCGTGTCGTGTCGTGTCGTGTAGTGTCGTGTCGTGCGTGTCGTGGCGTGTCGTTTCGTGTCGTGTCGTGCGTGTCGTGTCGTGTCGTGTCGTGTCGTGCGTGTCGTGTCGTTTCGTGTCGTGACGTGTCGTGCGTGTCGTGTCGTGTCTTGTCGTGCGTGTCGTACCGTGCCGTGCCGTGTCGTGTCTTGTCGTGTCGTGTCGTGCGTGTCGTGTCGTGTCGTGTCGTTTCGTGTCGTGTCGTGTCGTGTCGTGCGTGTCGTGTCGTGTCGTGTCGTGCGTGTCGTGTCGTGTCGTGTCGTGTCGTGACGTGCGTGTCGTGTCGTGCCGTGTCGTGTCTCTTCATGAGTCGTGTCGTGCGTGTCGTGTCGTGTCGTTTCGTGTCGTGTAGTGTCGTGTCGTGTCGTGTCGTGTAGTGCGTGTCGTGTCATCTCGTGTCGTGTCGTGTCGTGCTTGTCGTGTCGTGTCGTGTCGTGTCGTGTCGTGCGTGTCGTGTCGTGTCGTGCGTGTCGTGTCGTGTCGTGTCTTCTCGTGCGTGTCGTGTCGTGTCGTGTCGTGCGTGTCGTGTCGTGTCGTGTCGTGCGTGTCATGTCGTGTCGTGTCGTGCGTGTCGTGTCGTGCGTGTCGTGTCGTTCGTGTCGTGTCGTGTCGTGCGTGTCGTTTCGTGTCGTGTCGTGTCGTTTCGTGCGTGTCGTGTCGTGTCGTGTCGTGCGTGTCGTGTCGAGCGTGTCGTGTCGATCGTGTCGTGTCTTGTCGTGTCGTGTCGTGCGTGTTATGTCGTTTCGTGTCGTGTCGTGCGTGTCGTGTCATCTCGTGTCGTGTCGTTTCGTGTCCTGTCGTGTCGTGCGTGTCGTGTCGTGTCGTGTCGTGCGTGTCGTGTCGTGTCGTGTCGTGTCGTGCGTGTCGTGTCGTGTCGTGTCGTGTCTTGTCGTGTCGAGTCGTGTCGTGTCGTGCGTGTCGTGTCGTGTCGTGTCGTTTCGTGTCGTGACGTGTCGTTCCGTGCCGTGCCGTGTCGTGTCTTGTCGTGTCGTGTCGTTCGTGTCGTGTCTTGTCGTGTCGTGCGTGTCGTGTCGTGTCGTATCGTGAGTGTCGTGTCGTGTCGTGTCGTGTCCTGACGTGTCGTGTCGTGTCGTGTGGTGTCGTGTCGTGTCGTGTCGCGTCATGTCGTGTCGTGTCGTGTCGTGCGTGTCGTGTCGTGTCGTGTCGTGCTGTGCCGTGCCGTGACGTGACGTGACGAGACTTTTATTTTTTTTGATTTTTTACAATTTTTAATTTTTTATTTTTTATATTTTTTGATTTTTCAAATTTTTTGATTTTTTATATTTTTTGATTTTTTATATTTTTTGATTTTTTTATATTTTTTGATTTTTTATATTTTTCGAAATTAACATTTTTTGAATTTTTATATTTTTGATTTTAAATATTTTTTTATTTTTTAAATTTTTATAATTCTTAGACGACACGAGACGTTACGTGTCGTGTCGTGTCGTGTCGTGTCGTGACGTGTCGTGTCGTGTCGTGTTGTTTTGTGTCGTTTCGTGTCGTGTCGTGACGTGTCGTGTCGTGTCGTGTCGTGTCGTGTCGTGTTGTGTCGTGTCGTGTCGTGTCGTGCCGTGCCGTGCCGGGTCGTGTCGTGTCTTGTCGTGTCGTGTCGTGTCGTGCGTGTCTTGTGTGTCGTGTCGTCTCGTGTCGTGTCGTGTCGTGTCGTGCGTGTCGTGTCGTGTCGTGTCGTGTCGTTTCGTGTCGTGTCGTGTCGTGTCGTGTTGTGTTGTGTCGTGCGTGTCGTGTCGTGTCGTGCCGTGTCGTGTCGTGTCGTGTCGTGCGTGTCGTGTTGCCTCGTGTCGTGACGTGTCGTGTCGTGACGTGTCGTGTCGAGTCGTGTCGTGCGTGCGTGTCGTGTCGTGTCGAGTCGTGTCGTGCGTGTCGTGTGGTGTCGTGTGGTGTCGTGTCGTGTCGTGTCGTGTCGTGCGTGTCGTGTCGTGTCGTGTCGTGCGTGTAGTGTCGTGTCGTATCGTGCGTGTCGTGTCGTGTCGTGTCGTGACGTGTCGTGTCGTGTCGTGTCGTGTCGTGTCATGTCGTGTCGTGTCGTGTCGTGCGTGTCGTGTCGTGCCGTGCCGTATCGTGACGTGACGAGACTTTTTTTTTGATTTTTTACAATTTTTATTTTTTATTTTTTATATTCTTTGATATTTTATAATTATTGATTTTTTATATTTTTTGATTTTTTATATTTTTTGATTTTTTACATTTTTTGATTTTTTATATTTTTTGATTTTTTATATTTTTCGAAATTAACATTTTTTGAATTTTTATATTTTTTTGATTTTTAATATTTTTTGATTTTTTAAAATTTTATAATTCTTAGACGAGACGAGACGTTACGTGTCGTGTCGTGTCGTGTCGTGTCGTGTCGTGACGTGTCGTGTCGTGTCGTGTTGTCTCGTGTCGTTTCGTGTCGTGTCGTGACGTGTCGTGTCGTGTCGTGTCGTGTTGTGTCGTGTCGTGTCGTGTCATGTCGTGCGTGTCGTGTCGTTTCGTGTCGTGTCGTGTCTTGTCGTGTCGTGCATGTCGTGTCGTGTCGTGTCGTGTCGTGCGTGTCGTGTCGTGTCGTGACGTGTCGTGTCGTGTCGTGTTGCCTCGTGTCGTGACGTGTCGTGTCGTGACGTGTCGTGTCGTGTCGTGTTGTGTCGTGTCGTGTCGTGCCTTGCCGTGCGGTGTCGTGTCGTGTCGTGTCTTGTCGTGTCGTGTCGTGTCGTGTCGTGTCGTGCGTGTCGTGTCGTGTCGTTTTGTGTCGTGTCGTGTCGTGTCGTGCGTGTCGTTTCGTGTCGTGTCGTGTCGTGTCGTGCGTGTCGTGTCGTGTAGTGTCGTGCGTGTCGTGTCGTGTCGTGCGTGTCGCGTCATGTCGTGTCGTGTCGTGCGTGTCGTGTAGTATCGTGTCGTGTCGTGTCGTGTCGTGTCGTGTCGTGCGTGTCGTGTCGTTTCGTGTCGTGTCGTGCGTGTCGTGTCGTTTCGTGTCGTGTCGTGCGTGTCGTGTCGTGTCGTGTCGTGACGTGTCGTGTCGTGTCGTGTTGCCTCGTGTCGTGACGTGTCGTGTCGTGACGTGTCGTGTCGTGTCGTGTTGTGTCGTGTCGTGTCGTGCCTTGCCGTGCGGTGTCGTGTCGTGTCGTGTCTTGTGTCGTGTCGTGTCGTGTCGTGCGTGTCGTGTCGTGTCGTTTTGTGTCGTGTCGTGTCGTGTCGTGCGTGTCGTTTCGTGTCGTGTCGTGTCGTGCGTGTCGTGTCGTGTAGTGTCGTGCGTGTCGTGTCGTGTCGTGCGTGTCGCGTCATGTCGTGTCGTGTCGTGTCGTGCGTGTCGTGTAGTGTCGTGTCGTGTCGTGTCGTGTCGTGTCGTGCGTGTCGTGTCATCTCGTGTCGTGTCGTGCGTGTCGTGTCGTGTCGTGCGTGTCGTGTCGTGTCGTGTCGTGCGTGTCGTGTCGTGTCGTGTCGTGCGTGTCGTGTCGTGTCGTGTCGTGCGTGTCGTGTCGTGTCGTGTCGTGCGTGTCGTGTCGTGCGTGTCGTGTCGTGCGTGTCGTGTCGTTCGTGTCGTGTCGTGTCGTGCGTGTCGTTTCGTGTCGTGTCGTGTTGTTTCGTGCGTGTCGTGTCGTGTCGTGTCGTGCGTGTCGTGTCGTGCGTGACGTGTCGTTCGTGTCGTGTCGTGCCGTGCGTGTCATGTGTCGTGTCGTGTCGTGCGTATCGTGTCGTGTCGTGTCGTGTCGTGCCGTGCCGTGCCGTGCCGTGACGTGAAGTGACGTGACGTGACGAGACTTTTTATTTTTTGATTTTTTGATTTTTACATTTTTTTATTTTTTATATTTTTTTAATTTTTATATTTTTTGATTTTTTATATTTTTTTTAATTTTTTATATTTTCGAAATTAACAATTTTTGAACTTTCATATTTTTTGATTTTTAATATTTTTTTATTTTTTAAATTTTTATAATTCTTAGACGAGACGAGACGTTACGTGTCGTGTCGTGTCGTGTCGTGACGTGTCGTGTCGTGTCGTGTTGTCTCGTGTCGTTTCGTGTCGTGTCGTGTCGTGTTGTGTCGTGTCGTGCCGTGCCGTATCGTGTCGTGTCGTGTCGTGTCTTGTCATGTCGTGTCGTGTCGTGTCGTGTCGTGTCGTGTCGTGTCATGAGTCGTGTCGTGTCGTGTCGTGTCGTGCGTGTCGTGTCGTGTCGTGTCGTGTCGTGTCTTGTCGTGTCGTGTCGTGCGTGCCGTGTCGTGTCGTGTCTTGTCATGTCGTGTCGTGTCGTGACGTGCGTGTCGTGACGTGTCGTGTCGTGCGTGTCGTGCCGTGCCGTGCAGTGCCGTGTCGTGTCTTGTCGTGTCGTGTCGTGTCTTGTCGTGCGTGTCGTGTCGTGTCGTGTCGTTTCGTGTCGTATCGTGTCGTGCGTATCGTGTCGTGTCGTGTCGTGCGTGTCGTGTCGTGTGTCGTGTCGTGTCGTGTCGTGCGTGTCGTGTCGTGTCGTGTCATGTCGTGTCGTGCGTGTCGTGTCGTGACGTGTCGTGTCGTGTCGTTTCGTGTCGTGTCGTGTCGTGCGTGTCGTGTCGTGTCGTTCGTGTCGTGTCGTGTCGTGTGGTGCGTGTCGTGTCGTGTCGTGTCGTGCGTGTCGTGTCGTGTCGTGTCGTTTCCTGTCGTGTCGTGTCGTGTCGTGTCGTGCGTGTCGTGTCGTGTCGTGCGTGTCGTGTCGTTTCGTGTCGTGTCGTGTCGTGTCGGGCGTGTCGTGTCGTGTCGTGTCGTCCGTGTCGTGTCCTGTCGTGCGTGTCATGTCGTGTCGTGTCGTGTCGTGCGTGTCGTGTCGTGTCGTGTCGTGCGTGTCGTGTCGTGTCGTGTCGTGCGCGTCGAGTCGTGTCGTGTCGTTCGTGTCGTGTCGTGTCGTGTCGTGTCGTGTCGTGCGTGTCGTGTCGTGTCGTGTCGTGCGTGTCGTGCCGTGTCGTGTCGTGTCGTTTCCTGTCGTGTCGTGTCGTGTCGTGTCGTGCGTGTCGTGTCGTGTCGTGCGCGTCGTGTCGTTTCGGGTCGTGTCGTGCGTGTCGTGTCGTGCGTGTCGTGTCGTGTCGTGTCGTGCGTGTCGTGTCGTGTCGTGTCGTGTCTTGTCGTGTCGTGTCGTGTCGTGTCGTGCGTGTCGTGTCGTGTTGTGTCGTGTCGTGTCGTGTCGTGCGTGTCGTGTCGTGTCTTGTCGTCCGTGTCGTGTCGTGTCGTGTCGTGCCGTGCCGTGTCGTTTCGTGTCGTGTCGTGTCGTGTCGTGCGTGTCGTGTCGTGTCGTGTCGTTTCGTGTCGTGTCGTGTCGTGTCGTGTTTTTTCGTGTCGTGTCGTGTCGTGTCGGGTCGTGTCGTGTCGTGTCGTGTCGTGTCGTGTAATGTCGTGTCGTGTCGTGTCGTGCGTGTCGTGTAGTGTCGTTTCGTGTCGTTTCGTGTCGTGTCGTGTCGTGCGTGTCGTGTCGTGTCGTGTCGTGTCGTGCGTGTCGTGTCGTGTCGTGTCGTGTCTTGTCGTGTCGTGTCGTGCATGTCGTGTTGTGCGTGTCGTGTCGTGTCGTGTCGTGTCGTGTTGTGTCGTGTCGTGTCGTGCCTTGCCGTGCGGTGTCGTGTCGTGTCGTGTCTTGTCGTGTCGTGTCGTGTCGTGTCGTGCGTGTCGTGTCGTGTCGTTTCGTGTCGTGTCGTGTCGTGTCGTGCGTGTCCTTTCGTGTCGTGTCGTGTCGTGTCGTGTCGTGCGTGTCGTGTCGTGTAGTGTCGTGCGTGTCGTGTCGTGTCGTGCGTGTCGCGTCATGTCGTGTCGTGTCGTGTCGTGCGTGTCGTGTAGTATCGTGTCGTGTCGTGTCGTGTCGTGTCGTGTCGTGCGTGTCGTGTCGTGTCGTTTCGTGTCGTGTCGTGCGTGTCGTGTCGTGTCGTGTCGTGACGTGCGTGTCGTGTCGTGCCGTGTCGTGTCGTGTCGTGCGTGTCGTGTCGTGTCGTGTCGTGTAGTGTCGTGTCGTGTCGTGTCGTGTCGTGTCGTGCGTGTCGTGTCATCTCGTGTCGTACGTGCGTGTCGTGTCGTGTCGTGTCGTGCGTGTCGTGTCGTGTCGTGTCGTGCGTGTCGTGTCGTGTCGTGTCGTGACGTGCGTGTCGTGTCGTGCCGTGTCGTGTCGTGTCGTGCGTGTCGTGTCGTGTCGTGTCGTGTAGTGTCGTGTCGTGTCGTGTCGTGTCGTGTCGTGCGTGTCGTGTCATCTCGTGTCGTGTCGTGCGTGTCGTGTCGTGTCGTGTCGTGCGTGTCGTGTCGTGTCGTGTCGTGCGTGTCGTGTCGTGTCGTGTCGTGCGTGTCGTGTCGTGTCGTGTCGTGCGTGTCGTGTCGTGTCGTGTCGTGTCTTGTCGTGTCGTGTCGTGCGTGCCGTGTCGTGTCGTGTCTTGTCGTGTCGTGTCGTGTCGTGACGTGCGTGTCGTGTCGTGTCGTGTCGTGCGTGTCGTGCCGTGCCGTGCCGTGTCCTGTCTTGTCGTGTCGTTTCGTGTCGTGTCTTGTCGTGCGTGTCGTGTCGTGTCGTTTCGTGTCGTGTCGTGTCGTGCGTATCGTGTCGTGTCGTGTCGTGCGTGTCGTGTCGTGGGTCGTGTCGTGTCGTGCGTGTTGTGCCGTGTCGTGTCATGTCGTGTCGTGCGTGTCGTGTCGTGACGTGACGTGTCGTGTCGTGTCGTTTCGTGTCGTGTCGTGTCGTGCGTGTCGTGTCGTGTCGTTCGTGTCGTGTCGTGTCGTGTCGTGTCGTGCGTGTCGTGTCGTGTCGTGTCGTGCGTGTCGTGTCGTGTCGTGTCGTTTCCTGTCGTGTCGTGTCGTGTCGTGTCGTGCGTGTCTTGTCGTGTCGTGCGTGTCGTGTCGTTTCGTGTCGTGTCGTGTCGTGTCGGGCGTGTCGTGTCGTGTCGTGTCGTGTCGTCCGTGTCGTGTCCTGTCGTGCGTGTCATGTCGTGTCGTGTCGTGTCGTGCGTGTCGTGTTGTGTCGTGTCGTGCGTGTCGTGTCGTGTCGTGTCGTGTCGTGCGCGTCGTGTCGTGTCGTGTCGTTCGTGTCGTGTCGTGTCGTGTCGTGCGTGTCGTGTCGTGTCGTGTCGTGCGTGTCGTGCCGTGTCGTGTCGTGTCGTTTCTTGTCGTGTCGTGTCGTGTCGTGTCGTGCGTGTCGTGTCGTGTCGTGCGTGTCGTGTCGTTTCGGGTCGTGTCGTGCGTGTCGTGTCGTGCGTGTCGTGTCGTGTCGTGCGTGTCGTGTCGTGTCGTGTCGTGTCGTGTCGTGTCTTGTCGTGTCGTGTCGTGTCGTGTCGTGTCGTGCGTGTCGTGTCGTGTTGTGTCGTGTCGTGTCGTGTCGTGCGTGTTGTGTCGTGTCGTGTCTTGTCGTCCGTGTCGTGTCGTGTCGTGTCGTGTCGTGCCGTGCCGTGTCGTTTCGTGTCGTGTCGTGTCGTGTCGTGCGTGTCGTGTCGTGTCGTGTCGTTTCGTGTCGTGTCGTGTCGTGTCGTGTCGTTTCGTGTCGTGTCGTGTCGTGTCGTGTCGTGTCGGGTCGTGTCGTGTCGTGTCGTGTCGTGTCGTGTCGTGTCGTGCGTGTCGTGTAGTGTCGTGTCGTGTCGTTTCGTGTCGTGTCGTGTCGTGTCGTGCGTGTCGTGTCGTGTCGTGTCGTGTCGTGCGTGTTGTGTCGTGTCGTGTCGTGTCTTGTCGTGTCGTGTCGTGCATGTCGTGTTGTGCGTGTCGTGTCGTGTCGTGTCGTGCGTGTCGTATCGTGTCGGGTCGTGTCGTGCATGTCGTGTCGTTTCGTGTCGTGTCGTGCGTGTCGTGTCGTGTCGTGACGAGCCTGTCGTGTCGTGCCGTGTCGTGTCCTATCGTGCGTGTCGTGTCGTGTCGTGTAGTGTCGTGTCGTGTCGTGTCGTGTCGTGTCGTGCATGTCGTGTCATCTCGTGTCGTGTCGTGTCGGGCGTGTCGTGTCGTGTCGTGTCGTGCGTGTCGTGTCGTGTCGTGTCGTGCGTGTCGTGTTGTGTCGTGTCGTATCGTGTCGTGTCGTGTCGTGTCGTGCGTGTCGTGTCGTGTCGTGTCGTGTCGTGCGTGTCGTGTCGTGTCGTGTCGTGTCTTGTCGTGTCGTGTCGTGTCGTGTCGTGCGTGTCGTGTTGTGTCGTTTCGTGTCGTGACGTGTCGTGCGTGATGTGTCGTGTCGTGTCGTGCGTGTCGTTCGGTGCCGTGCCGTGTCGTGTCTTGTCGTGTCGTGTCGTGCGTGTCGTGTCGTCTCGTGTCGTGTGGTTTCGTGTCGTGTCGTGCTTGTCGTGTCGTGCCGTGTCGTGTCGGGGGTGTCGTGTCGTGTCGTGTCGTTTCGTGTCGTGTCGTGCGTGTCGTGTCGTTTCGTGTCGTGTTGTGCGTGTCGTGTCGTGCCGTGTCGTGTCGTGTCGTGCGTGTCGTGTCGTGTCGTGTCGTGCGTGTCGTGTCGTGTCGTGTCGTGCGTGTCGTGTCGTGTCGTGTCGTGTCTTGTCGTGTCGTGTCATGTCGTGTCGTGTCGTGTCGTGCGTGTCGTGTTGTGTCGTGTCGTGTCGTGTCGTGCGTGTCGTGTCTTTTCGTGTCGTGTCGTGCGTGTCGTGTCGTGCCGTGTCGTGTCGTGACGTGCGTGTCGTGTCGTGCCGTGTCGTGTCATGTCGTGCGTGTCGTGTCGTGTCGTGTCGTTTCGTGTCGTGTCGTGTCGTGCGTGTCGTGTCGTGTCGTGTCGTGCGTGTCGTGTCGTGTCGTGTCGTGTCTTGTCGTGTCGTGTCGTGTCGTGTCGTGCGTGTCGTGTTGTGTCGTGTCGTGGCGTGTCGTGTCGTGCGTGTCGTGTCGTTTCATGTCGTGACGTGCGTGTCGTGTCGTGCCGTGTCGTGTCGTGCCGTGTCGTGTCGTGTCGTGACGTGCGTGTCATGTCGTGCGTGTCGTGTCGTGTCGTGTCGTGTCGTGTCGTGTCGTGTCGTGTCGTGCGTGTCGTGTTGTGTCGTTTCGTGTCGTGACGTGTCGTGCGTGTCGTGTCGTGTCGTGTCGTGCGTGTCGTGTCGTGTCGTGTCGTGTCTTGTCGTGTCGTGTCATGTCGTGTCGTGTCGTGTCGTGCGTGTCGTGTTGTGTCGTGTCGTGTCGTGTCGTGCGTGTCGTGTCTTTTCGTGTCGTGTCGTGCGTGTCGTGTCGTGCCGTGTCGTGTCGTGACGTGCGTGTCGTGTCGTGCCGTGTCGTGTCATGTCGTGCGTGTCGTGTCGTGTCGTGTCGTTTCGTGTCGTGTCGTGTCGTGCGTGTCGTGTCGTGTCGTGTCGTGCGTGTCGTGTCGTGTCGTGCCGTGTCGTGTCGTGCCGTGTCGTGTCGTGTCGTGACGTGCGTGTCATGTCGTGCGTGTCGTGTCGTGTCGTGTCGTGTCTTGTCGTGTCGTGTCGTGTCGTGTCGTGCGTGTCGTGTTGTGTCGTGTCGTGGCGTGTCGTGTCGTGCGTGTCGTGTCGTTTCATGTCGTGACGTGCGTGTCGTGTCGTGCCGTGTCGTGTCGTGCCGTGTCGTGTCGTGTCGTGACGTGCGTGTCATGTCGTGCGTGTCGTGTCGTGTCGTGCCGTGTCGTGTCATGTCGTGCGTGTCGTGTCGTGTCGTGTCGTGTCGTGTCGTGCGTGTCGTGTCGTGTCGTGGCGTTTCGTGTCGTGACGTGTCGGGCGTGTCGTGTCGTGTCGTGCGTGTCGTGTCGTATCGTGTCGTGTCGTCGTGCGTGTCGTGTCGTGTCGTTTCGTGTCGTGTCGTGTCGTGCGTGTCGTGTCGTGTCGTGTCGTGTCGTGCGTGTCGTGTCGTGTCGTGTCGTGTCTTGTCGTGTCGTGTCGTGTCGTGTCGTGCGTGTCGTGTTGTGTCGTTTCGTGTCGTGACGTGTCGTGCGTGTCGTGTCGTGTCGTGTCGTGCGTGTCGTTCCGTGCCGTGCCGTGTCGTGTCTTGTCGTGTCGTGTCGTGCGTGTCGTGTCGTCTCGTGTCGTGTCGTTTCGTGTCGTGTCGTGCGTGTCGTGTCGTTCCGTGTCGTGTTGTGCGTGTCGTGTCGTGCCGTGTCGTGTCGTGTCGTGCGTGTCGTGTCGTGTCGTGTCGTGCGTGTCGTGTCGTGTCGTGTCGTGTTTTGTCGTGCGTGTCGTGTCGTGTCACTTCGTGTCGTGTCGTGTCGTGCGTGTCGTGTCGTGTCGTGTCGTTCTTGCGTGTCGTGTCGTGCCGTGTCGTGTCGTGCGTGTCGTGTCGTGTCGTGTCGTGTCGTGTCGTGTAGTGTCGTGTCGTGTCGTGTCGTGCGTGTCGTGTCGTTTCGTGTCGTGACGTGTGGTGCGTGTCGTGTCGTGTCGTGTCGTGCATGTCGTTCCGTGCCGTGCCGTGTCGTGTAGTGTCTTGTCGTGTCGTGTCGTGTCGTGTCGTGCATGTCGTATCGTGTCGTGTCGTTTCGTGTCGTGTCGTGTCGTGCGTGTCGTGTCGGTTCGTGTCGTGTCGTGTCGTGCGTGTCGTGTCGTGTCGTGTCGTGTCGTGCGTGTCGTGTCGTGTCGTTTCGTGTCGTGTCGTGCGTGTCGTGTCGTGTCGTGTCGTGACGTGCGTGTCGGGTCGTGCCGTGTCGTGTCGTGTCGTGTCGTGCGTGTCGTGTCGTGTCGTGTAGTGTCGTGTCGTGTCGTGTGTGTCGTGTCATCTCGTGTCGTGTCGTGTCGTGCTTGTCGTGTCGTGTAATGTCGTGTCGTGCGTGTCGTTTCGTGTCGTGTCGTGTCGTTTCGTGCATGTCGTGTCGTGTCGTGTCGTGCGTGTCGTGTCGTGCGTGTCGTGTCGTTCGTGTCGTGTCGTGTCGTGTCGTGCGTGTCATGTCGTGTCGTGTCGTGTCGTGCGTGTCGTGTCATCTCGTGTCGTGACGTGTCGGGCGTGTCGTGTCGTGTCGTGTCGTGTCGTGCGTGTCGTGTCGTGTCGTGTCGTTTCGTGTCGTGTCGTGTCGTGCGTGTCGTGTCGTGTCGTGTCGTGTCGTGCGTGTCGTGTCGTGTCTTGTCGTGTCGTGTCGTGTCGTGTCGTGCGTGTCGTGTTGTGTCGTGTCGTGTCGTGCGTGTCGTGTCGTGTCGTGTCGTGTCGTGCGTGTCGTGTCGTGCCGTGTCGTGTCGTGTCGTGACGTGCGTGTCGTGTCGTGCCGTGTCGTGTCATGTCGTGCGTGTCGTGTCGTGTCGTGTCGTGTCGTGTCGTGCGTGTCGTGTCGTGTCGTGGCGTTTCGTGTCGTGACGTGTCGTGCGTGTCGTTTCGTTTAGTGTCGTGTCGTGCGTGTCGTGCCGTGCCGTGCCGTGTCGTGTCTTGTCGTGTCGTGTCGTGCGTGTCGTGTCGTGTCGTGACGTTTCGTGTCGTGTCGTGTCGTGCGTGTCATGTCCTGTCGTGTCGTGCGTGTCGTGTCGTGTCGTGCGTGTCGTGTCGTGTCGTTTCGTGTCGTGTCGTGCGTGTCGTGTCGTGTCGTGGCGTTTTGTGTCGTGACGTGTCGTGCGTGTCGTGTCGTGTAGTGTCGTGTCGTGCGTGTCGTGCCGTGCCGTGCCGTGTCGTGTCTTGTTGTGTCGTGTCGTGCGTGTCGTGTCGTGTCGTGACGTTTCGTTTCGTGTCGTGTCGTGCGTGTCGTGTCGTGTCGTGTCGTGCGTGTCGTGTCGTGCGTGTCGTGTTGTGTCGTGTCGTGCGTGTCGTGTCGTGTAGTGTCGTGCGTGTCGTGTCGTGTCGTGTCGTGTCGTGTCGTGCGTGTCGTGTCGTGTCGTTTCGTGCGTGTCGTGTCGTGCGTGTCGTGTCGTTCGTGTCGTGTCGTGTCGTGCGTGTCATGTCGTGTCGTGCGTGTCGAGTCGTGCGTGTCGTGTCGTTCGTGTCGTGACGTGCCGTGCCGTGCCGTGTCGTGTCTTGTCGTGTCGTGTCGTGTCGTGTCGTGCGTGTGGTGTCGTTTCGTGTCGTGTCGTGCGTGTCGTGTCGTGTCGTGACGTGCGTGTCGTGTCGTGCCATGTCGTGTCGTTTCGTGCGTGTCGTGTCGTGTCGTGTCGTGTCGTGCGTGTCGTATCGCTTCGTGTCGTGACGTGTCGTGCGTGTCGTGTCGTGTCGTGTCGTGTCGTGCGTGTCGTACCGTGCCGTGCCGTGTCGTGTCTTGTCGTGTCGTGTCGTGCGTGTCGTGTCGTGTCGTGTCGTTTCGAGTCCTGTCGTGTCGTGCGTGTCGTGTCGTGTCGTGTCGTGCGTGTCGTGTCGTGTCGTGTCGTGTCGTGCGTGTCGTGTCGTTTCGTATCGTGTCGTGCGTGTCGTGTCGTGTCGTGTCGTGACGTGCGTGTCGTGTCGTGTCGTGCCGTGTCGTGTCGTGTCGTGTGTGTCGTGTCGTGTCGTGTCGTGTAGTGTCGTGTCGTGTCGTGTCGTGTCGTGTCGTGCGTGTCGTGTCATCTCGTGTCGTGTCGTGTCGTGCTTGTCGTGTCGTGTCGTGTCGTGTCGTGCGTGTCGTGTCGTGTCGTGCGTGCCGTGTCGTGTCGTAACGTGTCGTGCGTGTCGTGTCGTGTCGTGCGTGTCGTGTCGTGTCGTGTTGTGTCGTGCGTGTCGTGTCGTGTCATGCGTGTCGTGTCGTGCGTGTCGTGTCGTTCGTGTCGTGTCGTGTCGTGTCGTGCGTGTCGTTTCGTGTCGTGTCGTGTCGTGTCGTTTCGTGCGTGTCGTGTCGTGTCGTGTCGTGCGTGTCGTGTCGTTTCGTGTCGTGTCGTGCGTGTCGTGTCGTGCCGTGTCGTGTCGTGTCGTGACGTGCGTGTCGTGTCGTGCCGTGTCGTGTCATGTCGTGCGTGTCGTGTCGTGTCGTGTCGTGTCGTGCGTGTCGTGTCGTGTCGTGGCGTTTCGTGTCGTGACGTGTCGTGCGTGTCGTTTCGTTTAGTGTCGTGTCGTGCGTGTCGTGCCGTGCCGTGTTGTGTCGTGTCTTGTCGTGTCGTGTCGTGCGTGTCGTGTCGTGTCGTGACGTTTCGTGTCGTGTCGTGTCGTGCGTGTCATGTCCTGTCGTGTCGTGCGTGTCGTGTCGTGTCGTGCGTGTCGTGTCGTGTCGTTTCGTGTCGTGTCGTGCGTGTCGTGTCGTGTCGTGGCGTTTCGTGTCGTGACGTGTCGTGCGTGTCGTGTCGTGTAGTGTCGTGTCGTGCGTGTCGTGCCGTGCCGTGCCGTGTCGTGTCTTGTTGTGTCGTGTCGTGCGTGTCGTGTCGTGTCGTGACGTTTCGTGTCGTGTCGTGTCGTGCGTGTCGTGTCGTGTCGTGTTGTGCGTGTCGTGTCGTGCGTGTCGTGTTGTGTCGTGTCGTGCGTGTCGTGTCGTGTAGTGTCGTGCGTGTCGTGTCGTGTCGTGTCATGCGTGTCGTGTCGTGTCGTTTCGTGCGTGTCGTGTCGTGCGTGTCGTGTCGTTCGTGTCGTGTCGTGTCGTGCGTGTCGTGTCGTGTCGTGTCGTTCGTGTCGAGTCGTGCGTGTCGTGTCGTTCGTGTCGTGACGTGCCGTGCCGTGCCGTGTCGTGTCTTGTCGTGTCGTGTCGTGTCGTGTCGTGCGTGTGGTGTCGTTTCGTGTCGTGTCGTGCGTGTTGTGTCGTGTCGTGACGTGCGTGTCGTGTCGTGCCATGTCGTGTCGTTTCGTGCGTGTCGTGTCGTGTCGTGTCGTGCGTGTCGTATCGCTTCGTGTCGTGACATGTCGTGCGTGTCGTGTCGTGTCGTGTCGTGTCGTGCGTGTCGTACCGTGCCGTGCCGTGTCGTGTCTTGTCGTGTCGTGTCGTGTCGTGCGTGTCGTGTCGTGTCGTTTCGAGTCGTGTCGTGTCGTGCGTGTCGTGTCGTGTCGTGTCGTGCGTGTCGTGTCGTGTCGTGTCGTGTCGTGCGTGTCGTGTCGTGTCGTTTCGTGTCGTGTCGTGCGTGTCGTGTCGTGTCGTGTCGTGACGTGCGTGTCGTGTCGTGTCGTGCCGTGTCGTGTCGTGTCGTGTGTGTCGTGTCGTGTCGTGTCGTGTAGTGTCGTGTCGTGTCGTGTCGTGTCGTGTCGTGTCGTGCGTGTCGTGTCATCTCGTGTTGTGTCGTGTCGTGCTTGTCGTGTCGTGTCGTGTCGTGTCGTGCGTGTCGTGTCGTGTCGTGCGTGCCGTGTCGTGTCGTAACGTGTCGTGCGTGTCGTGTCGTGTCGTGTCGTGCGTGTCGTGTCGTGTTGTGTCGTGCGTGTCGTGTCGTGTCATGCGTGTCGTGTCGTGCGTGTCGTGTCGTTCATGTCGTGTCGTGTCGTGTCGTGCGTGTCGTTTCGTGTCGTGTCGTGTCGTGTCGTGTCGTTTCGTGCGTGTCGTGTCGTGTCGTGTCGTGCATGTCGTGTCGTGCGTGTCGTGTCGTTCGTGTCGTGTCGTGTCGTGTCGTGCGTGTTATGTCGTGTCGTGTCGTGTCGTGCGTGTCGTGTCATCTCGTGTCCTGTCGTGTCGGGCGTGTCGTGTCGTGTCGTGTCGTGCGTGTCGTGTCGTGTCGTGTCGTGCATGTCGTGTCGTATCGTGTCGTTTTGTGTCGTGTCGTGTCGTGTCGTGCGTGTCGTGTCGTGTCGTGTCGTGTCGTGTCGTAACGTGTCGTGCGTGTCGTGTCGTGTCGTGCGTGTCGTGTCGTGTTGTTTCGTTTCGTGACGTGTCGTGCGTGTCGTGCGTGTCGTATCGTTCGTGTCGTGTCGTGTCGTGTCGTGCGTGTCGTTTCGTGTCGTGTCGTGTCGTGTCGTTTCGTGCGTGTCGTGTCGTGTCGTGTCGTGCGAGTCGTGTCGTGCGTATCGTGTCGTGTCGTGTCGTGCCGTGCCGTGTCGTGCCGTGACAAGACTTTTTATTTTTTTGATTTTTATATTTTTAATTTTTTGATTTTTTTATTTTTTATATTCTTTTATTATTTATATTTTTTGATTTTTTATATTTTTTGATTTTTTATATTTTTTGATTTTTTATATTTTTTGATTTTTTAAATTATTATATTTTTTAGACGAGACGAGACGTTACGTGTCGTGTCGTGTCGTGTCGTGACGTGTCGTGTCGTGTCGCTTCGTGTTGCCTCGTGTCGTTTCGTGTGGTGTCGTGACGTGTCGTGTCGTGTCGTGTCGTGTCGTGTCGTGTTGTGTCGTGTCGTGTCGTCATTTGCCGTGCCGTGTTGTGTCGTGTCGTGTCGTGACTTGTCGTGTCGTGTCGTGTCGTGTCGTGCGTGTCGTGTCTTGTCGTTTCGTGTCGTGTCGTGTCGTGCGTGTCGTGTCGTGTCGTGTCGTGTCGTGTCGTTTCGTGTCGTGTCTTGTCGTGTCGTGTCGTGTCGTGCGTGTCGTGTCGTGTCGTGTCGTGTCGTGTCGTGTCGTGCGTGTCGTGTCGTGTCGTGCGTGTCGTGTCGTGTCGTGTCGTGTCGTGTCGTTTCGTGCGTGTCGTGTCGTGTCGTGTCGTGCGTGTCGTGTCGTGCGTGTCGTGTCGTTCGTGCCGTGTCGTGTCGTGTCGTGCGTGTCATGTGTCGTGTCGTGTCGTGCGTATCGTGTCGTGTCGTTTCGTGCGTGTCGTTTCGTGTCGTGTCGTGTCGTGTCGTGTCGTCTCGTGCGTGTCGTGTCGTGTCGTGTCGTGCGTGTCGTGTCGTGTCGTGTCGTTTCGTGTCATGTCGTGTCGTGCGTGTCGTGTCGTGTCGTTCTTGCGTGTCGTGTCGTGTCGTGTCGTGCGTGGCGTGTCGTGTCGTGTCGTGTCGTGTCGTGCGTGTCGTGTCGTTTCGTGTCGTGCGTGTCGTGTCATCTCGTGTCGTGTCGTGTCGTTTCGTGTCGTGTCGTGTCGTGCGTGTCGTGTCGTTTCGTGTCGTTTCGTGTCGTGTCGTGTCGTGCGTGTCGTGTCGTGTCGTGTCGTGTCGTGTCGTGCGTGTCGTGTCGTGTCGTGTCGAGTCGTGTCGTGCGTGTCGAGTCGTGTCGTGTCGTGCGTGTCGTGTCGTGTCGTGTCGTGCGTGTCGCATCGTGTCGTGTCGTGTCGTGTCGTGCGTGTCGTGTCGTGTCGTGTCGTGCGTGTCGTGTCGTGTCGTGACGTGCGTGTCGTGTCGTGTCGTATCGTGTCATGTCTTGTCGTGCGTGTCGTGTCGTGTCGTGTCGTGACGTGTCGTGTCGTGTCGTGTCGTGTCGTGTCGTGCCGTGTCGTGTCGTGTCGTGTCGTGTCGTGCGTGTCGTGTCGTTTCGTGTCGTGTCGTGTCGTGTCTATTCGTGTCGTGTCGTGTCGTGTCGTGTCGGGTCGTGTCGTGTTGTGTCGTTTGGTGTCGTGCGTGTCGTGTCGTGTCGTGTCGTTTCGTGTCGTGTCGTGTCGTGTCGTGTCGTGTCGTGCCGTGCGTGTCGTGTGGTGTCGTGTGGTGTCGTGTCGTGTCGTGTCGTGTCGTTCGTGTCGTGTCGTGTCGTGTCGTGTCGTGTGTGTCGTGTCGTGTCTTATCGTGCGTGTCGTGTTGTGTCGTGTCGTGACGTGTCGTGTCGTGTCGTGTCGTGTCGTGTCGTATCGTGTCGTGTCGTGTCGTGCGTGTCGTGTCGTGTCGTGTCGTGCGTGTCGTGTCGTGTCTTGTCGTGTCGTGCGTGTCGTGTCGTGTCGTATCGTGCGTGTCGTGTCGTGTCGTGTCGTGACGTGTCGTGTCGTGTCGTGTCGTGTCGTGTGGTGTCGTGTCGTGTCGTGTCGCGTCATGTCGTGTCGTGTCGTGTCGTGCGTGTCGTGTCGTGTCGTGCCGTTCCGTGCCGTGACGTCACGTGACGAGACTTTTAATTTTTTTGATTTTTTACATTTTTTTATTTTTTATTTTTTATATTTTTTGATTTTTTAAATTTTTTGATTTTTTATATTTTTTGATTTTTTATATTTTTTGATTTTTTATATTTTTTGATTTTTTATTTTTTTCGAAATTAACATTTTTTGAATTTTTATATTTTTTTGGTTTTAAATATTTTTTGATTTTTTAAAATTTTATAATTCTTAGACGAGACGAGACGTTACGTGTCGTGTCGTGTCGTGTCGTGTTGTGTCGTGTCGTGTCGTGTCGTGCCGTGCCGTGCCGTGTCGTGTCGTGTCGTGTCTTGTCGTGTCGTGTCGTGTCGTGTCGTGCGTGTCGTGTCGTGTCGTGTCGTTTCGTGTCGTGTCGTGTCGTGTCGTGCGTGTCGTGTCGTGTCGTGTCGTTTCGTGTCGTGTCGTGTCGTGACGTGTTGTGTTGTGTCGTGCGTGTCGTGTCGTGCCGTGTCGTGTCGTGTCGTGTCGTGCGTGTCGTGTTGCCTCGTGTCGTGACGTGTCGTGTCGTGACGTGTCGTGTCGTGTCGTGTCGTGCGTGCGTGTCGTGTCGTGTCGTGTTGTGTCGTGTCGTGTCGAGTCGTGTCGTGCGTGTCGTGTGGTGTCGTGTGGTGTCGTGTCGTGTCGTGTCGTTTCGTGTCGTGCGTGTCGTGTCGTGTCGTGTCGTGTCGTGCGTGTCGTGTCGTGTCGTATCGTGCGTGTCGTGTCGTGTCGTGACGTGTCGTATCGTGTCGTGTCGTGTCGTGTGGTGTCGTGTCGTGTCGTGTCATGTCGTGTCGTGTCGTGTCGTGCGTGTCGTGTCATTTTTTGATTTTTTATATTTTTTGATTTTTTATATTTTTTGATTTTTTATATTTTTCGAAATTAACATTTTTTGAATTTTTATATTTTTTTGATTTTTAATATTTTTTGCTTTTTTAAAATTTTATAATTCTTAGACGAGACGAGACGTTACGTGTCGTGTCGTGTCGTGTCGTGACGTGTCGTGTCGTGTCGTGTTGTCTCGTGTCGTTTCGTGTCGTGTCGTGACGTGTCGTGTCGTGTCGTGTCGTGTCGTGTCGTGTTGTGTCGTGTCGTGTCGTGCCGTGCCGTGCCGTGCCGTGCCGTGTCGTGTCGTGTCTTGTCGTGTCGTGTCGTGTCGTGTCGTGCGTGTTGTGTCGTGTCGTTTAGTGTCGTGTCGTGTCGTGTCGTTTCGTGTCGTAACGTGTCGTGTTGTGTTGTGTCGTGCGTGTCGTGTCGTGTCGTGCGTGTCGTGTCGTGCCGTGCCGTGCCGTGCCGTGACGTGACGAGACTTTTAATTTTTTTGATTTTTTACATATTTTTATTTTTTGATTTTTTATATTTTTTGTTTTTTTTATATTTTTCGATTTTATTACAGCTACAGCGCTGAAATACAGCTATTACAGCTACAGCGCTGAAATTTGCACACGTAATATTATATATATTGGCCTTTAATCTGAGTCTTAAACGAAGTTTCTCCGAAAATCAGAACGAGCATGAGATGGAAATATTCTACAGTCACTAGGAAGAAATTGACTGTAATGGCGATACTTTTGCGATTTTCTCAAAAACTAAGTTTCTAATCGAAAAATGAATATCACCAGTGAATTTCCCATAAAATTTCGAGCTTGGTCCGTGGTTTTCAAAAAAATCCGTGCCATGTCTTAAATCGGACAACTTCGTCGATCTTTAAATGGCTCTATCTCCTAAACTATTAGAGCTAGAGCGCTGAAATTTGCACACGGAATAATAAATATTTTTCACAAACTATATAACATATATGGATTCTACAGACACGCGTGTATTTCTAAATTCTTGTAGTGTAAGAAAAAGTCAAGTTTTTTATTTCCGGATGAGAAATCTGGCCTCCAGGAACCTTAAAATAAAAGCATTGTTTTTTCGCATTTTGCAAGCTCTCACAATTATTAATTCAAACGGCTCTATCTCCTAAACTATTACAGCTACAGCGCTGAAATTTGCACACGTAATATTATATATATTGGCCTTTAATCTGAGTCTTAAACGAAGTTTCTCCGAAAATCAGAACGAGCATAAGATGGAAATATTCTACAGTTACTAGGAAGAAATTGACTCTAATGGCGATACTTTTGCGATTTTCTTAAAAACTAAGTTTCTAATCGAAAAATGAATATCACCAGTGAATTTCCCATAAAATTTCGAGCTTGGTCCGTGGTTTTCAAAAGAATCCGTGCCATGTCTTAAATCGGACAACTTCGTCGATCTTTAAATGGCTCTATCTCCTAAACTATTAGAGCTAGAGCGCTGAAATTTGCACACGGAATAATAAATATTTTTCACAAACTATATAACATATATGGATTCTACAGACACGCGTGTATTTCTAAATTCTTGTAGTGTAAGAAAAAGTCAAGTTTTTTATTTCCGGATGAGAAATCTGGCCCCCAGGAACCTTAAAATAAAAGCATTGTTTTTTCGCATTTTGCAAGCTCTGACAATTATTAATTCAATCGGCTCTATCTCCTAAACTATTACAGCTACAGCGCTGAAATTTGCACACGTAATATTATATATATTGGCCTTTAATCTGAGTCTTAAACGAAGTTTCTCCGAAAATCAGAACGAGCATGAGATGGAAATATTCTACAGTTACTAGGAAGAAATTGACTGTAATGGCGATACTTTTGCGATTTTCTTAAAAACTAAGTTTCTAATCGAAAAATGAATATCACCAGTGAATTTCCCATAAAATTTCGAGCTTGGTCCGTGGTTTTCAAAAAAATCCGTGCCATGTCTTAAATCGGACAACTTCGTCGATCTTTAAATGGCTCTATCTCCTAAACTATTAGAGCTAGAGCGCTGAAATTTGCACACGGAATAATAAATATTTTTCACAAACTATATAACATATATGGATTCTACAGACACGCGTGTATTTCTAAATTCTTGTAGTGTAAGAAAAAGTCAAGTTCTATATTTCCGGATGAGAAATCTGGCCTCCAGGAACCTTAAAATAAAAGCATTGTTTTTTCGCATTTTGCAAGCTCTGACAATTATTAATTCAAACGGCTCTATCTCCTAAACTATTACAGCTACAGCGCTGAAATTTGCACACGTAATATTATATATATTGGCCTTTAATCTGAGTCTTAAACGAAGTTTCTCCGAAAATCAGAACGAGCATAAGATGGAAATATTCTACAGTTACTAGGAAGAAATTGACTCTAATGGCGATACTTTTGCGATTTTCTTAAAAACTAAGTTTCTAATCGAAAAATGAATATCACCAGTGAATTTCCCATAAAATTTCGAGCTTGGTCCGTGGTTTTCAAAAAAATCCGTGCCATGTCTTAAATCGGACAACTTCGTCGATCTTTAAATGGCTCTATCTCCTAAACTATTAGAGCTAGAGCGCTGAAATTTGCACACGGAATAATAAATATTTTTCACAAACTATATAACATATATGGATTCTACAGACACGCGTGTATTTCTAAATTCTTGTAGTGTAAGAAAAAGTCAAGTTTTTTATTTCCGGATGAGAAATCTGGCCCCCAGGAACCTTAAAATAAAAGCATTGTTTTTTCGCATTTTGCAATCTCTGACAATTATGAATTCAAACGGCTCTATCTCCTAAACTATTACAGCTACAGCGCTGAAATTCGCACACGTAATATTATATATATTGGCCTTTAATCTGAGTCTTAAACGAAGTTTCTCCGAAAATCAGAACGAGCATGAGATGGAAATATTCTACAGTTACTAGGAAGAAATTGACTGTAATGGCGATACTTTTGCGATTTTCTTAAAAACTAAGTTTCTAATCGAAAAATGAATATCACCAGTGAATTTCCCATAAAATTTCGAGCTTGGTCCGTGGTTTTCAAAAAAATCCGTGCCATGTCTTAAATCGGACAACTTCGTCGATCTTTAAATGGCTCTATCTCCTAAACTATTAGAGCTAGAGCGCTGAAATTTGCACACGGAATAATAAATATTTTTCACAAACTATATAACATATATGGATTCTACAGACACGCGTGTATTTCTAAATTCTTGTAGTGTAAGAAAAAGTCAAGTTTTATATTTCCGGATGAGAAATCTGGCCTCCAGGAACCTTAAAATAAAAGCATTGTTTTTTCGCATTTTGCAAGCTCTGACAATTATTAATTCAAACGGCTCTATCTCCTAAACTATTACAGCTACAGCGCTGAAATTTGCACACGTAATATTATATATATTGGCCTTTAATCTGAGTCTTAAACGAAGTTTCTCCGAAAATCAGAACGAGCATAAGATGGAAATATTCTACAGTTACTAGGAAGAAATTGACTCTAATGGCGATACTTTTGCGGTTTTCTTAAAAACTAAGTTTCTAATCGAAAAATGAATATCACCAGTGAATTTCCCATAAAATTTCGAGCTTGGTCCGTGGTTTTCAAAAAAATCCGTGCCATGTCTTAAATCGGACAACTTCGTCGATCTTTAAATGGCTCTATCTCCTAAACTATTAGAGCTAGAGCGCTGAAATTTGCACACGGAATAATAAATATTTTTCACAAACTATATAACATATATGGATTCTACAGACACGCGTGTATTTCTAAATTCTTGTAGTGTAAGAAAAAGTCAAGTTTTATATTTCCGGATGAGAAATCTGGCCTCCAGGAACCTTAAAATAAAAGCATTGTTTTTTCGCATTTTGCAAGCTCTGACAATTATTAATTCAAACGGCTCTATCTCCTAAACTATTACAGCTACAGCGCTGAAATTTGCACACGTAATATTATATATATTGGCCTTTAATCTGAGTCTTAAACGAAGTTTCTCCGAAAATCAGAACGAGCATAAGATGGAAATATTCTACAGTTACTAGGAAGAAATTGACTCTAATGGCGATACTTTTGCGGTTTTCTTAAAAACTAAGTTTCTAATCGAAAAATGAATATCACCAGTGAATTTCCCATAAAATTTCGAGCTTGGTCCGTGGTTTTCAAAAAAATCCGTGCCATGTCTTAAATCGGAACACTTCGTCGATCTTTAAATGGCTCTATCTCCTAAACTATTAGAGCTAGAGCGCTGAAATTTGCACACGGAATAATAAATATTTTTCACAAACTATATAACATATATGGATTCTACAGACACGCGTGTATTTCTAAATTCTTGTAGTGTAAGAAAAAGTCAAGTTTTTTATTTCCGGATGAGAAATCTGGCCCCCAGGAACCTTAAAATAAAAGCATTGTTTTTTCGCATTTTGCAATCTCTGACAATTATGAATTCAAACGGCTCTATCTCCTAAACTATTACAGCTACAGCGCTGAAATTCGCACACGTAATATTATATATATTGGCCTTTAATCTGAGTCTTAAACGAAATTTCTCCGAAAATCAGAACGAGCATGAGATGGAAATATTCTACAGTTACTAGGAAGAAATTGACTGTAATGGCGATACTTTTGCGATTTTCTTAAAAACTAAGTTTCTAATCGATAAATGAATATCACCAGTGAATTTCCCATAAAATTTCGATCTTAGTCCGTGGTTTTCAAAAAAATCCGTGCCATGTCTTAAATCGGACAACTTCGTCGATCTTTAAATGGCTCTATCTCCTAAACTATTAGAGCTAGAGCGCTGAAATTTGCACACGGAATAATAAATATTTTTCACAAACTATATAACATATATGGATTCTACAGACACGCGTGTATTTCTAAATTCTTGTAGTGTAAGAAAAAGTCAAGTTTTTTATTTCCGGATGAGAAATCTGGCCTTCAGGAACCTTAAAATAAAAGCATTGTTTTTTCGCATTTTGCAGGCTCTGACAATTATTAATTCAAAGGGCTCTATCTCCTAAACTATTACAGCTACAGCGCTGAAATTCGCACACGTAATATTATGTATATTGGCCTTTAATCTGAGTCTTAAACGAAGTTTCTCCGAAAATCAGAACGAGCATGAGATGGAAATATTCTACAGTTCCTAGGAAGAAATTGACTCTAATGGCGATACTTTTGCGATTTTCATAAAAATTAAGTTTCTAATCGAAAAATGAATATCACCAGTGAATTTCCCATAAAATTTCGAGCTTGGTCCGTGGTTTTCAAAAAAATCCGTGCCATGTCTTAAATCGGACAACTTCGTCGATCTTTAAATGGCTCTATCTCCTAAACTATTAGAGCTAGAGCGCTGAAATTTGCACACGGAATAATAAATATTTTTCACAAACTATATAACATATATGGATTCTACAGACACGCGTGTATTTCTAAATTCTTGTAGTGTAAGAAAAAGTCAAGTTTTTTATTTCCGGACGAGAAATCTGGCCCCCAGGGACCTTAAAATAAAAGCATTGTTTTTTCGCATTTTGCAAGCTCTGACAATTATTAATTCAATCGGCTCTATCTCCTAAACTATTACAGCTACAGCGCTGAAATTTGCACACGTAATATTATATATATTGGCCTTTAATCTGAGTCTTAAACGAAGTTTCTCCGAAAATCAGAACGAGCATGAGATGGAAATATTCTACAGTTACTAGGAAGAAATTGACTGTAATGGCGATACTTTTGCGATTTTCTTAAAAACTAAGTTTCTAATCGAAAAATGAATATCACCAGTGAATTTCCCATAAAATTTCGAGCTTGGTCCGTGGTTTTCAAAAAAATCCGTGCCATGTCTTAAATCGGACAACTTCGTCGATCTTTAAATGGCTCTATCTCCTAAACTATTAGAGCTAGAGCGCTGAAATTTGCACACGGAATAATAAATATTTTTCACAAACTATATAACATATATGGATTCTACAGACACGCGTGTATTTCTAAATTCTTGTAGTGTAAGAAAAAGTCAAGTTTTTTATTTCCGGATGAGAAATCTGGCCTCCAGGAACCTTAAAATAAAAGCATTGTTTTTTCGCATTTTGCAAGCTCTGACAATTATTAATTCAAACGGCTCTATCTCCTAAACTATTACAGCTACAGCGCTGAAATTTGCACACGTAATATTATATATATTGGCCTTTAATCTGAGTCTTAAACGAAGTTTCTCCGAAAATCAGAACGAGCATGAGATGGAAATATTCTACAGTTACTAGGAAGAAATTGACTGTAATGGCGATACTTTTGCGATTTTCTTAAAAACTAAGTTTCTAATCGAAAAATGAATATCACCAGTGAATTTCCCATAAAATTTCGAGCTTGGTCCGTGGTTTTCAAAAAAATCCGTGCCATGTCTTAAATCGGACAACTTCGTCGATCTTTAAATGGCTCTATCTCCTAAACTATTAGAGCTAGAGCGCTGAAATTTGCACACGGAATAATAAATATTTTTCACAAACTATATAACATATATGGATTCTACAGACACGCGTGTATTTCTAAATTCTTGTAGTGTAAGAAAAAGTCAAGTTTTTTATTTCCGGATGAGAAATCTGGCCTCCAGGAACCTTAAAATAAAAGCATTGTTTTTTCGCATTTTGCAAGCTCTCACAATTATTAATTCAAACGGCTCTATCTCCTAAACTATTACAGCTACAGCGCTGAAATTTGCACACGTAATATTATATATATTGGCCTTTAATCTGAGTCTTAAACGAAGTTTCTCCGAAAATCAGAACGAGCATAAGATGGAAATATTCTACAGTTACTAGGAAGAAATTGACTCTAATGGCGATACTTTTGCGATTATCTTAAAAACTAAGTTTCTAATCGAAAAATGAATATCACCAGTGAATTTCCCATAAAATTTCGAGCTTGGTCCGTGGTTTTCAAAAGAATCCGTGCCATGTCTTAAATCGGACAACTTCGTCGATCTTTAAATGGCTCTATCTCCTAAACTATTAGAGCTAGAGCGCTGAAATTTGCACACGGAATAATAAATATTTTTCACAAACTATATAACATATATGGATTCTACAGACACGCGTGTATTTCTAAATTCTTGTAGTGTAAGAAAAAGTCAAGTTTTTTATTTCCGGATGAGAAATCTGGCCCCCAGGAACCTTAAAATTAAAAAGCATTGTTTTTTCGCATTTTGCAAGCTCTGACAATTATTAATTCAATCGGCTCTATCTCCTAAACTATTACAGCTACAGCGCTGAAATTTGCACACGTAATATTATATATATTGGCCTTTAATCTGAGTCTTAAACGAAGTTTCTCCGAAAATCAGAACGAGCATGAGATGGAAATATTCTACAGTTACTAGGAAGAAATTGACTGTAATGGCGATACTTTTGCGATTTTCTTAAAAACTAAGTTTCTAATCGAAAAATGAATATCACCAGTGAATTTCCCATAAAATTTCGAGCTTGGTCCGTGGTTTTCAAAAAAATCCGTGCCATGTCTTAAATCGGACAACTTCGTCGATCTTTAAATGGCTCTATCTCCTAAACTATTAGAGCTAGAGCGCTGAAATTTGCACACGGAATAATAAATATTTTTCACAAACTATATAACATATATGGATTCTACAGACACGCGTGTATTTCTAAATTCTTGTAGTGTAAGAAAAAGTCAAGTTTTATATTTCCGGATGAGAAATCTGGCCTCCAGGAACCTTAAAATAAAAGCATTGTTTTTTCGCATTTTGCAAGCTCTGACAATTATTAATTCAAACGGCTCTATCTCCTAAACTATTACAGCTACAGCGCTGAAATTTGCACACGTAATATTATATATATTGGCCTTTAATCTGAGTCTTAAACGAAGTTTCTCCGAAAATCAGAACGAGCATAAGATGGAAATATTCTACAGTAACTAGGAAGAAATTGACTCTAATGGCGATACTTTTGCGGTTTCTTAAAAACTAAGTTCTAATCGAAAAATGAATATCACCAGTGAATTTCCCATAAAATTTCGAGCTTGGTCCGTGGTTTCAAAAAAATCCGTGCCATGTCTTAAATCGGACAACTTCGTCGATCTTTAAATGGCTCTATCTCCTAAACTATTAGAGCTAGAGCGCTGAAATTTGCACACGGAATAATAAATATTTTTCACAAACTATATAACATATATGGATTCTACAGACACGCGTGTATTTCTAAATTCTTGTACTGTAAGAAAAAGTCAAGTTTTTTATTTCCGGATGAGAAATCTGGCCCCCAGGAACCTTAAAATAAAAGCATTGTTTTTTCGCATTTTGCAATCTCTGACAATTATGAATTCAAACGGCTCTATCTCCTAAACTATTACAGCTACAGCGCTGAAATTCGCACACGTAATATTATATATATTGGCCTTTAATCTGAGTCTTAAACGAAATTTCTCCGAAAATCAGAACGAGCATGAGATGGAAATATTCTACAGTTACTAGGAAGAAATTGACTGTAATGGCGATACTTTTGCGATTTTCTTAAAAACTAAGTTTCTAATCGATAAATGAATATCACCAGTGAATTTCCCATAAAATTTCGAGCTTAGTCCGTGGTTTTCAAAAAAATCCGTGCCATGTCTTAAATCGGACAACTCGTCGATCTTTAAATGGCTCTATCTCCTAAACTATTAGAGCTAGAGCGCTGAAATTTGCACACGGAATAATAAATATTTTTCACAAACTATATAACATATATGGATTCTACAGACACGCGTGTATTTCTAAATTCTTGTAGTGTAAGAAAAAGTCAAGTTTTTTATTTCCGGATGAGAAATCTGGCCTTCAGGAACCTTAAAATAAAAGCATTGTTTTTTCGCATTTTGCAAGCTCTGACATTATTAATTCAAAGGGCTCTATCTCCTAAACTATTACAGCTACAGCGCTGAAATTCGCACACGTAATATTATGTATATTGGCCTTTAATCTGAGTCTTAAAACGAAGTTTCTCCGAAAATCAGAACGAGCATGAGATGGAAATATTCTACAGTTCCTAGGAAGAAATTGACTCTAATGGCGATACTTTTGCGATTTTCTTAAAAATTAAGTTTCTAATCGAAAAATGAATATCACCAGTGAATTTCCCATAAAATTTCGAGCTTGGTCCGTGGTTTTCAAAAAAATCCGTGCCATGTCTTAAATCGGACAACTTCGTCGATCTTTAAATGGCTCTATCTCCTAAACTATTAGAGCTAGAGCGCTGAAATTTGCACACGGAATAATAAATATTTTTCACAAACTATATAACATATATGGATTCTACAGACACGCGTGTATTTCTAAATTCTTGTAGTGTAAGAAAAAGTCAAGTTTTTTATTTCCGGATGAGAAATCTGGCCTCCGGGAACTTAAAATAAAAGCATTGTTTTTTCGCATTTTGCAAGCTCTGACAATTATTAATTCAAACGGCTCTATCTCCTAAACTATTACAGCTACAGCGCTGAAATTTGCACACGTAATATTATATATATTGGCCTTTAATCTGAGTCTTAAAACGAAGTTTCTCCGAAAATCAGAACGAGCATGAGATGGAAATATTCTACAGTTACTAGGAAGAAATTGACTGTAATGGCGATACTTTTGCGATTTTCTTAAAAAACTAAGTTTCTAATCGAAAAATGAATATCACCCAGTGAATTTCCCCATAAAATTTCGAGCTTGGTCCGTGGTTTTCAAAAAAATCCGTGCCATGTCTTAAATCGGACAACTTCGTCGATCTTTAAATGGGCTCTATCTCCTAAACTATTAGAGCTAGAGCGCTGAAATTTGCACACGGAATAATAAATATTTTTCACAAACTATATAACATATATGGATTCTACAGACACGCGTGTATTTCTAAATTCTTGTAGTGTAAGAAAAAGTCAAGTTTTTTATTTCCGGATGAGAAATCTGGCCTCCAGGAACCTTAAAATAAAAGCATTGTTTTTTCGCATTTTGCAAGCTCTCACAATTATTAATTCAAACGGCTCTATCTCCTAAACTATTACAGCTACAGCGCTGAAATTTGCACACGTAATATTATATATATTGGGCCTTTAATCTGAGTCTTAAACGAAGTTTCTCCGAAAATCAGAACGAGCATAAGATGGAAATATTCTACAGTTACTAGGAAGAAATTGACTCTAATGGCGATACTTTTGCGATTTTCTTAAAAACTAAGTTTCTAATCGAAAAATGAATATCACCAGTGAATTTCCCATAAAATTTCGAGCTTGGTCCGTGGTTTTCAAAAGAATCCGTGCCATGTCTTAAATCGGACAACTTCGTCGATCTTTAAATGGCTCTATCTCCTAAACTATTAGAGCTAGAGCGCTGAAATTTGCACACGGAATAATAAATATTTTTCACAAAACTATATAACATATATGGATTCTACAGACACGCGTGTATTTCTAAATTCTTGTAGTGTAAGAAAAAGTCAAGTTTTTTATTTCCGGATGAGAAATCTGGCCCCCAGGAACCTTAAAATAAAAGCATTGTTTTTTTCGCATTTTGCAAGCTCTGACAATTATTAATTCAATCGGCTCTATCTCCTAAACTATTACAGCTACAGCGCTGAAATTTGCACACGTAATATTATATATATTGGCCTTTAATCTGAGTCTTAAACGAAGTTTCTCCGAAAATCAGAACGAGCATGAGATGGAAATATTCTACAGTTACTAGGAAGAAATTGACTGTAATGGCGATACTTTTGCGATTTTCTTAAAAACTAAGTTTCTAATCGAAAAATGAATATCACCAGTGAATTTCCCATAAAATTTCGAGCTTGGTCCGTGGTTTTCAAAAAAATCCGTGCCATGTCTTAAATCGGACAACTTCGTCGATCTTTAAATGGCTCTATCTCCTAAACTATTAGAGCTAGAGCGCTGAAATTTGCACACGGAATAATAAATATTTTTCACAAACTATATAACATATATGGATTCTACAGACACGCGTGTATTTCTAATTCTTGTAGTGTAAGAAAAAGTCAAGTTTTTATTTCCGGATGAGAAATCTGGCCTCCAGGAACCTTAAAATAAAAGCATTGTTTTTTCGCATTTTGCAAGCTCTGACAATTATTAATTCAAACGGCTCAATCTCCTAAACTATTACAGCTACAGCGCTGAAATTTGCACACGTAATATTTATATATTGGCCTTTAATCTGAGTCTTAAACGAAGTTTCTCCGAAAATCAGAACGAGCATGAGATGGAAATATTCTAGAGTTACTAGGAAGAAATTGACTGTAATGGCGATACTTTTGCGATTTTCTTAAAAACTAAGTTTCTAATCGAAAAATGAATATCACCAGTGATTTCCATAAAATTTCGAGCTTGGTCCGTGGTTTTCAAAAGAATCCGTGCCATGTCTTAAAATCGGACAACTTCGTCGATCTTTAAATGGCTCTATCTCCTAAACTATTAGAGCTAGAGCGCTGAAATTTGCACACGGAATAATAAATATTTTTCACAAACTATATAACATTATGGATTCTACAGACACGCGTGTATTTCTAAATTCTTGTAGTGTAAGAAAAAGTCAAGTTTTTTATTTCCGGATGAGAAATCTGGCCTCCAGGAACCTTAAAATAAAAGCATTGTTTTTTCGCATTTTGCAAGCTCTCACAATTATTAATTCAAAACGGCTCTATCTCCTAAACTATTACAGCTACAGCGCTGAAATTTGCACACGTAATATTATATATATTGGCCTTTAATCTGAGTCTTAAACGAAGTTTCTCCGAAAATCAGAACGAGCATAAGATGGAAATATTCTACAGTTACTAGGAAAAAATTGACTCTAATGGCGATACTTTTGCGATTTTCTTAAAAACTAAGTTTCTAATCGAAAAATGAATATCACCAGTGAATTTCCCATAAAATTTCGAGCTTGGTCCGTGGTTTTCAAAAGAATCCGTGCCATGTCTTAAATCGGACAACTTCGTCGATCTTTAAATGGCTCTATCTCCTAAACTATTAGAGCTAGAGCGCTGAAATTTGCACACGGAAATAATAAATATTTTTCACAAACTATATAACATATATGGATTCTACAGACACGCGTGTATTTCTAAATTCTTGTAGTGTAAGAAAAAGTCAAGTTTTTTATTTCCGGTTGAGAAATCTGGCCCCCAGGAACCTTAAAATAAAAGCATTGTTTTTTCGCATTTTGCAAGCTCTGACAATTATTAATTCAATCGGCTCTATCTCCTAAACTATTACAGCTACAGCGCTGAAATTTGCACACGTAATATTATATATATTGGCCTTTAATCTGAGTCTTAAACGAAGTTTCTCTGAAAATCAGAACGAGCATGAGATGGAAATATTCTACAGTTACTAGGAAGAAATTGACTGTAATGGCGATACTTTTGCGATTTTCTTAAAAACTAAGTTTCTAATCGAAAAATGAATATCACCAGTGAATTTCCCATAAAATTTCGAGCTTGGTCCGTGGTTTTCAAAAAAATCCGTGCCATGTCTTAAATCGGACAACTTCGTCGATCTTTAAATGGCTCTATCTCCTAAACTATTAGAGCTAGAGCGCTGAATTTGCACACGGAATAATAAATATTTTTCACAAACTATATAACATATATGGATTCTACAGACACGCGTGTATTTCTAAATTCTTGTAGTGTAAGAAAAAGTCAAGTTTTATATTTCCGGATGAGAAATCTGGCCTCCAGGAACCTTAAAATAAAAGCATTGTTTTTTTCGCATTTTGCAATCTCTGACAATTATGAATTCAAACGGCTCTATCTCCTAAACTATTACAGCTACAGCGCTGAAATTCGCACACGTAATATTATATATATTGGCCTTTAATCTGAGTCTTAAACGAAATTTCTCCGAAAATCAGAACGAGCATGAGATGGAAATATTCTACAGTTACTAGGAAGAAATTGACTGTAATGGCGATACTTTTGCGATTTTCTTAAAAACTAAGTTTCTAATCGATAAATGAATATCACCAGTGAATTTCCCATAAAATTTCGAGCTTAGTCCGTGGTTTTCAAAAAAATCCGTGCCATGTCTTAAATCGGACAACTTCGTCGATCTTTAAATGGCTCTATCTCCTAAACTATTAGAGCTAGAGCGCTGAAATTTGCACACGGAATAATAAATATTTTTCACAAACTATATAACATATATGGATTCTACAGACACGCGTGTATTTCTAAATTCTTGTAGTGTAAGAAAAAGTCAAGTTTTTTATTTCCGGATGAGAAATCTGGCCTTCAGGAACCTTAAAATAAAAGCATTGTTTTTTCGCATTTTGCAAGCTCTGACAATTATTAATTCAAAGGGGCTCTATCTCCTAAACTATTACAGCTACAGCGCTGAAATTCGCACACGTAATATTATGTATATTGGCCTTTAATCTGAGTCTTAAACGAAGTTTCTCCGAAAATCAGAACGAGCATGAGATGGAAATATTCTACAGTTCCTAGGAAGAAATTGACTCTAATGGCGATACTTTTGCGATTTTCTTAAAAATTAAGTTTCTAATCGAAAAATGAATATCACCAGTGAATTTCCCATAAAATTTCCAGCTTGGTCCGTGGTTTTCAAAAAAATCCGTGCCATGTCTTAAATCGGACAACTTCGTCGATCTTTAAATGGCTCTATCTCCTAAACTATTAGAGCTAGAGCGCTGAAATTTGCACACGGAATAATAAATATTTTTCACAAACTATATAACATATATGGATTCTACAGACACGCGTGTATTTCTAAATTCTTGTAGTGTAAGAAAAAGTCAAGTTTTTTATTTCCGGACGAGAAATCTGGCCCCCAGGGACCTTAAAATAAAAGCATTGTTTTTTCGCATTTTGCAAGCTCTGACAATTATTAATTCAATCGGCTCTATCTCCTAAACTATTACAGCTACAGCGCTGAAATTTGCACACGTAATATTATATATATTGGCCTTTAATCTGAGTCTTAAACGAAGTTTCTCCGAAAATCAGAACGAGCATGAGATGGAAATATTCTACAGTTACTAGGAAAAAATTGACTGTAATGGCGATACTTTTGCGATTTTCTTAAAAACTAAGTTTCTAATCGAAAAATGAATATCACCAGTGAATTTCCCATAAAATTTCGAGCTTGGTCCGTGGTTTTCAAAAAATCCGTGCCATGTCTTAAATCGGACAACTTCGTCGATCTTTAAATGGCTCTATCTCCTAAACTATTAGAGCTAGAGCGCTGAAATTTGCACACGGAATATAAATATTTTCACAAACTATATAACATATATGGATTCTACAGACACGCGTGTATTTCTAAATTCTTGTAGTGTAAGAAAAAGTCAAGTTTTTTATTTCCGGATGAGAAATCTGGCCTCCAGGAACCTTAAAATAAAAGCATTGTTTTTTCGCATTTTGCAAGCTCTGACAATTATTAATTCAAACGGCTCTATCTCCTAAACTATTACAGCTACAGCGCTGAAATTTGCACACGTAATATTATATATATTGGCCTTTAATCTGAGTCTTAAACGAAGTTTCTCCGAAAATCAGAACGAGCATGAGATGGAAATATTCTACAGTTACTAGGAAGAAATTGACTGTAATGGCGATACTTTTGCGATTTTCTTAAAAACTAAGTTTCTAATCGAAAAATGAATATCACCAGTGAATTTCCCATAAAATTTCGAGCTTGGTCCGTGGTTTTCAAAAAAATCCGTGCCATGTCTTAAATCGGACAACTTCGTCGATCTTTAAATGGCTCTATCTCCTAAACTATTAGAGCTAGAGCGCTGAAATTTGCACACGGAATAATAAATATTTTTCACAAACTATATAACATATATGGATTCTACAGACCACGCGTGTATTTCTAAACTCTTGTAGTGTAAGAAAAAGTCAAGTTTTTTATTTCCGGACGAGAAATCTGGCCCCCAGGGACCTTAAAATAAAAGCATTGTTTTTTCGCATTTTGCAAGCTCTGACAATTATTAATTCAATCGGCTCTATCTCCTAAACTATTACAGCTACAGCGCTGAAATTTGCACACGTAATATTATATATATTGGCCTTTAATCTGAGTCTTAAACGAAGTTTCTCCGAAAATCAGAACGAGCATGAGATGGAAATATTCTACAGTTACTAGGAAGAAATTGACTGTAATGGCGATACTTTTGCGATTTTCTTAAAAACTAAGTTTCTAATCGAAAAATAAATATCACCAGTGAATTTCCCATAAAATTTCGAGCTTGGTCCGTGGATTTCAAAAAATCCGTGCCATGTCTTAAATCGGACAACTTCGTCCGATCTTTAAATGGCTCTATCTCCTAAACTATTAGAGCTAGAGCGCTAAAATTTGCACACGGAATAATAAATATTTTTCACAAACTATATAACATATATGGATTCTACAGACACGCGTGTATTTCTAAATTCTTGTAGTGTAAGAAAAAGTCAAGTTTTTTATTTCCGGATGAGAAATCTGGCCTCCAGGAACCTTAAAATAAAAGCATTGTTTTTTCGCATTTGCAAGCTCTGACAATTATTAATTCAAACGGCTCTATCTCCTAAACTATTACAGCTACAGCGCTGAAATTTGCACACGTAATATTATATATATTGGCCTTTAATCTGAGTCTTAAACGAAGTTTCTCCGAAAATCAGAACGAGCATGAGATGGAAATATTCTACAGTTACTAGGAAGAAATTGACTGTAATGGCGATACTTTTGCGATTTTCTTAAAAACTAAGTTTCTAATCGAAAAATGAATATCACCAGTGAATTTCCCATAAAATTTCGAGCTTGGTCCGTGGTTTTCAAAAAATCCGTGCCATGTCTTAAATCGGACAACTTCGTCGATCTTTAAATGGCTCTATCTCCTAAACTATTAGAGCTAGAGCGCTGAAATTTGCACACGGAATAATAAATATTTTTCACAAACTATATAACATATATGGATTCTACAGACACGCGTGTATTTCTAAATTCTTGTAGTGTAAGAAAAAGTCAAGTTTTTTATTTCCGGATGAGAAATCTGGCCTCCAGGAACCTTAAAATAAAAGCATTGTTTTTTCGCATTTTGCAAGCTCTCACAATTATTAATTCAAACGGCTCTATCTCCTAAACTATTACAGCTACAGCGCTGAAATTTGCACACGTAATATTATATATATATTGGGCCTTTAATCTGAGTCTTAAACGAAGTTTCTCCGAAAATCAGAACGAGCATAAGATGGAAATATTCTACAGTTACTAGGAAGAAATTGACTCTAATGGCGATACTTTTGCGATTTTCTTAAAAACTAAGTTTCTAATCGAAAAATGAATATCACCAGTGAATTTCCCATAAAATTTCGAGCTTGGTCCGTGGTTTTCAAAAGAATCCGTGCCATGTCTTAAATCGGACAACTTCGTCGATCTTTAAATGGCTCTATCTCCTAAACTATTAGAGCTAGAGCGCTGAAATTTGCACACGGAATAATAAATATTTTTCACAAACTATATACATATATGGATTCTACAGACACGCGTGTATTTCTAAATTCTTGAAGTGTAAGAAAAAGTCAAGTTTTTTATTTCCGGATGAGAAATCTGGCCCCCAGGAACCTTAAAATAAAAGCATTTTTTTTTCGCATTTTGCAAGCTCTGACAATTATTAATTCAATCGGCTCTATCTCCTAAACTATTACAGCTACAGCGCTGAAATTTGCACACGTAATATTATATATATATTGGCCTTTAATCTGAGTCTTAAACGAAGTTTCTCCGAAAATCAGAACGAGCATGAGATGGAAATATTCTACAGTTACTAGGAAGAAATTGACTGTAATGGCGATACTTTTGCGATTTTCTTAAAAACTAAGTTTCTAATCGATAAATGAATATCACCAGTGAATTTCCCATAAAATTTCGAGCTTGGTCCGTGGTTTTCAAAAAAAATCCGTGCCATGTCTTAAATCGGACAACTTCGTCGATCTTTAAATGGCTCTATCTCCTAAACTATTAGAGCTAGAGCGCTGAAATTTGCACACGGAATAATAAATATTTTTCACAAACTATATAACATATATGGATTCTACAGACACGCGTGTATTTCTAAATTCTTGTAGTGTAAGAAAAAGTCAAGTTTTTTATTTCCGGATGAGAAATCTGGCCTCCAGGAACCTTAAAATAAAAGCATTGTTTTTTCGCATTTTGCAAGCTCTGACAATTATTAATTCAAAGGGCTCTATCTCCTAAACTATTACAGCTACAGCGCTGAAATTTGCACACGTAATATTATATATATTGGCCTTTAATCTGAGTCTTAAACGAAGTTTCTCCGAAAATCAGAACGAGCATAAGATGGAAATATTCTACAGTTACTAGAAGAAATTGACTCTAATGGCGATACTTTTGCGATTTTCTTAAAAACTAAGTTTCTAATCGAAAAATGAATATCACCAGTGAATTTCCCATAAAATTTCGAGCTTGGTCCGTGGTTTTCAAAAAAATCCGTGCCATGTCTTAAATCGGACAACTTCGTCGATCTTTAAATGGCTCTATCTCCTAAACTATTAGAGCTAGAGCGCTGAAATTTGCACACGGAATAATAAATATTTTTCACAAACTATATAACATATATGGATTCTACAGACACGCGTGTATTTCTAAATTCTTGTAGTGTAAGAAAAAGTCAAGTTTTTTATTTCCGGATGAGAAATCTGGCCCCCAGGAACCTTAAAATAAAAGCATTGTTTTTTCGCATTTTGCAAGCTCTGACAATTATGAATTCAAACGGCTCTATCTCCTAAACTATTACAGCTACAGCGCTGAAATTCGCACACGTAATATTATATATATTGGCCTTTAATCTGAGTCTTAAACGAAATTTCTCCGAAAATCAGAACGAGCATGAGATGGAAATATTCTACAGGTACTAGGAAGAAATTGACTGTAATGGCGATACTTTTGCGATTTTCTTAAAAACTAAGTTTCTAATCGAAAAATGAATATCACCAGTGAATTTCCCATAAAATTTCGAGCTTGGTGCGTGGTTTTCAAAAAAATCCGTGCCATGTCTTAAAATCGGACAACTTCGTCGATCTTTAAATGGCTCTATCTCCTAAACTATTAGAGCTAGAGCGCTGAAATTTGCACACGGAATAATAAATATTTTTCACAAACTATATAACATATATGGATTCTACAGACACGCGTGTATTTCTAAATTCTTGTAGTGTAAGAAAAAGTCAAGTTTTTTATTTCCGGATGAGAAATCTGGCCTTCAGGAACCTTAAAATAAAAGCATTGTTTTTTCGCATTTTGCAAGCTCTGACAATTATTAATTCAAAGGGCTCTATCTCCTAAACTATTACAGCTACAGCGCTGAAATTTGCACACGTAATATTATATATATTGGCCTTTAATCTGAGTCTTAAACGAAGTTTCTCCGAAAATCAGAACGAGCATGAGATGGAAATATTCTACAGTTCCTAGGAAGAAATTGACTCTAATGGCGATACTTTTGCGATTTTCTTAAAAATTAAGTTTCTAATCGAAAAATGAATATCACCAGTGAATTTCCCATAAAATTTCGAGCTTGGTCCGTGGTTTTCAAAAGAATCCGTGCCATGTCTTAAATCGGACAACTTCGTCGATCTTTAAATGGCTCTATCTCCTAAACTATTAGAGCTAGAGCGCTGAAATTTGCACACGGAATAATAAATATTTTTCACAAACTATATAACATATATGGATTCTACAGACACGCGTGTATTTCTAAATTCTTGTAGTGTAAGAAAAAGTCAAGTTTTTTATTTCCGGATGAGAAATCTGGCCCCCAGGAACCTTAAAATAAAAGCATTGTTTTTTCGCATTTTGCAAGCTCTGACAATTATTAATTCAATCGGCTCTATCTCCTAAACTATTACAGCTACAGCGCTGAAATTTGCACACGTAATATTATATATATTGGCCTTTAATCTGAGTCTTAAACGAAGTTTCTCCGAAAATCAGAACGAGCATGAGATGGAAATATTCTACAGTTACTAGGAAGAAATTGACTGTAATGGCGATACTTTTGCGATTTTCTTAAAAACTAAGTTTCTAATCGAAAAATGAATATCACCAGTGAATTTCCCATAAAATTTCGAGCTTGGTGCGTGGTTTTCAAAAAAATCCGTGCCATGTCTTAAATCGGACAACTTCGTCGATTTTTAATGGCTCTATCTCCTAAACTATTAGAGCTAGAGCGCTGAAATTTGCCACGGAATAATAAATATTTTTCACAAACTATATAACATATATGGATTCTACAGACACGCGTGTATTTCTAAAATTCTTGTAGTGTAAGAAAAAGTCAAGTTTTTTATTTCCGGATGAGAAATCTGGCCTTCAGGAACCTTAAAATAAAAGCATTGTTTTTTCGCATTTTGCAAGCTCTGACAATTATTAATTCAAAGGGCTCTATCTCCTAAACTATTACAGCTACAGCGCTGAAATTTGCACACGTAATATTATATATATTGGCCTTTAATCTGAGTCTTAAACGAAGTTTCTCCGAAAA